>OY744536.1:25429203-25476703 GCA_963556195.1 Sepiola atlantica
TGCTCACCTCTCGGGCGCTGGCTTTTCAACCCCCACTTTCCGACCCGAGCTTGGGTCACATCTTACCTTGTGGGAGTAGGATAAAAACTGGCCTTGTGCCTAACTCCTGGAGAGGAGTAAATTACTCTTGTCAATCCCATTTGATTGCCTGTGGCTTAAGGTGATCTCGAGTTTCGTCTTCTCTCTCTCTCTCTCTCTCTCTCTCTGTGTTCACAACTTTTCCACAGGTCGAAATATCGCGACGCATTCGTTCACGTTTCTTTACTCATGGCTCAATCTTATCCGTTTAAATAGACACGAAAAAGGAAGTGAACACATGTGTCCTCAATTTGATATTCTTTACTCTTTCCTTCTTTATTGCTCGAGGCCGGAAACATTAAAGGGACAAAAACAATATCCACACAACTCTAAATCCCTACACAATGCAATCGTCTTTAGGCGGCTTATCGTCAATTAGATTCATCAGATGACTCGCTGGCACTCCCGCGGCGTGGCCCCGAAAAGTAAAAAAAGAAAAGAAAAGGATCCCTGTTGACTCATGCTCAATTCCCTTAAACGCTTTATTAACATTTTTTTTTTTTTGTCTTTTTAAAATAAATTTTCATTTTCAAATAATAAATAACATAAAATCGTTTTTGATGTTTATGGATGCCCAGCGCGAACGCAGACCCCACTACATTATTATATTTCATAATACAAAATTAATAACTACAAGAAACCTCCCAACCACCGATTGTCATGGCAAATAACACCCTACCTGAGAGTTCATCATTCAAACTCCACGGCCTAACCTTCACAGGTAACATGAATTGGAACAAATACATTGAAGACATTGCCAAGGCTGCCGCAAAGAAGGTTGGCTCCCTCTACCGTGCTAGTAAACTCCTTACACCTGACATTATCCTGTATCTCTACAAAGCCACCATCCTCCCATGCACGGAGTATTGTTGTCACATCTGGGCTGGCGCATCATCTACTAGTCTCTCCCTCCTTGACAAGGTCCAAAAAAGAGTCGCCAACCTAATAGGTCCCTCACTGTCAACCAAGCTCCAGTCCCTGTCCCATCGCCGCAATGTAGCATCCTTGTGGTTGTTTTACAAATACTTCAATTGATTATGCTCCGATGAATTGGCTACTCTGGTGCCCCCTCGACGTAAATTCACTAGACCAACTCGACAATCAACTAAATCCCATCCATTCACTGTGTAGGTCCCCAGATGCCGGAGAGCTTTCTACTCAAATAGTTTCTTTCCTCGTGCTGCTGGCCTCTGGAACTCCCTCCCTGTCCCCTGTTTCCACGACAGTACTGACATGCAGAAATTTAAAATTAATGTAAACAGACATCTCGCTGTGCAGATCCCAATTTAGGTTGACCCCCCAACCTTCTCCCCTTTTCTTTCTTCTCAGTAGCCCCTTACGTCTACAGTGGCGACCTGCCTTGTTTGGGGTGAACTACGTTAAAAAAACAAAAACAAAAATACAACTATTAGATTCCTCGTAAGATTTTACCCAGGAAAAATTGTGTTTAATCGGGATATAAGACTTGACGGCATTTTTATTCGGCCTTCAGGCTAGGATAAACCTGTGGTATCTGTTCGGTTCAGGTATTAACCCATTCTTTCGGAGGGTGATAGATGTATTGCTTTGATCCGTTCTAGTCTCTCTATACTTTATCATTATTTCCATGGAAGATGCTCGGCTGAGCTCCAGTCTTTGGTTCCTCCTTGTAAGACAACTCGTTTTCTCTCACAAAAAAAGATATCTATTTTCTTTTATTCTTCGAGTACCTGGCATCAGGGGGAATTTTCATCAGCAGAACTGTAGCAGTCACCAATAGGGACTACTTTTGAACGCGTAATCACTGTCCCTGTGAGCTGGTTTGTCCAATCAAATCACAGGGCGCAGTAATACCGTTAGTTCCCCAAGGAACTACTTATGTCCCCTTAGGGTTCGAGGAAAAAGATCAGACGCCTTCCTAGCACCAGCTCGGACACATCGCAGAGAGCACCAGCGAGGAACGAGGAAACGCTCTCTCTCCTGCCGCCGTCGCCACTTGACGACTACTACCATCTTCACCTGAAGAAAATCACGGGCAACCCTTAAGAACTCTTATATTCTTCCTCTTCCTCAGACGGACACCGTCCCACTCTCTTCTACCTATACCAAACGGTATAGGTAACCTTGAGTTAATAAAACCCCTTTTTGTTATAGTTACAGAAATACTTTTCGTTGTTCCGTTTCTTTATGAGAAGATAAAAGGATAACCCCTTTCATCATCCAATTTTGATTGGACAAGCCAGCTCACAGGGACAGTGATTACGCATTCAAAAGTAGTCCCTATTGGTGACTGCTACAGAACTTCTCTTCGAGGGCTTCTCGTCTAGTGGACACATTACCACATAACTGTTTCCCTGCAGACTATAACAGAGCCGTCTTCAAATTGAATGTCAACAGATTCCTATCATAAATCGTCCACACAAGTATTCGTCCATTCTATCCGTCATTCCAGGTTCTTTCATAAGATTCTTCACCCCTTAACTGACAATTATTTCATCTCATTGACCTTTGTCCTCGAAAGGCTTATTTTGAATTTCGATTATCCCCTCTTGGATAAGTCTTAATGTCGGGCGTATTTCCACGTTATTCGTTAAAATTTAATTTTCTGTTATAAAATAAAAACTACTTGATTAATTTACGTGATTTTTGGTATAGGATATATTGAGCCCGTGACAGGTACATACATCAAACAGATATTCCTCAGCTTGTTTTATTTATTTTTTTCGAACGTATCCCTTAATCTGGATAAGCACCCTTTTTCAAAAAGTAATATTAAATAAATACATTACATAAAGTTAACATCATGGAATTTTTTTCATTTAAAAAAATATTCAATGAATGTTTTTTTTTTTTACATACAACTTTTTTTTATTAATATTAAAAAAAATAAAAAATAAAATTAACGTCATGGAATATTTTCATTACAGACGTATTACTTGAAGAAATTGTGTATGTGTCCAAAAATGCGAATTTAGAAAACTCAAATGAATGTTATTTTTTCATATTTTTAAATTTTTTTTTATTAATATTGAAAATGAAAATTTCTTTTTTAATTTTGTAACTATAAATTTCATAATCTTATTGAAAAAAATGTCTTGAAATGTTTTCTTATGTCTACGTCGCATAAATATTTATTGAAAACCAACAAAAACATTCCTTTGAATATTTTTAAAAATGAAAAAAAAATTCAATGATGTTAATTTATGTAATGTATTTATTTAATATTACTTAAAAAAAAGGGTGCTTATCCAGATTAAGGGATACATTCGAAAAAAATAAATAAATATTTATTGAAGGAAATTTGTTTTTGTCCAAGATTTATGTATTTCTTCTGTGTTTACAAATAATTCATTTATTTAAACTTCATAATACAAACGATATGTAGACGTAATCTGGCGTGAAAAAAACACGAATAAAATGGTTGCATGTGGGTATGAAAGCACGATGAAATTGACGATTGAACGTAATCTAGCGGGAACGTAATGTAGCGCGTACTGGCAGATGTTTTTTGTTTCTTATTATTGTCTTATTGGCCATCCATACTTACTAAAGCTAAACGTACGAATGCTCTTTTTTGAGGTGTCAGTTGTTATGCCGGTTTACCGTAAGTTTACAAGTGCGCCAACGACGTAAATTCACTGGTGCCCGGAAAACTCGGCAACGGAAAACTCGGCAACGGAAAATTCGTCAATGGAAAATTCGGCAACGGAAATCTCGGCAATTTGGGCCAAATAGGAAAATTCGGCAATTTGGGCCAAGTAGGAAAATTCGGCAATTATCGAATAAATATCGATTGAAAATAGATTTTAGAACCGTTTTTACGGGAGATATACTTGTAAATACGGGGCTACCCCCTCCCCAGTGAAGAACATTTTTTATATTATTTTTTTGGTACTTGTGCAGTTTACGAACCGGGCTATTTTTTTAGATAAGATTTTCAAATTAAATTAAATTTTTACGATATATTTTGTTTATTAATTTGTTAGGTGAAAGTACAGAATAGTTAGTTTCAATTCTCATACAACGATTTATTAGAAAGAAGAATTTCTTTTTTAAGTATTAAATGTAAACAGACATCTCGCTGCACAGCTCCTAATTTAGCCCCCCCCCCCCAAAAAAAAACAAACTCTCACCCTTTTCCTCAGTAGCCCCTTACGTCTACAGTGGCGGCCTGCCGTGTTTGGAGTGAACTATGTTTAAAAAAAACGAAACGCAGCTCCCTCAAGGGGAGCACCTGGTCCCGGTTGCAAAAATAGCTTGGTCAGCCCTGTCGGCATTTCGTTACTGCTCAAGCAATATGCAAAACTACCCCCCCCCCTCCCCTCATCTGAAACGACGAGACGAAAACTAGCGAACAATTCGCTGTCTACGAAATGAGGAGATAATGCACGGGAGGATGGCGTTCTCAGACAGAACAGATTTATTTACCGGTATCCCACACTGACAAGGTTAAACATAAGGTCAGTTTTTAGTGGGAATTGAGAAAAAGTCCGGCTGCAAAAATAACCCGAAGGGTTCTGTCAGCATTTCCTCACGGATGAGGACGCCTCAGACAACAGGAAATAAACCCATCCCTCCTTCCGAAAGGAGGCATTCGCAGACAGAACAGATACTACACTTTGTCTACCTCCTTCATATTTAAGCCGAGTGCAAAAAGTGCACAGTCAAGTAAACAATGGCTCCGTTCGCATTCACCTGTAATTAAAAGAAAGACACGTTGTAACACGAATAAGAAAATGCGTCTGTAATCGTTTACCACGTAGATAAGCTAATACCTATTTGACATCATTAACGATTTTATTCAAGCAAAAAATATACATTCCCAACAATGTTTTATTTATTTATTTTTAACAAAAACAATAATCATAAAGTTGCTTTAAGCATGAAGCCAGAATCGTTTTTTTTTTTTTGGGGGGGGGGGGGTGATAGTCATCCAATTTTGTCAAATACTTTTGGGTTTACCTTACGCTAAACATTCTCACCAAAATACCACATTCACTCTATGAGTTAATCCTACTTAGATGATCTCCAATTTGTTTTTTAAAAATATTTTATTTACAAAAAATTCATCGTCGATTATGGGACAACATTTACAAATATTCAAAAGAAAAGAAAAAATGTAGGGTAGTAGGACCCTCCTGACCCTCTGCTAAGTGATAGACCGCCCACTGTTTTCTGGATAGCCCGAAGACAAGCTAGTCGGTCTCTAAATGGTAGTGGGAGCTAAGTTGGATGTCAAAAATAAAACAGATCGGGATGGAATGGAGGAATGGATGGTGTGCTCCAAGATATAAGACAATAATGTGGGGAGTGGGCATCTTTGGGGGCTCTCTAGTACCAAAAACAAACAGGGTCATGACTCATTTACTCTACTAGCTAAGGGTCTTTTAAATTTAAGGGGTGGGTTCCGCAGAACCTAGGACCGTGTTTGATCATTAACGATTACTTCAATAGAGGGCCGTCTTTAAGCCGATTTGATCAAATTGGACTCCGCACACGAAGGGGCTTAGCCATGGCCATCGTAAGTAAAGGAGGCCAGAGCGCTGGAAAATCACGTCATGCTAAAAAGTAACAAACGAAATATGTCGAACAGTCAGACTATAGACATTTTGACCCCTTCCTTCACTTAAAGAATTCATCAAAATTCAGGAAATCAACTAATTTTAATGAATTTTTCAGTATTTATTAATTAATGATCACGGAATATAATTAACCCATTACTTTATTAGAAATCTTAGTGCAAATGTATTATTTCGTTAACAATGATTTCCAAGTGAATGAATAATCCTTAGGAGGTTAGCCGTGTTCTTGGCAGGGCAATAAGGTCATAATAGCAGGAACAAGTTAAATATTATTTCCAAGTGAATGAATAATCCTTAGGAGGGTAGCCGTGTTCTTAGCAGGGCAATAAAGTCATAATAGCAGGAACAAGTTAACAATGATTTCCAAGGGAATGAATAATCCTATGAACCTGAGTCTGTTTGCTCTGATTACTTGCTCTGATTACTTGCTCTGATTACAGATGGACGCATGCGCATTAAGCGTTTCAAGCACTTCCGGTCCTCATTGATAGTGGTTCTTACACCCACTATGAAAGTCGTCACCAGCGCCCTTATTTTCATTATATAAGTTACAAAATACTACTACAAACGTAAAATGAAGAATGAGGTATTCTTCCTCGTAATATTAATCTATCATGACTAATGAATTAACCTAAAATGATCGCTATGTCACTTTTATCAACAACTGAAATCTTAATTCTATCATTATGAACTAAATAGTAGAAATTCGCCTGAGTGTTTAAATTACTTTACGATCAAAAAAGACATTTTCTCTAATTTTGAATTTCTGATAATGAATGAGAGAACACGCTTCTTTGTGTGATGTATCATTGCTCTTTGGATAGGTCGTGTTTTGTTGCGTATTTAAGGATATTATTGTGCCGTAAAGCATACTATTACAATACGTTAGTTACGCGCATAGAAATAAAGAAACAGCAAGAGCCAAGAGTGGGCTAATGATCCATATAAATGATATATTGCCTTTCAAAATGTTATTCCCCCAAGCATTCAATGTTTATTTGTTTTTTGTTGGTTTGTATGTGTGTTGTTATTATATAGAATAGAAACATCCATAAATTTCGCAATGTAGAGTAGGGCTCTACTATTAGTTTTCTAATTGGGTCTCGCAATTCCTAACTCTGCCTATGGTTGCCAGCAGAGCCGTATTATCTTATAGGTGGCAGCCTAGGGCCTCTCAAGCTTCTGGGGCTCAAACTTGGGGTCCCTGCATTGTTGAATATATAGTTTCATAAACTGAAATTATATTGTGGTGTATTAGTAAATAGATACGCGAGACGGGCGAACGCGAAAAAGATACTAGCTTGTATAAGCTACTCACTTTCTTTCTCCGTTCGTTAGTATTACTCTTTGCTCTTTTTTTCTTTTCATTTTCTTCCCTTTCTCTACTGAGCGGAAATTGGAGGCACTCAAAGAAATTGCTCTGTTTGATGTCCGTGAAAACGCAGTGTGAGATCCCAAAATCAAAACATGTAAGTGTGAAATTGCGAAATTTCAACTCATGAGAAGGATTCCCGCGCGTTTGAAACGGCGTATATTGGAGCCTCTCAGAGCTATCTGATTTCAATATAAACAGCTGTTCGATAACTTAGAGATAAGAAGTTCTTCTGGTTGACAAACACGGACGCATATACTCTCGTGAACATGACAACAATAACAAACGGCCAATAAAGGCAGTGAGCGCACTTAAGAAACACGACTTATGCAACACTGAAAATCTCTACTACCCATCTCTCTATTATTACAACTTAACAAAAAGGAAAACACGCAAAATGGAACCGTGAACAAACACATACACACTTCTAATGCTTGTACCTACTTACACAAAATATTCATACATATGTTTTATATATGGCTAGCAGGACTACCCGGCATTGCCCGGGGCAAAAGTATCACATATTTCTATTAAAACTTCTATCTCTTACCCTCTCTCTATCCATCTCTTTATCTTTATCTCCTCCCCTCCCTGTCCTCGCCCCCCTTTTTTCTCCTCCGCCCAACAATTCCTTTCTCTCTGGACATACACACAGACAACTCTCCTTTATCTAGATTCCTCGAGGAATCGGTCGGCATAAAGGAAGTAACTCCTTGATAAAAAAATCAGAGTTACTTCCCTTTAGTACATAAAATGGCTGAAAACCCAAGCCCCCCCCTAACGAAACCTGGGTCAGTTGACCCCCAAAGAACGAATAATATTTTTAAAATTTTAGATATTCATCCGGGGCAATGCCGTTCAATAAAATACCAACTTTGTTGGTGTTTTGGGGGGTAGTTTTAGCTGGGCATACACACATACACACAGACACCTGCCCTTTATATAATATATTGCTTTGTAGATTAATTTGTTTTGTCGGCGTATATTTGTAAACAAATAGTCTGTAAACGATAGTTTCTACAGGGTGGGCCAAAATAAGGGTCCTATCTTTAAATTTGAATAACTTGAATTTGAATAACTTCCACAAAATAAAAGTTAAACTCACCAAAATTTATGTGTGTGTAGACTGACCCTTTCCGAGATTTTTTGAAATAAACAAAACAAATTTTAGCCGAAAAACACTTCTTAAAACTTACAAAAACTAAAGTATTGTTTTTTACACGGTTTTGAGTTTTTTAAGCAAAAATAATGTTTTCTAAATGAGGGTACATTCCTTATGGCTAATACGGCTCATGCTTGCTTCGGAAGGGGTCCTTTACTTATTCTAAAAAAATTTTTAAAAAAATCAATAAATAAAAAAGTTATGAATTTTTAAAAATAGGACCCTTATTTTTGCCCACCCTGTATTTAACCCTATAGATAGGGCGCTGACAGGTACTACCACTCCGGTCAAAGTGGACCTGTGGGTAATGTTAACTCAAGGGTGATTCCACGCTCTCAAAGGCTCACAAATTAGGGCCTTACTACTGGATGCAGTTTTGTGACATACCCAGCACAATTGGGAGTAGAGAGGGCTTGAAGCAATTGATAGGGTTTGAAAATAGAGTAGGCAGAAAAAAGGGTAGAACGTGCTGTTAAAGATGGATTTCGGGTTCGGGTAGTGGCGAACACCTTACCCAAGAATGTCCTGACCGGTACTACCACTCTCGATCATAGTGGACCTGGAAGTAATGGTAGCTAAAAGGTGACTCCCCAAGGCCCCCAGAGGCCCTCAAATTGGCATCTATAAAAAATGAAATACGTTTGAAAAGAGGAACAAGTTAACAATGATTTCTAAGTAAATGAATAATCCTTAGGAGGGTAGCCGTGTTCTTTACAGTTTAAGGTCTTCTCCAGTGCAAGAAAAGAAAATGATAGTTTTTTTTTTGAAAGAATGAGATTTTAAACACTAATTAAATGTAAAATTGATATAAAATTATAGTTTGTTTGTGGCAATTCACGCTCAAATGTCATTTTTAAAATTAACTTTCTTTAAGATGATCTTAATCTTAATCAATCTCAATTAATCTTTATCTTATGATAATCTTTATCTTATGATAATCTGAAACAATTTCATTCAACTATTGTGAAAAGCCACGTATATTTGATATTCTTATTTTTATTTTATTTTAGCGACAACGTGTTCGAGTATATCTTTCCCGTACACGAGGTCGTCATTTTGTGTGTTATAGTGCCGTGGATTAAACTTTACAAAAAATCGATTAAAAGAACCCCCCCCCCCCAATAAAAACAAGAGATAAAAAAGGACCGACATGCAACAGCTGTTAGAAGAAAAAACATTTCGTACCATGTCTATTTCGTCATTAAAAGTATAAAAACAAACTCGAAATTATTTATGAGATTATATTAGTTTAAATTTTCAAATTTAACCTGTGTGGTATCTGTTTCGATGGATACTGCGCCCCATAGACTGGTATTGTCTTGGCCTTCGGGGCTTGATTTACGCATGTCTATGAGTCTGACCTGTGCAGTTCTAGGGGGTCCACCCTCCCAGGCTCTGCCTCCCCTCTTTGGGGAGGGGTAAGTTTATTGCTTACTGCCTGAGGCGCCCCTACCGGGGAATGCCGACGGGGCTGCCCAGGCAATTTTTAATGGCCAGAGTGCTCACCTTCTTGGGCGCTGGCTTTTCAAGTCCCACTTTCCCGACCCGACCTTGGACCACATCTTACCTTGTGGGAGTAAGATAAAACTGGCCTTGTGCCTAACTCCTGGAGAGGAGTAAATAAATACTCGCGCTAGTATATCAAAATAAAAAAAACTACCAATTTTCCAACGTGTCAATATAGGTTTAATTAAATCTTATTACTAAATTATATCGGTTAAAAATAATTCACCTTTCTTTCTATTTTCTTTTCTGGCCCACGTACATTTTATTTCTTTTCGCGGTTGTTTATTTTATTTTATTTTATTTTATTTTATTTTAACGTGGAACTGTCTAGAAAAAGTGACACCCATCCTATTTTTGTTTGTTTCGGAAGTACGTAGAATTTGTAAATGTTGTTTGGTCATATCAATTCTTGTTCTGAAAAAAATGTCAGCAGTGTTGTCCAATCAAAATCGAGAAAACGTGAAGACACTCGATAACAGAAATATTCCTTGTTAAGACGGTATCTTAACTCAACAAGACCTTGTCATGCCTTCAATTTAATCAGACCCTAAAGCCAGATGTTTTCGTCAATGCTAAAAAATAGGTCATACCCCTCGAAGACACACGCCCCCTCCCCCGCTATAGAAATGGTAAAACTGAATTCCAACAACCGTATATATATATATATATATATATATATATATATATATATATATATATATATATATATATATATATATATATATATATATATATATATATATATATACATATATACATATATATATATATACATATATATATATATATATATACAGGGTGGGCAAAAATAAGGGTCCTATTTTAAAAAATTCATAACTTTTTTATTTATTGATTTTTTTAATTTTTTTTTTTAGAATAAGTAAAGGACCCCTTCCGAAGCAAGCATGAGCCGTATTAGCCCTAAGGAATGTACCCTCATTTAGAAAACATTATTTTTGCTTAAAAAACTCAAAACAGTGTAAAAAACAATACTTTAGTTTTTGTAAGTTTTAAGAAGTGTTTTTCGGCTAAAATTTGTTTTGTTTATTTCAAAAAATCTCGGAAGGGTCAGTCTACACACACATAAAGTTTGGTGAGTTTAACTTTTATTTTGTGGAAGTTATTCAAATTCAAGTTATTCAAATTTAAAGATAGGACCCTTATTTTGGCCCACCCTGTATATATATATACATATATATATATATACATATATATATTATGTTTTGAGGCATGTCCGTCCGTCCGGATTTTTCTCCGCAACCATCCGTTGAATTTCTCTGAAATTTTGCATGAAGTTTTAACTTTGGTCAGGTTAGAAAGTGACATTCTCCGATTTTTGAAAAAAATCTGGTTAGCCCCCCCAGGGGGTCAAAAGGCCCCGAAATGGCAAACAATGACATTTTTTGCCCCATAACTTTTCATCCATCTATTCAATTTCTCTGAAACTTGGCCAAAATGTGGAGGCAATTGTTTCTAATAGAAAATAAGTATCGCTGATCTTGGAAAAAATCTGGTTCGCGCCCCCAGGGGGATCAAAAGCCCCCTAAAATGGCAAAAAATGATTCTTTTCTCCCATAACGTTTGATCCATCCATTCAATTTTTCTGAAACTTGGTCAAAATGTAGAGGCAATTGTTCTGGATATAAAATGAGCATCCTTGACCTCAGAAAAATTCTGGTTCGCGCCCCAGGGGGGTCAAAAAAGGGGGGGGGTCAAAAATGCCCCAAATTGCCCAAATTTATTGCATTTTACACTCGCCACATCGAGTCACATACAGAGGGGGGGGGCCACGAACGCGCGGCTTGTTACTATTACTGTCGGGTATATTCTGACCAGGAGTGGTAGTAACTGGCAGAGTCCCATCTGTGGGTATGAATGGAATGTAAACCAATCCAGAGTGCCCCTTTTTGAGAGCTGGATTTTTCCCCACATTAAAAACCGACCTTGTTTCTAACTCTGCCCTCGTGGGGAGACAAGTAAGTACACACACTAAACTGATTTGGACACAGCTGAGAAAGAGGTTGGACACCTTAACCATAACCCATTACAGCGAAATCTATATTCCCTTTTATTTATCTGCCTGCCCTATTTCCGAACCCTGTCAACTACACAAGCTATTTAAAAAAAAAATCCCAAATCATTCTGTGCATGACGAAAAACTGCATCCGATATTGAAACCTTCTTTTTTATTCTTAGCTTCTGGGCGTGTAGATACATCTTAGTTGCAGGCTACAACATGGGCGCCTTCAAGTCTAATGTGAACAAATACTCGTTGAGACGTTTCTTTGGATAATCAATTCCTCTTAAGTAATATTCTGCCCATATAACCCGTTTGTTTTCGATTCCCTCGTGGAGGCGCGTAGAGGTGATTATAGTCAAACTGACGACCTCTTTAACCCTTATCCTCGAGTGGTCCGAGTGCCTTGCTAAGTAGTGACACATCAGTAAAAACATAAAAAGTAAAAAGGTCCACTCTGACTTGTAGTACCTATCATGGTCTCATTTATGCGTGAAATAGAATCTTGCGTTTATAGACTATTCTTCCTGCAATAAATGGCGTAAATTAACTCACAAACCAATCGTAAACAAAACATACATCTAAAACATGAATTAATATGTGAAGATATTAAGAATTTGAAACAAAAAATATTTTACGAAAATGACTTCATTCAACATAAAAGAAACCAAAAAGGTGCACATCCTGGCAGAGAGGATACATCCAGCCGATTTTTTTTTGTATCTGTACGGTCGCTGACTTATGATCGTACTCTTAGTTGAGCCACTGCGCGAAAGTGATGGCAGCTCTTTACATAGAAAATACGTTTATTAAAATATCGTAGAAGTGTGTGTATATTAACGTACCTGCATTTTTACTGAGAGAGTGTATGTATGAACTGTACACATTAGTTCGTTTAGTAGTGTGTATATGTTGTCGTTATACTTAGTAGTTGATAGGTGTCTTTCGTCATGTGTGCTACTTGTCGAGTGCTTTTCGACTCCAAAAGACCTAGACTGGATTGTGACGTATGCACGTGTGTTGTCTCTGAATTAAAAACATGAAAGTGGCAGAAAAACGCAGGTTTGGGGTTTTATAGTACGCGCGAATATTCATACGTGTCTCTCGTTATGTGTGCTACTTGTCGATGGCTTTTCGACTACCAAATAAGGAGACTAGATTGTGACGTACGCACGTGTGTTGTTTCTGGACTAAGAACATGAAAGTGGAAGAAAAACGCTTATTTGGGTGTTTATAGTACGCGCGAATATTTGGAAATTAATTTTTTTTGTTCTATGATTTGTTGAAAGAAACTACTAATTTGAACTTTTGTCGAATCGACAGTCGATACGTAAAAACAACATTCGCTGCCACTTCCGCATCAAACAGGCTCCAAATTCAAATATTTAATTATTTCCTGTCTAGACTAACCAGAAAACGTGTGGGAAACGCGGTTTACGAAAACACGAAAAGATCCATTAATATAGTGGGATATTTTTCCGGGATCCCCTTTGTCACCATAAAAGATACAAGTTAAAGAGGCCAGATCGGTTGTTTCCTGACCGTCTTTAGCCACGTTGTAAGCTGATACTACATACTGTACTAACGACACAAATTCGTGGCGGAAATTATGCATGATGAGAAAAAACACACACACAAGTCATTTACTTACACGTGTGTTCGACTAGCGCAAGAACTACTTAATTGTTGCAGTTAAAAATACACTCTACTCTCTTGGCCTTTTGGCTAAGATCAAAATGTAGTATCTGTTCCGATGGATACTGCACCCCATAGACTGGTATTGTCTTGGCCTTCGGGGCTTGATTTACACCTGTCTATGGGTCTGTCCTGTGCAGTTCTAGGAGGTCCACCCTCACAGGCTTCGCCTCCCCTCTTTGGGGAGGAGTAAGTTTATTGCTTACTGTCTGAGGCGCCCCTACCGGGGAATGCCCAGGCAATATTTAATGGCCAGAGTGCTCACCTCTCGGGCGCTGGCTTTTCAAACCCCACTTTCCCGACCCGACCTTGGGTCACATCTTACTTGTGGGAGTATAATAAAAACTAGCCTTGTGCCTAACTCCTGGAGAGGAGTAAATAAATACTCTCTTCCATTTGGAAAACATTAAAAAGAAATCATTTTCATTCTGATTTCATATCAATAAAAAAAACTTTTCAGTTTCGTGTTAATTCATTCTTTTTGTGTTTGTTCATCCTGACACAGTTATCCTTTACAAAAGTGACGTGGGGATTTGGGAGCCGAGATTGGAAGGTGTGTAAAGGAAGGGGGACTTTAGGGGATAGCTAAAATTCCGGGTGGGCCATGACCACCTGCCGCACCTCATGTTGAATGGCCATTGATTATTCATTCATAAACGGATGTCAAAGGGACGCATGCGCTGAGTAAACCGTTCAGTGCTTCCTCAAAAGTTCAATCGTCATAGTCCTTACGTTTTTGTAACACTGTCTCCATGTAAAAAAAAGAAGATATTTGAATATAAATGGCAAATGGACATTTTCTTTTCCTTTTTCTAGTTGCTTTTTTTCTTCTATGTAATAGGTAGTATATATTTTACACAATATCACAAAGACAAAATGAGCGTTTGACAAAGGATCATCTTGTTTTATATAAATTGGTAAAACCGACTTCAGCTGAAGGAGTTTCCTTTTCGTAGACACATATTCGAATACTGAACTGGACTCATTTCTGCTTTACGTGAATTTCCCATTTTCCGAACCTCGTAGAATAATTAATCGTTCCATTTAATAAAGGTATTACCTATTATTCATGTCGATAAAAGAAATCAGCTTCATACATAACATATTGTCACAAATACAGGGTCCGCCATAAGTAACTATGTTTATTTACCTTCTCTGCAGGAGGTTAGACACAAGGTCAAATTATTTTTATTTACCCCCTCTCAAGGAGGCTAGACACAGGGTCAGGTGTGGAAAGCCAGCGCACTAAGATTAGCGCGCTATGGCTTATAAAATGCCTGAGCAGCCCCGTCGGCATTCCTCGACAGGGGCGCATCAGGCGATTAGCAATAAACTAACTTCTTCTCAAAGAGAAGGTAAAGCCTGGGAGGGTGGACCTCCTGAGATTGAACAGAACCATACCTCAGCCCGACAGGAAACAAAGTCACCGTCGGACTGAGTGTCGAGGACGTATCCCCGACTGGTAAGAACACATCTACTGAGCCATTATCACGTAGGTATCAATCAAGTAAAAATCAGCTTCATACATAACATATTGTCACAAATATAGGGTCCGCCATAAGTAACTATGGTGTGTTTTACTTTTGTTTGTAACTTTGTTGATACTTCAACATTTCTTCTATTTCATGTGTCATTCGAAAGCGGAAATCGTATATTTTTATTTGATAAAACATTCTGACATAAATTTTATTTCATTTCCATTTTTATTTCAGAGACACATTATGTCCACGCGTTGCATGTTGCATTCATTATGTTGAAATAACATTATTTATTAATTTTTTTCTTTTTAAATGGAAACCGCTTCAGACAAGGCATGAAGCCACTTGATGTAAGGAGCTAAAAAAATACTACTTCAAGCTCAAAAACCAGCCAACGATAAGTGTTGGATGGGTAGATTCCGACCCAGGAAACAGCAATCATTCCCCCTTTGTCAGAAACATCTTTCGTGGAATGTGAGGACTAAAGGACAAAATAAGGGAAGGGAGAGTTACGGGACTGCTTGACTCACTTAGCGGAAACATGGTTTGATAATGTAAATAAACAAAGATATGTTGTCCACAAAACAAGATAGTTGAGGTATCTGTACAAATTCGACTTTTAATTTACCGCAGTCCCGTTGGACGAGTAATAAAAAACGACGCCACCTAAAAGAGGTCCTTCTTCGTAGACACATGTTTAAATCCTGTATGAATCTGATTTTTCTCTTTGTGAAATTTCTTTGTGTCCAACCCGGTAGAATAATTAAATTCAATATATATATGACGAACGAATATATATACTACACTGTCTCCCAAGGAGGGGGTAATTCACGAGATATGGTCTCATGACAACAGGACATATACTACACTACCCACCACCCTCTGAATTGAACATTAAAAAATAATAATAGTATTATATCGGCTTCAGACAGACAGATATCAAATCTCTATTAGGAATAGATAAAAGAATAACTCATATTTTAGCCGCGGTACGACGTACCGTTAGCACATTTGCCAGCCGAAGATGAACATTTAATAACCTCGGAATATCCCATAGAATTAAATGGAAAATTCTAGTAATGCCGCATCAGAAAAACTTTCCTCGTTCAAAATTCAATTGGAAATCCTAGGTCCAATAACGATAGTAAATGTATTTCGAGGAATAAAATCATTATTTACGACTATTTTTTTTTTAATGGAAATCGCTCCAGACAAGGCATGAAGCCACTTGATGTAAGGAGCTAAAAGTATACTACTTCAAGGCCAAAAACTAGCCAACGATAAGTGTTAGATGGATAGATTACGACGCAGAAAACAGAAACATTGGTGATGGCATGCGAGGACTAAAGGACAAAGTAAGGGAAGCGAAGGTTATGAGGCTGCCGAAAATAAACCGAAAGTTCACTTTCTACTTTCCTAAAATGTTAAATGTAAATGGAATGGAATGATTATACAGAGTCAAAGGAATCACGAAAAAAAAGAGCAATGTAAGCAGATTATCACTGATCATATGAAAGCATTGTTAGATAGCGAAGGGGAAGTTTGGATGGAAGGGTTTAAGTGACACCTTAATAGTCAGAGGTGACCTAAAAGCAGAAGTCGATGAGACCACGTGACTTCCGGCCGGGGGGGCTCGGGCTTATGTTAGCTGACAACTGAAGCAAGCGGACGCATACGTCGCCGTTCCCGGGGAGCCCCAGCGATGAATGGGTCGATCGCGTACAATATAGCTAGGTGTAACGAGATAAACGATCTATCCGTCTATCTATCTATATGTCTGTCTTTCTCTCTCCCACGGGTACACATGTGGACTGTCGCCCTGATGTTTTATGTGACTGTTTCTTCTTTTTTAAATAAACTTTTCTTATAAACTACCATCAGCGTCTGAGTGTTTTATCTACAGACGATCACCCACCTGGGCTCACAACGACGACATGGGCGTATAAAGGTTTAAACACCCATCAGTATGAGAGCGTAATGTAACAGCATTAGCAAAACAATTATTTCCAGACTGAAATTTAATTGGTCCCCCGATTTATAAAATCAGGGGAACCTATGTTTTGAGGCATTTCCGTCTGTCCGTCCGTCCGGATTTTTCTCCGCAACCATCCATTGAATTTCTCTGAAATTTTGCATGAAGTTGTAACTTTTGTCAGGTTAGAAAGTGACATTCTCCAATTTTTGAAAAAAAATCTGGTTAGCCCACCAGGGGGTCAAAAGACCCCGAAATGGCAAAAAATGACATTTTTTGCCTCATAACTTTTCATCCATCCATTCAATTTCTCTGAAACTTGGCCAAAATGTGGAGGCAATTGTTCCTAATAGAAAATAAGTATCGTTGACCTTGGAAAAATTCTGGTTCACGCCCCCAGGGAGTCAAAGGGGTTTAAAAAATGCCCCAAATTGCCCAAATTTATTGCATTTTACACTCGCCACATCGAGTCACATACATAGGGGGGCCACGCACGCGTTGCTTGTTTTCCAATACGACATTGAGCCAATTAGAAAATTATAAAAGTAAAAAGAATAATAATGCAATGGGATCCAATGCTTGGAGCAGGAGTACACAGGGTTCCTCATTCATTGTTTGAATCCTCTGTAGAAGAGTCACGCTATCAAGAAAAAAATAAATGAGTTTTGCAAAATAAAAACAACAAAAAAGCATGCCCTTGATCTACTCCTTTCAGTCATGTCTCGGGTTAGCGTTTGGCTGCACAAAATACACCATAAACGAAATGCCACTGTGGAACGCACCGCGGAATGGTGAACGGCTTTAAAGTGTTTTTTATGGGGGACATACTATGGGGATACCCGCCATATTTGAAAATTCAAATATTTCAGATTTGCATTCAATTAGATCCATAATCATTAGACACCAATTAAATATGTGTATATGTTTATATATTTGTATGTACAGGATTCAATCCTAAACTAATTAACCGATCATTATGAATTTTGGAACACAGCAACTAGGCGTAAGGAGTTCAAATGTGGGTTATAGTTAGTTTAATTTAGGTTTATGCAAAGGGAGTGGAAATCATTGTGAAAATTCAGATATCTACGATTTGGAGGAAATGAGGGCAATAAATAGCGTCGCCAACCCGCAGTGCTTAGCGTGGCGACTATGGCAAAAAAAAACAAACTGAATGACAGTCACCAATAAGATGTCGGAAACCAGGGATGGGCTCCTCCTCCAGGAGTGATCAAACACCCTGATGGTGATGGTGATGATTAGTCATCAATTAATAAATCTTCTCCAAATGTGAATTTCTTTGGAGTATTTTAAAGGGGTTTAAGAGAGCATAATATTGGCCCACTTTCCCATTTGAAAATTAAAATATTTCAGATTTGCATTCAATTAGATCCATAGTCATTAGACACCGATTAAGTAAGATTCCCTCAATTTCAGTTTCTTCTTAAAACCCCTTAAATTGTATGAGTGATATAACTTAGTAAGTAGTTATAAATAACAAAATAACCCAGTGTGTAAAGGTCTTAACATAGTATGGTTTATTTCAACGTATATATCTTGTACAATAAATAGTAACTACAGGTAATCCAATTTAATAAAATACAATCGAATCCCCCACACTACTGTTCGTAGTCGTATTTATTGTCCAGACTAGTTCACTTATTTAGTGACTGAGGGGAGTCCGGTATCCCATCACAACAATGAGTTTATGTGGAGGCCGAAATATAATAGAAACGATCTTTTTATGGTAATACTTAATAAAATGAATGGGGTTTCATCCTGTTGAGTAATAAAAAGTATTTTATAACTACAACACGCAAGTTGTCTGTTTTGGCGGGTGGCGGTGTATTTTTGGGGGCGGGGCTTTTATAAAAGATCCTATTGTCTTACAACCCACTAAACTGTTTGCAATGAGGTAGAGACTGGCTTTAAAAGCTACAGTTTGTTTTCACCTATAAATATTAAAATCTCCAATGACCTTTACAAGCATTTTTTGTTTTATTTTAATTCAGCACCAAACAAGTCAGATTGACAACAATATTCCATGCATTGGGCGGATAATGGCTTTGTAGAGATAAATGGTGGATTGTTGTCACATCTGGGCTGGTGCACTGTTCACTAGTCTCTCTCTCTCTCTCTCCCTTTTAGACAAGGTCCAAAAAAGAATCTCTAATTTGATAGGTCCCTTACCATCCACCAAGCTCCAGCCCCTGTCCAATCGCCGCAATGTTGCATCCTTGTGCTTGTTTTACAAGTACTTCAATGGAATGTGTTCCGATGAACTTGCTGCTCTGGTCCTCCCTCGGCGTAAATTCACTCGACCAATCCGACAATCAGCTAAATTCCATCCATTCACTGTGGAGGTTACCAGATACCGGAGAGCCTTCTACTCCAATAACTTATTTCCTCGAGTTGCCGGACTTTGGAATTCCCGCCTTGCTCCCTGTTTCCCGACTGTACCGACATGCAGAAATTTAAAACTACTGTGAACAAGCATCTCGCTGCACAGCTCCCAATTTAGGATGACCCCTAAACTTTCACCCTAATTCTCAGTAGCCCCTTACGTCTACAGAGGAAGCCTGCTTTGTTTGAGGTAAACTAAGTTTAAAAAACAAAAAAAACAAAAAAACATTGCCACCGAGATGTAAGGGTTGTAGGTAAGATTTATATGGGGGATCCTAACTGCTGAGTTGTGCAGCAAAATGTTTGTTCACATTACATTTAAATTTCTGCCTGTCGGTACAGTCAGGGAAACAAGGAGCAAGGAGGGAACTCTAAAAGTTAGCAGTTCGAAGAAAGAAGCTATTAGAGTAGAAAGCCGTCTGACATCTGGGGACTTCCACGGGGCTTTTCGATCGTAGTAATGAAATTATGAAACAACTTCACGTGTGTGTGTGTGTTTCTCGCGTCGATGTAACTTTGATAATTACGTTTATTAATTTTTTTATTAATCGTACATTTATCGAAATAAAAATGCAACAGCGTAAAATAAAACGAAACTTTTTAAATCCTATTAAAAACAATTTAATTACGAAATTTTTATTTTTATTTTTATTTTTTATTTAAACAATCAACTACAATCACAAATAAAAAATTAGAAACAAATATATTACACTGATCCATTCGGTGAAAAAATAAACTATAAGATTAATAATTCAATAAATAATGAATAAATCTCTTATTCGTCACTTGGACATTGTTTAGTTCGATATCGAGATATCCCGATTCCTTATATATAATCGTATCACAGTCAATAGTTTTCTTTGAATGTCCGGCTAGCCTGGCAGGCCGAGAGCAGGCTCAAGGCGTTTCCACGAATAATAGCGATAGAGAGGCGCTTGCAAAGCCAAGAGAATTTCGCGATTGTCTTCCGTGTTGCGCGGTGTCATTAATAGACCAAGACTGCTGAGGAAGCCGCGTGAAGCAGGGCCAATCACTCCACTCATCTCCACAGCGATCGGTTGAAATACAAATCTGTCGAGTTATTATTACGAAATTAAATCCAGAATCAGAATGCATTTCGGTTTCTTCGTAAACAAGCTAGCAATTTTAATATTTTGTTAATAGTTGAAAAAAAAAGAAAGAATTAATTACTTTGTGATCGGTCGAAATTTAAAAAAAAACAAAACAATAAAACTGTTGAATAAAAAGTCATTAAAACTGGCTTTAAATCTTTTAGCGAATTTTCATGTATTAAAAGATTGGAAGTTTTCGAAGCTATTTTACAGCCTATCATTTTATAAATTGCGATTAAAACAACATTAAGTTTTAAAAAATAGTTATCTATATACTACTAAAAGTCTATGGGTCTTGTATGTTTGCAATCAGCTTTCAGCTTTCCGGTTTTCAACATCCGGTTGCGCATGCGTAAATAGCATCGTCTTCCAATCTGTTAATCTAATTCCGTTGAACTCCTTTTATTAACGAACGCATGCAATTTTTCATTCTGGAAATGTTTATATCGCTTTAAATATAAAACAATTTCATTTAATTTCATCAAATAGTTTTTTTGTTTACTTGACGGCTAAAAACATTCAACGGGAGCACTTCGTAAAGTCTGTCGCAGTTTCAAACCCTTTTAAAAAACAAAAACAAACAAACAAAACAACAACAATCTATATATTAATACGCTAAGGTGTACGTACGTGTGTCACGCTTCCAGCAAACGCTCTGCGCATGCGTGCCGCACCTAGATTATTAATAACATTTAATTAGCCTAATTTCTGCATCGTATTTTAATTATTTCCCTTTAGCGCAACGGTAAGCGACGTAGTATTTTTGTCTTTGGCCCGACTGGTTTATAGTTCGATCCCAACCAGCCGCTAATATATTTTCTTCTACATTTCGAGCGGAAGGGGAAGAAATAATACATTTTTTTTAATCACCCGGTCAAAAAGTACTTTTTTGTGTTGCTTAAAACTTAAAACTATTTTTTGTTTTTTATTTTGACGTTTTTAGGGCATGTCTATTATTTTTTGTTGTTGTTGTTTTTGAACGGACGTTAAGCAATGTTTTTTTTTTCAATGATAGTTTGAACTAAGTATTTATTTTTTATTTGCACCACTTCTTAAAGTGTTAAAACATTTATTTATTATTTTTGGATGGTAAGGAACCAGTATTTATTTTTTAAATGTTTTGAACGGACAATAAGCAATGTTTGTTTTGTTTTGTTTTTTTTTCTCAGTGAAACACCGTGGTCGAAAGAAAGAGAGAGTGTGTGTTCGTAAGAGATGGAGGGGGGGGGGGATAGAGAAAGAGTGAAAACGCAATAAAAACAAATAAATAAATCGCAAAAAGTCTCTTACTAACAAATAGAGGGTGATTTGTTACATTAGGACCCGCGCTAACTTTGACCCCGTCGTTAGGGTTAGGGTCAGTGAGGGGTTAGGGTTAGCTATAAAGTTCAGGGTCATTGGGGGTTAGGGTTAAAATTAGGGTCAGGGCCAAAGTTAGCCCAGGTCCCAATGTAACAAACTACCAAATAGAGATAGTAAAAAATAAGACAATGACAATGATATTGTATAGTTAACATCTGAGAAGTTAAGTTTCTTATTTTGTGTCACGATCTGACACTCTCATTTAATAAGATTTAGTATTTACTTTTGCCCCTGACAACGGGGGAGGGGAGTCGCGACCGATAGTGATTGCTGAAGAGACAGCTTTTACCCCGACAACCGAGTAATATAATAAATATATATACTTCCATCCCGTCACGCAAAATTTTGGTGAGTAAGATATGTGCATATTTCTAGCCACCGGATAATTTTATTAACAGTAAATTATACAAATTGATGTAGAAAACACTGTGGAATTCCTTTTTTTTTCAGTGAAACACAGAGAGCGCGTACGAAAGAAAGAGAAAGTTTGTGTTCGTAAGAGAGAGATAGAGGGAGAAGATAAAGAAAGAGAGAGAGAGAGAGAATAAACGTAATTGAAAAGTGAAAACGCAATAAAAACAAATAAATAAATCGCAAAAAGTAAAAAAAAAAATATTTAACAAAAACGAAAGTGAGGAAAGTCGTGATTCAAAGCAAAATAAAAAAGAAAATCTAATCGAAAAAAAAAGTAACAAGTATAATTTCGTTTACTATCGGAAGCCTACCAGTTTTTACGGTATATCAACCCTTTTTAGTAGAGTGTCCATCGTACACGCGTTATTGGAAGGCAAATTATTAATTTTTTCAAAATATTTCACTCTTATCCGGGGGGGTGCTCATAATAAAACAAGCGTAACTTACTAACAAATAGATGGTGCTTCGTTAGATTGGGACCCGCGCTAACTTTGACCCCGTCGTTAGGGTTAGGGAGGGGGGTAGGGTTACCTATAAAGTTCAGGGTCATTGGGGGTTAGGGTTAAAGTTAGGGTCAGGGTCAAAGTTAGCCCGGGTCCCCATGTAACAAAGTACCAAATAGAGACGTAAAAATAAGACAAGGGCAATGATATTGTATGGTTAACATCTGAGAAATTAATTTTTTTTATTTCAAATATTTATTTAGTTATATTGTCAAATTCGTCAAACAAAAATGGCGTTCGCTTATTTTAGGTGAGGTGGTCGCTAATTTCAGACTTTATAAAAGGCTAAATTGCCCGATTACAGTAGAGGATCTCTTTACATTATCAACTAACCCAAGATGTAGGGGAGGGCGCCACTCTTTTCCCAGGACTGCTTCATTGTCCTTGATCCTGACCTTATAATACTGAGAGTTTTAGCAATGTTTGTTTTAGTCTTTTAATATAAACAATTTCATTTATAGTTTCATAGTTTTTTTGTTTTCTTCACGGCTAAAAACATTCAACGGGAAGACTTCGTAAAGTCTGTCGCAGTTTCAAAAAACACCCCCCTTTCAAAAAACAAAAACAAACGAACAAAAAAACAACACTCATTATTAATATCAGCCATACGAGCGGTCGGTGAACGAAACCACCTCCCACTTTCCCTCTCATAGATTTCACCACTCCTACTCCGTCTGTTTTCGTTACGTACGCGAGAAAGCCTGCTGTCTCTCGGTGGCCACGGCTGTACCCCCTTCCTTTCTCAAATCGCCCTAACCAACCACTTATAATTCAGTAACTGTAATTTAAAAAAAAAAAACAATTATAATAAACAGAACGACTCATAGAAATCTATATTCTTTTTTCATTTTAATATACTTTCATAGAAATGCTTCTGTTATGTAAAAAAAAACTATTTTCTTTATGCCACAAGTGTCACGCTCATACATGAATTCCATAGCTAATATAACAAACTGACCCAACGGGTCACGGGTGGTCTAGTAGTTTTATAACAATTTGGTTAATTAATAATCAATATTAACTTTCAAAATCCTATTTAAAAAAGTAATAATATTGTAAAAATCAAACAAACGACATAGTTATAAAAAAAACGAAGTGACTAGGTTGCCCTTTTCGGTTGACTAAACAAACTACTTTTAGGCTTTTGTTGCCGTCTCAGGCACGACACGCGCGACGAACGAACATGAAGAAGATACTAGCTTGTATAAGCTACTCTCGTTCTTTCTCCGTTCGTTCGACTGATCTTTTAATAAATTTCTGTCAACAGCAAACGGTGTTCGGTCAGATTTAGTCCCTGATATTAAAGACTTCCTGTTTTGGGTCGCTTACTCTTATGGTTTGCCCAGTTTTTTTTTTTTTACTAATTTGTATTAATTAATTTATTTATTAAATTGTTAAGTAAAAGTACAGAATAGTTAACAAATCGCCCCTCCCCATGTTAAGAATGGCTTTCTAAATAATTTACTGGAGTTTACGGAGCGTGATGAAATAATTACGGTACTATTTAGAAAGATATTCTTAACATGGGGGCTTTGTTAACTATTCTGCACTTTCACCTATGGGGGATGCTAACGCATTCTATTCCTCTTAAATATTGAAGAAAAACGAGCAAGAAAACGTCAACACTCAACACAAATGAAGGGCAAATAAAATATCCAATATTCAAACATTTATATGAACAACAACAATTTATTTTGCATTTTTACACATAAAATTCCAAGATCAGCGATACTTATTTTCTATTAGAAACAATTGCCTCCATATTTTGGCCAAGTTTCAGAGAAATTGAATGGATGGATGTAAAGTTATGGGGCAAAAAATGTCATTTTTTGCCATTTGCCTTTTGACCTCCTGGGGGGCTAACCAGATTTTTTTTTTAAATCGGAGAATGTCACTTTCTAACCTGACAAAAGTTACTTCATGCAAAATTTCAGAGAAATTCAATGGATGGTTGCGGAGAAAAATCCGGACGGACGGACGGAAATGCCTCAAAACATAGGTCTCCCGATTTTATAAATAGGAGGACCAAAAAACAAAACAGAAAAAGCGAAACAAAAATGAAAGTAAAAAGATTCTCGGGCATCGTCGTGTAGGAACAGCTAGTATGATATCATAATAAGTTAGTAAAACACAACAGTTAATTTAGAAACGTAATAATAAATAATTGAAAGTGATTCCACGCACAAAAAGCTTTTCTTTCTATCACGTAACGAGGGCGTCGTCGTCGTTAATAAAGTTGCAGGAAAAAATGCAATAGACAAACGTCTCATTTTGGGCGCAGGAAAAGGAACCTCAGGAAATAAGACGCCATTAATATAGAGTTGCCGGTAAGAAAGCCACTTAAGGTTGTTGTTGTTGTTGTTTTGCGCATTTTAACAAGAGCCCACAAAACAACAAAAAAAGGCTAACAAAACAAAAACAAATATACAACAAATGTTACCAAAGGCAAGATAAGTTACTCTTTTACCTACATGGATAATTTTTTTTTGTATTTTAACTTCTTTTTTAGTTCAATACGGAACTAGTGTCAACTCTGTTAAGTTCCAGCGAAAACAATTACTGACATTACACAATCACGTGGAGTCTCGATAATCGCTCAAAAATTGAAAATTACACAAAAATACTGGTAATAAAAATATACAGTTCGGTTGAACATTACATTTTTGCACTATTGGTGACAGTTATTAGCTGTGATTCTGTTTAATTTTCGATTTTTGAGAGATTATCGAGACTCCATGTGACCGTGTAATGCCAGCCATTTTTGTTGTTCTAACTTAACAGAGTTGACATTAGTTCTGTACTGAACTAAAAAAAAAACCTTTAAAATAAATTAAAACACAAAAAAAAAACTTATCCAGGTAGGTAGAGGAGTAACTTATCTTGCCTTTGGTAACATTTATTTGTTGTATATTTATTTTTTCACACCGTTTTTGTATTATTGGCTCTTGTTAAAAATGCTGGTTATTTTTTGTTTCTATCAGATATTAACATTACAAAAATTTGACAGTCATTTTTTCTAATAAAAAAAGACACGGAAACACTGATAACATTGTCCATTTTTTTCGTGCCTTTTTTCATGCTTCTTTCTCCCGTTTTTGTGATTTTTTTTACCAGTGATTTTTTTCGTGTTTCTTTCTCCCGTTATTTTGTGACTTTTTAATTTTTTTTACCAGTGACCTTTTCATGTGTCTTTCTCTCATTTTTTATTCCTGACTTTTTTCCGTAGATTTTTTTTTTCGTGCCGTATTTGCCGCTTCTTTTCCCCGGTTTTCAATTTCTCTGACTTTTTTTATTACTTGGGTTCCACGAGATATGAACGAGGAGAGAAAAAACAACCCCCGTAATCATACGCGTTCTTAAGTTAATTTTTAATGATACAAAAAATAAAAAATAAAAGAAAAAGTAATCCACTTTTTTAATACCATGTAGTCTACATTGTGTTAACTTTATACACGATTTTAAACTTTTCTTGCCAAAATCCAACTTTCGTTCGTAGTAATCCAAAAATGTTATCTACGTTTGTTAGGTTTTCCGTTTATTCGTAAACAACTATATTTGAACTATAAAATAAACATTTTCTTGTATCTATTTTCTTTCAGTACGAAAACAAGTTCTGCGTGTATGCAATAAATATTAATGTCTTCATATTTACTAACTCTTTCGATTTATAATATATTTTCATTTATATGCGGAAAGTGAAAGTTAGACTTTTTTCAGTCTAATCACTTATTGCACTCTTAAATTTAACCACATTGAAAGTCTATTCATTATATACTCATAAAGGATATGAAAAGTGTCAGTGATGTGATCTTTTAACTATACTGCATTATTGCCTAATAATAAATACGAGGAAGTTCTTCATTAGAACATACATATAACTGCTTGACAACGTCATGACATACTTTCAGCAAGAACCGACATCGTCTAAAGTCCAAGATCTACCGGACTGTTGTGATACACGTCGCTTTGTACAGCTGCGAGTGCTTACCGACAACGAGGAAGGCAGAGCGAAGATTCACCGTCATGGAAACCAAAATGCTTCGCTGGGTATCTGGAATTACATGGCATCGCACCGATCGAGGGCAAGATGATGAAAATGGCGGCTCAGATGGTTTGGACATGTGTTGAGGGCAAACAACAACACCATCACGAAACTTGCCTTTGTATTAGAAGTCGCCGCGAAGCGATTGAACGGAAGGCCCGTGATGAGATGGGCAGCAACCCCGCACAAAGATCTCTGAAATACCAGCCTTCATCCTGACCAAGCTTGTGACCATGTCAAGTGGAGACAAAATCCATCCGTCACAGCTCGAAGTTAACGCATAAAAAAGGGTACTCTTATAGATGACGCACCATGTTTCCGTGACTTCGCGTTGTCAACGTTCTTTATATATATATATATATATATATATATATATATATATATATATATATATATATATATATATATATATATATATGAGAGAGAGAGACAGAGAAAATCGAAAAATACATTTTCTAAATGCATGTGGTCTTCAGTGATGCACTGTCTTCACTGCCAATTTTGGGTTCCGTATCATATCGGCTCAGACAGCAACCCCGACCTGACTCCGAACTCGCCAGGCCGCTTTCTTGAAAGCGTTTAGCTACTACACACATCGACATGGCAAATATATATGTTCATTATGATGATAAGATAAATCCACATATGCATTTGTTGTAATTTAAAAAGTGGTATGGTTCATCCAATAACCAAAAATAGTATGGGTCATACAATGATCAAAAAGTGGTATGGGTCATACAATAATCAAAATGTGGTATGGGTCAAACAATAATCAAAAAGTGGTATGGGTCATACAATAATCAAAAAGTGGTATGGGTCATACAATGATCAAAAAGTGATATGGGTCAAACAATAATCAAAAAGTGGTATGGGTCAAACAATAATCAAAAAGTGGTATGGGTCATACAATGATCAAAAAGTGGTATGGGTCATACAATAATCAAAAAGTGGTATGGGTCATACAATGATCAAAAAGTGGTAAAGACCAAACAACAATCAAAAAGTGGTGCGGTCCATAACAGAATAAAAAACGGTATAATCCATTCAAGAATCTAAAACTAGAATGATCCATATAAGAATCAAACAATTGTATGGTTCATAAAATCATCAAAATGACTGATGCATAGAACGTTAAAAAATGTTTGGTTGTGCAAAGTTTATAAAGTTAAAACGATGCGCCATTTATTCTTAATTTAAAACTTATTGGACACTTGTATCGCCATCTTTATTTAATTATTGTCACTGTCAACAAGTGCCTCCTCGTGTCACTGTAACAACGAAAGTAAATGGCTTTCGACTGAGCAAACGTCTTTTGACTATACAGAAAAAAATGTGCCATTACATAGTTGAAACAAAATTGAATTAAGACTCTATAATAATAGCTGTTGTGTGCCTGTATATTTTCTAGTATATAGAGTTAAGCAGGTTTATATGTACAAGATTTAATTCTAAACTAATTAACCGATCATTATTAATTTTGGAACACAGCTGCTAGGAGTAAGGGGTTCTAATGTGGACTATATTTAGTTTAATTTCGTTTTATGCAAAGAAGGTAAAAGGGGGGTGGAAACCATTCGTGAAAATTCAGATACATCTGATTTTTGTATAATTTTAACAATTATTAATAAATATTCCCCATATTTCAGTTTCTTTAGAGTTTTAAAGGGTTTAAAGGTGAACATAATATGGGCACAACCTCCTATTTGAAAATTCAAATATTTCAGATTTGCATTAAATTTGATCCATCGTCATTAGACACTAATTAAGCAAGATTCCCTGAATTTAAATTTCTAATTAAGACACTTTAAGCTTAAGACTTACATTCTCTAGAATAAAATCATGTAACAGATTTCGATCAAAATTAGACTATGGATTCTAGACATAAGGTTTAGTATCAAAGTCTACGCGAAATATTTTGTTGTCTTTCTTTCAATTATTGTTTTGTTTATGTAAACTAAACAGAAAGTCCGACATTTTGTTGGCTCTAAAGTTTCCACGAATAAAATTGCTATAAAAGAAAGTTTATAACACCTTACTCAATAAAGTCAAGGGCCTGACATATAGATGGCGCCACTAATAAAAAAAAATCCATATGGTTTTTATAAAGTACTAACCTTCAAATGGCACGTGTAGAAATCTGAGCCCAATTGGATTATTAGTTTATAAATTACAGTTATTTAAGTAAAGCTACTGTTGCAAATTTTGAAAACAATAGAAAAATCTGAATTTCGTGTGTTGATAAAGCATCGCTTTCTGATGGGAAAAATACTGTTCAAGCAAAGCAACGGCGTGATAACTATTATTCTGACTCTGCTCCATCGGAAACAACGGTTAAGATGTGGTGTGCTGACTTTAAACGCGATCGTACAGACACAAATGATGCTGAACGCTCAGCTCACCAAAAATTCGAAAGTTGTCCCGGAAAACATCAAAAAGGTCCACAAATTCGTTTTGGCCGATCGCAAATTCAAGTTGCGTGATATAGCAGAGAGGTTGAAGATATCAGAAGGCAGGGTATTCACCATTTTGCATGGACATTTGCCAAGGAGAAATCTGTGTTCAAAGTGGGTGAAGCGTTTGCTCACAGTTGATCAAAAACAACAACACGTCGACGATTCAGAATGTTGTTTGCAACTGTTTCAAAGCATAAAAAGGAGTTTTGAGCTGCAATTAATGCATAATAAACGAGATCATTTTATAGTTGCTCAATATAAAGCAGTAATAAACGATCATTACGATAAATAATAAACATGTTGCCTTACTCCTTTACATACACACACACACACACACACACACACACACACACACACACATATATATATATACTCACATTCAATTAGCGATGTTTCTGACAAAGGGGGAAGAATTACTGTTTTCTGGGTCGAGATCTATTCATCTGACACTTATAGTTGGCTAGTTTTTTTTACCTTAAAGTAGTATATTTTTTAGCTCCTTTCATCAAGTGGCTTCATGCCTTGCCTGGAGCGATTTCTATTAAAAAAAATGCACCCGTCTCGTCAAATATAAGGGAGTTGATTTGTTCGAAAAATGTACGATTTACCTTCCTTATATTTGATGAGACGGATACATTTTTTAAATAGAAATCGCTCCAGGCAAGGCATGGAGCCACTTGATGAAAGGAGCTAAAAATATACTACTTTAAGATAAAAAAAACTAGCCAACGATAAGTGTCAGATGAATAGATCTCGACCCAGAAAACACCAATTCTTCCACCTTTGTCAGAAACATCGCTAATTGAATGTGAGTATATATATATATATATATATATATATATATACATATATATACACAATAATATTTTTTTTTTTTTTTTTTTTTTTTTTTTTTAAATATTAAATATTTAAAATATACCTAGAGACATCGATGTTTCATGCTAACGCAATCTTCAGTCTAGGAACTAGTTCCCAACGGTCACCGGGCGCAAACCCCGAACACAAATCGCCACTGATTCGCAGTCGAAGATCTTACCCGAAGGCCACTGGAAACTAATTAGTAAATAAAGGGGAATTTTAACTGTAAATAGTAGAATTACTACTATCCACCAAGTAATTAAGAGTGATCTACGAGTCGGATCATTGCATATAGCTATTTGTACTACTTGTTATTAAAGCTCCTCGAAAAGTGCCCAGCCTCTGTGGGAGGGGGCTGATAAACAATAATTTTTTTTTTTTTTTTTTTTTTTTTTTTAAATATTAAATATTTAAAATATACCTAGAGACATCGATGTTTCATGCTAACGCAATCTTCAGTCTAGGAACTAGTTCCCAACGGTCACCGGGCGCGAACCCCGAACACAAATCGCCACTGATTCGCAGTCGAAGATCTTACCCGAAGGCCACTGGAAACTAATTAGTAAATAAAGGGGAATTTTAACTGTAAATAGTAGAATTACTACTATCCACCAAGTAATTAAGAGTGATCTACGAGTCGGATCATTGCATATAGCTATTTGTACTACTTGTTATTAAAGCTCCTCGAAAAGTGCCCAGCCTCTGTGGGAGGGGGCTGATAAACAATAATATTTTTTTATTTTTTTTTATTTATTTATTTATTTTTTTAAATATTAAATATTTAAAATATACCTAGAGACATCGATGTTTTATGCTAACGCAATCTTCAGTCTAGGAACTAGTTCCCAACGGTCACCGGGCGCGAACCCCGAACACAAATCGCCACTGATTCGCAGTCGAAGATCTTACCCGAAGGCCACTGGAAACTAATTAGTAAATAAAGGGGAATTTTAACTGTAAATAGTAGAATTACTACTATCCACCAAGTAATTAAGAGTGATCTACGAGTCGGATCATTGCATATAGCTATTTGTACTACTTGTTATTAAAGCTCCTCGAAAAGTGCCCAGCCTCTGTGGGAGGGGGCTGATAAACAATAATATTTTTTTTTTTTTTTTTTTTTTTAAATATTAAATATTTAAAATATACCTAGAGACATCGATGTTTCATGCTAACGCAATCTTCAGTCTAGGAACTAGTTCCCAACGGTCACCGGGCGCGAACCCCGAACACAAATCGCCACTGATTCGCAGTCGAAGATCTTACCCGAAGGCCACTGGAAACTAATTAGTAAATAAAGGGGAATTTTAACTGTAAATAGTAGAATTACTACTATCCACCAAGTAATTAAGAGTGATCTACGAGTCGGATCATTGCATATAGCTATTTGTACTACTTGTTATTAAAGCTCCTCGAAAAGTGCCCAGCCTCTGTGGGAGGGGGCTGATAAACAATAATATTTTTTTTTTTTTTTTTTTAATTTTTTTTTTTTAAATATTAAATATTTAAAATATACCTAGAGACATCGATGTTTCATGCTAACGCAATCTTCAGTCTAGGAACTAGTTCCCAACGGTCACCGGGCGCGAACCCCGAACACAAATCGCCACTGATTCGCAGTCGAAGATCTTACCCGAAGGCCACTGGAAACTAATTAGTAAATAAAGGGGAATTTTAACTGTAAATAGTAGAATTACTACTATCCACCAAGTAATTAAGAGTGATCTACGAGTCGGATCATTGCATATAGCTATTTGTACTACTTGTTATTAAAGCTCCTCGAAAAGTGCCCAGCCTCTGTGGGAGGGGGCTGATAAACAATAATATTTTTTTTTTTTTTTTTTTTTTTAAATATTAAATATTTAAAATATACCTAGAGACATCGATGTTTCATGCTAACGCAATCTTCAGTCTAGGAACTAGTTCCCAACGGTCACCGGGCGCGAACCCCGAACACAAATCGCCACTGATTCGCAGTCGAAGATCTTACCCGAAGGCCACTGGAAACTAATTAGTAAATAAAGGGGAATTTTAACTGTAAATAGTAGAATTACTACTATCCACCAAGTAATTAAGAGTGATCTACGAGTCGGATCATTGCATATAGCTATTTGTACTACTTGTTATTAAAGCTCCTCGAAAAGTGCCCAGCCTCTGTGGGAGGGGGCTGATAAACAATAATATTTTTTTTTTTTTTTTTTTTTTTTTAAATATTAAATATTTAAAATATACCTAGAGACATTGATGTTTCATGCTAACGCAATCTTCAGTCTAGGAACTAGTTCCCAACGGTCACCGGGCGCGAACCCCGAACACAAATCGCCACTGATTCGCAGTCGAAGATCTTACCCGAAGGCCACTGGAAACTAATTAGTAAATAAAGGGGAATTTTAACTGTAAATAGTAGAATTACTACTATCCACCAAGTAATTAAGAGTGATCTACGAGTCGGATCATTGCATATAGCTATTTGTACTACTTGTTATTAAAGCTCCTCGAAAAGTGCCCAGCCTCTGTGGGAGGGGGCTGATAAACAATAATATTTTTTTTTTAATTTTTTTTTTTTAAATATTAAATATTTAAAATATACCTAGAGACATCGATGTTTCATGCTAACGCAATCTTCAGTCTAGGAACTAGTTCCCAACGGTCACCGGGCGCGAACCCCGAACACAAATCGCCACTGATTCGCAGTCGAAGATCTTACCCGAAGGCCACTGGAAACTAATTAGTAAATAAAGGGGAATTTTAACTGTAAATAGTAGAATTACTACTATCCACCAAGTAATTAAGAGTGATCTACGAGTCGGATCATTGCATATAGCTATTTGTACTACTTGTTATTAAAGCTCCTCGAAAAGTGCCCAGCCTCTGTGGGAGGGGGCTGATAAACAATAATATTTTTTTTTTAATTTTTTTTTTTTAAATATTAAATATTTAAAATATACCTAGAGACATCGATGTTTCATGCTAACGCAATCTTCAGTCTAGGAACTAGTTCCCAACGGTCACCGGGCGCGAACCCCGAACACAAATCGCCACTGATTCGCAGTCGAAGATCTTACCCGAAGGCCACTGGAAACTAATTAGTAAATAAAGGGGAATTTTAACTGTAAATAGTAGAATTACTACTATCCACCAAGTAATTAAGAGTGATCTACGAGTCGGATCATTGCATATAGCTATTTGTACTACTTGTTATTAAAGCTCCTCGAAAAGTGCCCAGCCTCTGTGGGAGGGGGCTGATAAACAATAATATTTTTTTTTTTATTTTTTTTTTTTAAATATTAAATATTTAAAATATACCTAGAGACATCGATGTTTCATGCTAACGCAATCTTCAGTCTAGGAACTAGTTCCCAACGGTCACCGGGCGCGAACCCCGAACACAAATCGCCACTGATTCGCAGTCGAAGATCTTACCCGAAGGCCACTGGAAACTAATTAGTAAATAAAGGGGAATTTTAACTGTAAATAGTAGAATTACTACTATCCACCAAGTAATTAAGAGTGATCTACGAGTCGGATCATTGCATATAGCTATTTGTACTACTTGTTATTAAAGCTCCTCGAAAAGTGCCCAGCCTGTGTGTGTGTGTGTGTGTAAAGGAGTAAGGCTACCAACATTTGAAGAAATGTCTTTCGAAATACATTTCTTCAAATGGATTTACATATCTGATGAAAGCGGACCACCGCTTGAAACGCGGTATATAAAATTATAAAATGATAAAATAATAAAATAATAAATAAATGTTGAAAAAAACATTTTACAAATGTTGGTAGCCTTTCTCCTTTACATATATACTTTTCTCTCGTTGGAACTGCACTAATACTGCGCTACCCTCTTTTATATATATATATATATATATATATATATATATATATATATAACTAGCTAACATACCGGTGTTGCCTAGAAATGAATAAGAACCTAGTTCATCCCGGAACTTCATCTTACAGTTTTTATTCTTATTTTTTTTAATTTATTTAAAATTTCATTTTTTTATAACTAAAATAAAATAAAGTGAAACGCCTTTTAGCTATTTTCTGGAGGGGGGTCCGGTGCGAACGCAGCCCCCCCCCCCCCGATCTTATTGTAAACACACTCTAGTGCAAAATTTGTACCACCATCGGTTTACTCGTAAAATTTTACTCAAGATAAATTGAGTTTAATCTTGGTATAGACCTTTAGTTTCAATTGCATATCCAGGAGAGATACGGACAAAGAAAAAGACAAAAATAGCCACCATATTTATCCTCCATTTTATAATAAAGAGCAATGTGTATTTATTTGTGAATATATAAATATCCGTTCTGTCACACAAAAGTCTGCCCAACGGCGGGGAGAGGGGGGGGGGCGCAAATCTGTTTCTATAATGAGACGTTTTCCTTCTTTTTTTTCGAATACCTTTCTGCTTTCTATATTGATTTATACGTTTTTTCTTTAATTTTTTTTTTTTTTTTTAACTTTCTAGCTTGGGACGGTTTTTTATCTTTCATGTTTTTCTTCTTTTTATATAACTTTCTAGCTTGGGACCTTTTTTCTTTCTTTTTTTTTTCTTATTTCATTAAGTGAGCGACGATTGTTTTCTTTCAATTTCAGTTTTAACCGTGAACATGTTTTTAACACTCGGCATCATTTTTATTCGCTGACTGCACCCCCATGCAGAGGGGTAAAACCCCTTCGAAAACGGGCCCACTTGTAGGCTGTGGGTGGCGACCCGTGATGACTTAAGACGGGATCATAGTGGCTAAGCGTTCCGTGACTTGGTCACTTCGGTCCTTACATCGGCTAGACGGGAGATCGGAGAAGCCCGATCCGATCAATCGGCTGGTCACCTCATTCCCTGGTATCTCTAAGTTAATCCGCAACCGTATTATTCGATCTGATTCTTTAAAAAAACAAACAGAACCTTATGTCTCCTTTTTATTTTCATTTTTCTCCCCAAATAGATACTAGAAGGGGGTGGCTGAGGGTCAATCACATTGAGAACAAAGAGCAATGTATTCTGAGAGCAATGCACTCTGAGAGCAACACATTCTTGTTATCTAAGAGCAATGTATTCTAGGAATACAATTAATTATCCTACCTATAAAATGATACTTGACAACGTTATTCGGCATTAAATAACCCACAGATGGTTGATATGCCGTAACACAAAACAAACAAAATAAAATATGACCGCCCCCACCCCCAATAATCAGAGGTAGAAAATTAAAGGGAGCAAATAAAAAAGAAAAGTAAACAGTTTTTTAGGTCATCAGAAATGGCTCAGATTTTTTTAATTCGACTCGCAATAGTTCAGTCTTATCCTATTGAAATAATAAAAGGGCATTAGAAAGACTGACACTGGAAAGCAAGTAACAAGGCAGACAAACCCCGCCGCCTGAAATGAATTCGGAAATAAATCCACCGATCTATAATAAAAAGTCAATGGTAGGTGTTCTTTTTATTTAGAAATGATAAGAATAATTTATATATGAAAAATGAAATTAATGACTGAATTCTATGAGTTTACATGAATATTAGCGCGAACACTGGCGAAGCATATTTTTTCCGTCATTTTTTGACTGAGGGTGTACACTAGTAGTAGTAGTAGTAGTAGTATATATATATATATATATATATATATATATATATATATATATATATATATATATATATATATATATATAAAATCATGTTATTTTATTGTACACTTGTAGTATATATATATATGTAAAATCATGTTATTTGTAGTGTATATATATATATATATGTATATATATATATAAAATCATGTTGTTTTATTGTACATTTGTAGTATATATATATATATATATATATATATATATATATATATATAAAATCATGTTATGTTATTGTACATTTGTAGTATATATATATATATATATATATATATACATATATATAGATATAAAATCATGTTATTTTATTGTACATTTGTAGTATATATATATATAATGTTTTATTGTACAATAGTAGTATATAAATATATATATATATATATATAGATATAAAATCATGTTATTTTATTGTACACTTGTAGTAGTAGTAGTAGTAGTATATATATATATATATATATATATATACACACAGAGAGAGAGAGAGAGAGAGAGAGAGAGAGAGAGAGAGAGAGATAATCATGTTGTTTTATACCTTCGCTCTTGCTTCACTGTGTAAAGTTTACTTCTACGTGAATTTATTATATTGGTCCCTTTTTTTCTTGCTGTTGAAAAAGCCCAATAAAGCCAACAGGATGATGACCTTTTCGACCAAATCCGGCTACCAAAATATTCATCATTTTCCTCAATGAAATTTAAACAGCCGTCATTTGGTACAAAAGCTGCGATTTTCCTTCCGTTTTGTGATAATCTGAATTCTCACGCATTTCCGGGTACCAGAATTGGGCTATTTGGCGTAAGCACCAATTTTCTCTCCAAAGCAATTATCTTGGCACGAAGAGATCCACCAAAAGGATTGACCTTCTATCTGCTTCCTAAATGTGACCTCTTTGTTTACGACGACAGTCTTCTATCTTTCGAACCGTTATTATCCATGATGGCGGCTTTGTGTAATCTTGTTTGCATCGTACACTAACTTGGGAACTACATCGAAACATAGGTACCTCAAGCGGAAACCACATACATCATGAACTGCACCATAAAATTGTTTATCTGCTACGGTCGATTGTCCTGGAAGCCGCAGCAGCAGCGAATGTTGTTTTTTTTAAGTATCGACTCTCGATGGCGCAAAAGCTCAATTCAGCAGTTTATTTCAACCGATCACAGGAGTAAGAATATTAAATTCAAAATTTCGCGCGTAATATAAAACCCCACGCAGACAGATTTCTTCCTCTATCTTTGCGGTTTTTCCTTCAGACTCGATATTCATGCGTACGTCACGAACGCAGAGGATAACACATACATGTCGCTAACCGAACGCACTACCACACACACACACACACACACACACACACACACACACACACACACACACACACACACACGCTCACTGACGAAACAGAGGCAAGTTAATATGCACACGTGGAACAGTAGTTGTTACTACAGCAGCAACAACAGCAGCAGCAGCAACCGATCTCTGAAATATTTGCTTGACTTGCAAGATTGGTGCTGATTGGAGCAAGGAAATAATTTCGATTGCGATTTAACCAATCAGAAAGAATCTCTTACGCGATCAGAGCACTGGTTCCCGAAGATTATTTAAGGAAGTGCATCGGCGCTGTTCGATCTCTTTAGCTGCGAGAAGGCCCAGCTGTGTAACCAACCTACATTGCTTAGTTCAACCACACAAACCCTGTTTTTAGCCTAGGACTATCAGGGCAAAGACGTAGACTTCACTATCCAAGATGGCGACCTGTCAGCAAGTGGACTTACTCTCAATACCATTTTGACACATAGACTTACTGTCAAATAACAATATGAAGTCTGACATCCTTTAAACTAGCCGTTGATCTTTTCCGTACGTACGGACTTTTTAATAACTTTCTTCTATTGTGGACATAATTACCTCTCTTTTACTAACACCTGTTCAAACATGTTTAACGACGATGACCGATAAAAGTTAATATAACTTTTAGAATGGGACTTTGTTCTATATTCTACACATGCACATCTACAATGCCTACCTAATTTATGCACACTGTCACATCCAAATTGGTACAGCATCAGCCGAAACCAATATGCCTACTCAATTTCTTCTTACGCATAAACAACCCCTTATACACTTTGGACGTTCCTGGACTCTTTGAACTCTCATTTATTACCAACTCTTTATTTTTGGTTGTCTTAACAAGTTGTCGATAAAATGAATATATTTATGCATGGATAGACTTTTTAATTCGCCATTTTGATAATGCCGTAGCATCAACATTGGTGACCTCGTCTCTTCTTCTTCTTCTTCTACAAGAAGAAGAAGAAAGAGAAGAAGAAGAAGAAGAAGTTTATTTGAAAATGAGATTCAAGGTTCTGTGTGAAGTGCCGTTAGACTATTTAAAAGCAATTTTACAGAAAAGTTGTGGTGGTAGCCTTTAGTTTATCAAGTTCTGCTACGGAATAGGAATAGCAAAATAAAGAGAAATGGAGAGTTTTGTTTTCATAAGAAAACTATATTTACGAAAGTTATAAGGACGACCATATACGAATTAAATAAAGATTTTATAGCAAGACAGAAATGAGTTTGCAAATAAATTAGTTATCGGGGTCAACTTATGTTTGGAAAGAGAGTCTGGTTAACTTGTTGTAACTTCGTTGTTTTTTTACATCTTATTTTGATTGCTTTTGATCTCACAGCTAACATTATGCGTCTGGCTTGACTAGTGGTGTCAGTTGGAAAAGAGATCGAATTTAGATGTTCATTTTTGGCGCAAATTCAAACAAGGCTTCTCGTTGGGTGGTTTTCATGTAGGAACAAGAAAACAACTCCGCTCCTCTTAGCCATGTATACCATTTTGATATATATATATATATATATATATATATATATATATATATATATATATATATATATATATATATATATATATATATATATATATATATATATAGAATAAATATGAAACTAAAAGTAAACTTTTAGTAGAAAGAACCTATAGTGAAATGGTAAAAGCTCAATATACGAGATAGAGCAATTATAAAGATAGATGGACGAAGAGTGATAAACATGCACGAATGTCCAAATTTATTTCAAACTTCGATTGTTCAATGCAAGGTATATTCTGTAATAAAATTATGTTTATTATTCTTTCCTTAAGCCAAGGCTTTTCAAAGATCGAGATCTTATCATCAGAGGAATTATACAGATAGATAAGTTGGCAATAGAAAAGCCAATATATATATATATATATATATATATATATATATATATATATATATATATATATATATATATATATATATATATATATATATGAGAGAGAGAGAGTAACGAAGCAAAAAATAAAGGAATATATTCATTTGTGGCTAACTAATAATGGAATCATGTTTCGGAATTTTTTAGATGAGAACTGATAATTTGGATTATTTCGATTATTCGGACTACTGTTATCATCTTGGATGTTATTCTCACAACGTTAAAGCCGATGTAACATTCGACGTTCTTCATGTGCATCTAGTTGAACTCGAGAATCTTTATGTCGAACTCGGGAATCTATACGGAATTTTTAACTGAACCTTTTATTTAATCAACGGGAATGGATTGTTCTCGTTTCGTCAGCCATGACCAGATAGAAGTCTTAAGTAATTTTCTATTTTATTCTCAATTAGCATCGATTGAACCTTCAACCTCAAGAAGACTGCCACTCAAGTATATGTCACCTAACACCTTTATCAGTTGCGCCACGTGTCAATGTGGACAATTCTAAGATGAATGTTGGGATCTTTACAGATTTTCGAGTTTTACAAGATGCACATGAAGAAGGTGGGAGGTTACATCGACCGAAACGTTGTGAGAATAACATTTAAGATGAGGGATGGCACGGTGGCTAAGTGGTTAACGGCGTGGACTGATGACCTGGGTGAGCCGGGTTCGAATTCAGTTCGTTCCACAGAAACACTTTCATCAAACTCCACACCTGACCTTGTGTCTAACCTCCTGGAGTGGAGGTAAATAAAATTCTAATGGCGGAATCTTCTTGAAAAAAAAAAAAAAAAAAAAACAATGAAAAAGAAATGTATTATTATTAGAAGAACTGAAAATAGTCTTTTAGTCTTTTCGTCTTTCGCTCTAAGTGAACTGCCTTGATTCCATTGAAAATGTATTTTTAGATTGGGGTCAAGTACGAGTCAAATGTCTGAAGAACACTTCTGCTCAAAGCACTACATATTCTACTTATAGTTTGAGACTTGCCTTCATATTTGGAGAAATCTGATCTCAAAGGTCATTGTTATTATTTATTTATTTATTTATTTATTTATTTATTTATACTGTGCATTGAAGAATTGGAATAACTAAATTACCCTGAAGAAGGTTTACTAATTCGGAAGTCGTAGAGCGCGGAAATAACCTGATGTTGGTTAACTTCAGAAAGTATTGTCCTTCCAAATCAGAAACAATTTCTACCTCCAAAAAACAGAAGATCAACTCGCCGTTACCAAAGTGTAAAACACGCAGAAATATGTTGTGTATTTTTTTTTTAATACTAATGGGTCACAACTTATCAAAGCTAAAAGCCACTCAAAGATAAAAATTAATGAAATAGAATTTTTTTATATGGAAATAGCTCCAGACAAGGCATGAAGCCACTTGATATAAAAGGCTAAAAAAAAAATACTACGTCAAGGTAAAAAAACAAAACAGACAACGATAAGTGTTAGATGGAAAAATTTTCGACCCAGAAAACAGCAGTTCTTCCTCCTTTGCCAGAAACATCGCTTATGGAATGTGAGGACTAAAGAACAAAATAAAGGGAGCGAGAGTTACAAGGCTTGTCAGTTAGAAGACGAAGAATATTATGAGAGGATTGAAAACGATTAATGGAATAGACCAAGTGTGAATACTTGTGGGGACGGTTCTTGACAAGAAGTCTGTTGGCATCGGGTTTGAAGACGATAATTTTGTAACATGCAGGGAAGCAATCCCGTGGTAATGTGTTTTACAAGCTGGAAGCCTTTGCGAAGATGTTCTGTCCGTGGAAGAAAGGAGAGAGTTTTTCTGCTGTGGTAATAAGACGAGTTCTTGCTGTGAATGTTTTACAGGTTGGAACTCGGCCGAGTATTTTCCATGGAAATAACGATTGAGTAGAAAGAGACTACCAACGTCTCTTCTGGTGTAAACAGGTTGTGTCTCTTTGCATTATCACTACACACGTTTACTACTGTTTTTTTTAACAACGGTCGATGGTTTTCTTTGGAATTTGAGATGCAATGAGCCCATCAGGATCCCACTACTCTCCGTGCCCTTACAGTGGAGGTCTGAATGGTGCTCCCCTTCCTAGGTTCGCCCTTGACCCTTCACGACCATTTTGGTGTGATACCAAACATGACTGGTGCTACCACATTTTCTTTGGGGTGATGGTGTCAGGTTATGGGATTTCTGATAATTTCAGTGTCTTTGGATTCGTCTTATTTTTCTCTCTCTCTCTCTTTATATATATATATATATATATATATATATATATATATATATATATATATATATATATATATATATATATATACATTAAATAAAAATGTAAAAATAAATGATGTATCTTTAAATAATAATCTATCGTGATAATAGAAAGTTCAATATATTGGATAGAGCAACAAATTCAGAAAATGAATGATGAAAATAAAAGTTGTACAATTACAATATTTATTAAGTTTTTTATAATATATATATGTATTATTTTGAAAGTTATATACTTACATTACCGACTTTTATCCTCCGATGAAAATAATTTTTATTTGAAAATCCATGGATTAAGGATAATAAGATCTCGCCTTGTTTTTGAACTTCTGATGATTTAATAAATATGGTAATTGTACTTTTAGTTACATCATTCATTTTAGAAGTGTATGTATATATATATATATATATATATATATATATATATATATATATATATATATATATATATATATATTACTCATTGGATGAATATTCGTTCTTGGCCACTTGGCTAAGATCAAAGTGTAGTATCTGTTCCGATGGATACTGCACCCCATAGACTGGTATTGTCTTGGCCTTCGGGGCTTGATTCCGCCGGTCTATGGGTCTGTCTTGTGCAGTTCTAGGAGGTCCACTCTCCCAGGCTTCGCCTCCCCTCTTTGGGGAGGAGTAAGTTTATTGCTTACTGCCTGAGGCGCCCCTACCGGGGAATGCTGACGGGGCTGCCCAGGCAATTTTTAATGGCCAGAGTGCTCACCTCTTGGGCGCTGGCTTTTCAAACCCCACTTTCCCGACCCGACCTTGGGTCAAATCTTACTTGTGGGAGTAAGATAAAAACTGGCCTTGTGCCTAACTCCTAGAGAGGAGTAAATCAATACTCATTGGATGAAACCAATTCGAGCTACAGGCATTTTGACAATGTTTACATTGAGATTCTACTCGCATTCAACTCGTGTCATGTGATAGCGTAGGGTTAGAAACGCCGACTGTCAGCTCGACGGTTGAGTCTCAATCCCAGCTTGACGTACTAGTTGCTCTAGCCGCACTAAAGAGCTGTGAAACAGCGAAACAGTCTGGATGTGGATTACTATATATATATATATATATATATATATATATATATATATATATATATATATTTGTTTTATTTATATTTCAACTTACCTTTAGTTGTTTGATGTTACCTGGTTATGTGAGTATGTTTCCGCCCCCGAGGATTTTCTATAATATTTCAGCTGTTTTCATCAGGGCCGTACGTTATAGTAATGGTGTCAATCCTCCATTGGATTCCACTGTTTTCTAGTTATTTTTTTCCAGGTTTTATGAACAGCTCCTAGTGCTCATACAATTATTACTATGATAGTGATTTTCTTCATGCTCCATATTCCCTTCAGCTCTATGTATTTGCTTAGTTTTTATGCCCTTTTGATCTTCAGCGTTGATCTGCTGGAATCTACAATTTAGCAATTTTTTCATTTTTATTCATAATTATCATGTCCGGTCATCTTGTTTGGATGAGTTTTTCCGTTTGTATTTCTATGGTCCAAAAGATTTTATGGTTATCATTTTCTACTACTGGTTCCGATTTGTGTCTGTTCCATTTGTCTGTTTTTATATTCTTTATGGACTAGTTTGCTGCATTCATTTACTATACGATTTACCGTTTCGTCTCTTTGTCCACAAAGTATATATATACTATTTTCCTGCGTCTTGTCTATCTTGTCTTTTATGTAGTTTTTTCTGATCGCGTTGTTTTGTGCGGCTGTCAATAACGATTCCGTTTCTCTGATCAAGTGTCCTTTACGTATGCATGTCATTGTTTTTCGTGCTGTATTCCTTTAGTCAGTCTTATAAATCGTCCATGTAGCTGCTTCTCTTCCAATTTTGCTTTGCTTGCCTATTTGCTTGCCTATTTGTTGCCGTTTCGCTGCTCTCCACATTGTTCATCTTGGTGGTTTGGGGCGGTGATAATCAATCTCTCTGTATTTTATCCGATGTATTTTTCCAATTCTTTAATTGCATCGTTAAAGCAATCTCCAATACTTACCAGTTCTCCTCTCCCTTCTTTATTTTTTATACAACGTCGCTCGGTAATATCCGTCGGGTGAAGTGCCTTGTGCATGATCATTAGGTTCCTGGTAGTTATTTGATCCTTTCGTTTGTCCAGTTTATGAAGAGTCCAGAGAATCATACTATAAATACCGTTCAATTATTTATCACTTTAGTTTGGTTTCTTCATATAATTTTGTTTCCAGGAGACGAGTATTCTGCTAGTTAATAATGAAATGAATTCACCCCGAACAGAACAGTTTTACTCCACGTTGATGCCCCCTTTACAAAGTTTAAAAGTTAATATATATATATATATATATATATATATATATATATATATATATATATATATATATATAAGAAATGTGTCCTTGTTTTAGAAAGCATTCTTTACATGGTAATATTAATTATTAAAAATAATAATGAGCAATTAGAACGCCATACAATGCATTTTAGTTTTATTAACTTCTTTTTTTTTCAATTTAATTTTCGAAGAGATACTTCATCATCAGAATTTCTGAATTTCAAAATAAAGATATATAAAAATACCTTTTTTTTTTTTATAATCCTCATCTCGCTTTTTGGTGTTGTCGGTTCGGTGTTGATGAAACGAATATGGATGAGTGTCCATAAAGTGACATTCTCTCCTGTTTTTTCATCTTCATGACACATCTGGTTTAAATTATTCTCGACCACGAATAGAGTATAAACACTTTGTCAAAGGTTCAGCTGACGGCCGCGTATAGATAGACTTATCTTTGTTCAGGTAGACACCTGTGCGATTCTCACAATTCTTCAATTATGTAAAAAAAAAAATCTCTTATCATATTTTTATCATTTTTTTTCTTTTATTACCTTTTAATGTGGTAAACATGTGCAATTCTGCATATTTAATGGGGTGCATCGTTGCACCGTATGCAGATCACGAGTCTGTAGTGGAAGAAATGTTTAGGGGAAGAGAGACCGCCCAAGTAATGGACAGACGTCTTTAAAATAGTAATGTCTTCTTGGATACGAGGTCCCATGCTGTGATTGTTAACCACTTGAGGTTTTGAGAAATTAATGTTAGCCATTTTTTATGCCCATAGATAAGCAGCTTAGGATTTCCAAGTGATTTACTCTGAATGACACCAGTATATATATATGAAGAGTTCGAATGCAAAACGCGATAAATCCAATCCGTTTAAATTGAGTCCTTAAACAATAAAAACACGAATATATTAAATCTAGACTTCAAATGAAAGCTGATTTTAATTTAAATAAAAAAGAAAGTATTTCGGTATCATATTATGTAACAAATAGTGTTGGGGTGTCGTCGACTGTTGAAATGCAACGCTTTTTGTAGGGACAGTTTCGTGATTTTGAAAATGGCGTTTATCGCGTTTTGCATTCGAACTCTTCAAGTGTCATTTAGAGTAAACCACTTGAAAAGGCTAAGCTGCTTATCTATAGGCATTGATATATATATATATATATATATATATATATATATAGTAATCCACATACAGACTGTTTCAGCTCTTTAGTGCGGCTAGACCAACTACTGTTTCAAGCTGGGATTGAAACTCAACCGTCGAGCTGACAGTCGGCACTTCTAACCCTACGCTATCATGTGACACGAGTTGAATGCGAGTAGAATTTCAATGTAAACCTTGTCAAATGCCGGTAGCTCGAATTGGTTTCATCCAATGAGTAATATATATATATATATATATATATATATATATATATATATATATACTTCTAAAATGAATGATGTAACAAAAAGTACAATTACCATATTTATTAAATCATCAGAAGTTCAAAAACAAGGCGAGATCTTATTATCCTTAATCCATGGATTTTCAAATAAAAATTATTTTCATCAGAGGATAAGAGTCGGTGATGTAAGTATATAACTTTCAAAATAATATATATATATATATATATATATATATATATATATATATATATATATATATATATATATATAAACTTAATAAATATTGTAATTGTACAACTTTTATTTTCATCATTCATTTTCTGAATTTGTTCCTCTATCCAATATATTGAGCTTTCTATTATCACGATAGATTATTATTTAAAGATACATCATTTATTTTTACATTTTTATTTAATGTATATATATATATATATATATATATATATATATATATATATATATATATATATATATAATATTAAATTATATTTTTAATATTTTACCAACGCACGACGTTATTTAAAGCTTACAGCTTTCATCAGCGAAATGAAATAACAATCCCGGACGGTCACAGGGCGTGAACCCGGTTCACAGAGACATCTTGAATCTGTAAGCGTTCACTTTAGTCACATTTTCATGTAATAACAGAGAAATTAAGTTATATTAAACACTGAAAGCAGTAATAAATAAAATTATTATTATTATATATATATATATATATATATATATATATATATATATATATATATATATATATATATATATATATATAAATAAATAAATGAATATATTTCTAAATATTTGTAAATACTTCTAAATATATATATATATATATATATATATATATATATATATATATATATATATATATATGTATGTATGTATGTATTTCTATTTCTAATTGAACATTTATAACATACAGGAATTGTTATAGTTCAATAGTGTAAGGCCAGAGCTATGTTATATAAAATATTATTTATTTGATATCCAATGTTTTGAAACACAGATTCCCATATTTCACACAATTTATATTTTATTTAGCATACAATTGTTTCTGCATACACCAAGATATATGTAAATGCTCCTATGCATTAATTTCTTGGTGTGGTCATCCTCACAACTAAAGAATTAGCACCGAGGATACTACACAAAGAAATAAGGAGAATTTACATATATCTTGGTGCATGCCGAAACAATTGTATGCTAAATAAGAAAATAAATTTTGTGAAATATGGGAATCTGTCTTCCAAAACATTGAATATAATATATATATTCTAGTAGACCGGGCAGGGATGTCAGTTGTAGGTCTCAGCGACAAATGGGCTTTTGAGTCCTTAGCTGATGGACTGTTTGCGCTCGGTTGTTGGCCTTATGTTTTTATTTGGCCGGGCTCAGAGTTCTTATTGCAAGTCTGTCGTTCGATGGAGAAGTATCATTGTAACCTCTCAAAATAAAACTTGCTCTAAACTGGAGTAGTAGTTTTGTTTGGAGGAAAAATCCTTTTGTCACTGCAGTAACAAAGACCGCATGAATGACACTGACTGGAGCACCGAATTCAGACAAACTCAAAAAGTGGACGATCACGGACTGTGCAATGAACGCACAGAGACTCAGATTCACAATGCCATTCATCATAATTTGACTTTCTACTTATTAAATAATAATGTAGTAATTTTTGCGTTTGTGTTTATATGTATCGTGGCAATATTGAGATGCGAGTGTGTAAAAATCAGTTTTGAATTGGAAGTTCTCATGTAAGGTTAGAATTAAGTAGAGTGTCAAATTTTCCATCAGAAGTGTTTTTTCCTTTACAAAGTACACCATCAACTTCGAAATTTAATGGAGGGTGATCGCTTCTGCTCTGTACAACCCTTTTCTCACACAAAAGACGTTACTAGTCTCTCGACCTCCCCCCCCTCTCTCTCTACTCTGTTGTTATTTCCATAGAATTTGCTCGACTGAGCTCCACTCTCTGGTTCCTCCTTGTAAGAAATTAACAGCAAGAACTCCGTTTTTTTTTTACCACAACAGAAAAAAACAACCTCTCCTTTCTTTCTCTGTGTGCTTATCGCCAAGCGGTATTTCCATGAACAAAGCTTCTTTGCAAAGGCTTCGTGTGTGGGGAACACATTACTACGAAACTGCTTCCCTGCAGGCTACAAAATGGTCGTCTTCAAATAAGATGTACACAAATACTTGTCATACACCATGAGTAATCAAACTTAGTTTATTTCATTAATCATTTGAAATTCCCTCATAACATTCTTCGCCTCTCAACTGATGATCATTCTATCTCATTTACCCTTATCTTCGCGTGGCTTTTGGCATTGATAAGTGGTAACTCAATAGTAATATCAAAACTTGAGACAGGAAATCACTAGTGAGACGTGGCGAATGAGCAGATCAGATTTTCTCTGTTTACTGAGTCGGCAGAGAGAGAGAGAGAGAGAGAGAGAGAGAGAGAGAGAGAGAGAGAGAGAGAGAAAGAGAGAGAGAGACGTCGGGTTTTAGAATAGCTATCCCTCTCCCATATGGGATGGGTTGGGGCTACATGTATACTGTGCAGACAGAAAGAAAATCCCCCCCCCCCCCAAATTATTAAATCCCCATATAAGTTTGTGCAATTTATTATTGACATTTGCTCTCCA
>OY744536.1:25484203-25686703 GCA_963556195.1 Sepiola atlantica
ATTATAAATATTTATTTAAATAGTAAAGTGATTTTCACCCACAGACCTATATATATATATATATATATATATATATATATATATATATATATATATATATATATATATAGTTTTAAAAGTTCATACTTTTTTTGAAGCATCTGAATGAAATTTAGTAAAAAGGAGTGAGGTAAATGAACTACCATCAAAGCATGTAATAGATGCGATATTTATTTTATTTTAAAAGAAAAGAAAAATCGAAACCGATTTTTTTTTCTTATTTTTTTATAAACTTTCATTTTTTTTAGTTTATAGTTATACAGATAATTTCGACAATAAAATTGCCCTCATCAGTGTGTTTGAAGATCCCATGTTATTGGAAAGCCAGCCTCGTTGGTGTGAGCCGGCGAAAGATGTAGTTTTTTTTTCTTTCACTCGTATGAAATCACGCATGCACGTGGGACGGTTATAGTTTCAAAAGTTCATACTTTTTTTAAGCATCTGAATGACACTTAGTAAAAAGGAGTGAGATGAAAGTTTATAAAAGAAAGAAGAAAAAAAATCGGTTTCGATTTTTCTTTTCTTTTAAAATAAAATAAATATCGCATCTATTACATGCTTTGATGGTAGTTCATTTACCTCACTCCGTTTTAATATATATATATATATATATATATATATATATATATATATATATATATATATATAATATACTATAAATATTTTTAAATATTAAAGTGGGTTGTTTTTCACTTACAGACGATATCGTATCAGGTTTTTTACTCTCATCAGTGCATAAATGGCGGTTGTATATATATCGACAGATTATGTGACTGCTTTGTCAGAGGTATAACTCGCAATTAAACAAATCTAGTACGTTATTTAAAAATCGTTTTTAGAAGTAAGATTAATATATTGTTAAATATATAGTTTTTTTTCTCCCATTGCGGGGTTGGGAATTTTCGGCGACTCCTATCGCATTTGGCAACCAAATACGAAATAACAAAAAGCAGTAGGGTTGTGCCCGTTTTTTAGACACGCATGCAAGAGTTACGTTGCATTTGTTTAAAAATTGACCTAAATTTCTTTTTAGTTCTATATATATAATATTTATAAATAAATATTAAATTATAAATACCTACGTCTGTAGGTATTTATAGCGTTTCAATCTTATTGCTCTCATTAGTGCAGGAAAGTAACAATTTCAGACGGTCGGGAGGCGCGAACCCGGTTCACAGAGTCAGCCTAGAATCTGCAAGCAATCGCCATATCTACTCGGCCAACGGAAACTGTTACGCGAGTCAGGGAAATTAAGATCTATATATACCTAGAAGCGGGCACAGATAGAAGACTAGTCGAGAGTATTCGACGAACGTATTCGGAACTTTGCATTAGAGCTGTTTGACAGTCTATTTTTAACATCCCCGTGAGTGCTCGACTTTAATACCGATTGTCAAAATTTCACAACAATCGGAGGTATTTGAATTTAAATTCTATCATAGTATTCGTCATCATTCAACTGCCAATCTAGCCATTTCCTTAACCCTTATCCTCGAATGTTTTTTAGCCTTAATAAGAGGTTAATCATTAGTAAAAAAAATTAATATTTTCAAGTTGATTTTCTTTGTTTTCTTTTCGACTTCATTTCTTATCACTGGTAACTTGATTTCAATGCTTTGCTACCCGTATCAATCCATGCATGAATCCTGTGAAAATTTCAAGATGACCTCATTATTACATAAGTGGTCTTCCTTTAATGCCGGAGACGAAAATGAGTTGATCGTAATGTTTGTATGACAAATAGTTACAATAAACCAGTAAAATACGTCTTATTTGACGAGCGGAACACGTGAAAGTATGTAATTAGTTCCCTTCATTCGAGGGAAATAGTGAAGTTCAAATGTTTTGCATGAAGTAAAGCAATTGAAATTAAACATTTTTACTTACTAAAATGTAGTCAAACAAAACAACTGAAAACACAAACGTATGATTTATAGCAGGGGCGGGTAACCTTTTCAGAGGGGGGGGGGCAGATGAGACTTTTGGAAGGAGATCGCGGGCCGGAGTAAAAAAACGAAATCTCAGAATTACTATATTTTGTTTACATGAATAAATTGTACAAAAATTGCACTGAACACTCTACGAATCTGATGTTTTTCTCAAGAGACTTCTGTATGTGATGTTATAAAAGGCGCCGACGAAGAGCCATTTTGGAATCATAAAAAATAATGACGGGGGGAAGTAGCAAGTTGATCCAGCATTCGTTTTGACACACCTCACATAAGTTCTATGTTTCATGCCCTTTTCCTCGTCTCGCGTTTCCTCTTTGCCTCTCTTTTTCTCTTTTTCGATTTTTATCTCTTAATAGTTAAAGAAAAATGAAATATACATGCATCATCGCTCGCTGATATTCATACATTTTTATCCCACTGTAAATCTTAACAGAAACCTACTTTTACGTCTATGTCACAAAATGATATGAGCTTTACTGGGAGGTCCGCAGGTCGGATTACAATAATAAAGCATAGCAGGGTGGCGGGCCGGACGCTAAGCCTTCGCGGGCCGGATGTGGCCCGCAGGCCGGAGGTTGCCCACCCCTGATTTATAGTAATAAGTGTGATACTTGAAAGCAATGACAATGCGATATAACGGTTGAAGTCACTATTTGATAGAAATTCATATCAGACAAAGGTAGATGAAACGACAATATTGAAGAATTCCATGATTATCGATTAAATATTTACCAAATTATTGAATCAAAGCTGGTATCGATTATTTGGATTATTCGGACTACTGTTCTAATCTTGGAGGTTATTCTCACCACGATTCATACGATGTAACCTCTGATCTTCTTCGGTGGGGGGGGGGTAATTGTCGAACTCGGGAATCTCGAACGGAACCCTTTATTCACGAGGGTAGCTTGCTCTCGTTCTGTCAGCCATGACCAGGTAGAAGTCTTAAATAATTCGTAATCTTATTCTGAGGGTTGAACAACATTCAATCACCAGAAGACTGTCATTTATGAACCGATTATTACTTAGCACTTATATCCATTGCGCCACGAGATGAGAACAGTAGAATAATCCAACTGATACAAATTATCAATCATCATCTAAAAAAATTCGGAAGCAAAGATAATATGGCATCATTTTTTTTATATTTCGAGGTAAAACCTCCTTCTTAAAAAAAATCTCCATTCAACTCGCAAAGCGTTTTCGCCTATGAGTCGGAAGCGGCTTCTAATATTGTCGTTTCATCTACCTTTGCCTCGTATTATTCTCTATCAAACAGTGTCTTCAACTTAATATCGCATTGTCACGGTTTTCAAATATCAAACTTCTTAAACGCTACACACAATGCTTCAAGTAATCTACAATAACCTAATATGATGTATAGTATTTTTAAGAAAAAAAAATCATGCAAGATATTAGCAAACATTTTAATCGACTTAATTTCCCTTGGTATGACACGAAACTGCATTCGGTGATGAGGTCCTAATTTGGGAGCTTTGGGGAGTGTGGAGTTACTCCTAAGTTACCATTACTCCCAGGTCCATTCTGACTCGGAGTCGTAGTAGGGTCACACCTATGGGTCAAATAGAAGTTATCGTTTACAGACTATTTATTAAAAATATATACGTCGAAAAAAAAAATGAATCCATAAATATGGCCAATTTGTTATTTTTGTAAAAGTTTTTGTTTCGAATTCGTAATATCTTCAAGATATTACGAATTCAAAACATAAAAACTTTTACAAAAATAACAAATTGGAATAAAATAACCCCAAAACGGTTTCCATTGAAAATAATAAGATAATGCCCAAAAAGTTATTCCATGAATAAATATTTGAGGATATGAAGAAAGTGAAGCATTAACCAGGGCCGGCAGGACAGTTATAAAAGTGGGGGGTTCTCCTAAAAGGTGTGTGTGAGGGGGGGGGGGTCCGGCCCACATTGCGCCCAGAATACCAAACATGGGAATAAATTCAATATCTTGACTAAAAATAATCGTCCGATAGTGGTTGAGAGCTCGTTAGAAGCTGAATGGAATTCTCTTGGTGATAGAAAAATGAAAAATTCAAAATATTTCAATTATTTGGCGTCTAGGTTCAAATTACCTTATTTGGGCAAATTGGGGAAAAATCACTGTTTGGGGCATATTTTGGTTTAAAATGATCGTCTGGTAGTGGTTGATTGCTCGTTAGAAGCGGAATGGAATAATCTTGGTGATAGATGAAGAAACATTAACAAAAATTCAATTTTTTAGCATCTGGGCTCAAACTACCATATTAGGGCATTTTAGACCAAAAATACCTTTTTTGACATAATTTAGACATGAAATGATCTTCTGATAGTGGTTGAGGTCTTGTTGGAAGCATATTAGCAAGTCGCTTCTGGTGTAAAAAGAACAAACAGAAATTTCAATTTTGGGGGGCCTGGGCCCAAATGACCATATTTGGTCATTTTGGGCCAAATACACCTTTTTGGACTTAATCTAGACATAAAATGATTTTCTGACACTGCTTGATGGCTCATTTGAAACATATCAGCAAGTCGCTTCTAGTAAAAATAAATTTGATTGTTGGTCTTATATTGTAATATAAGACCAACAAACAATTAATAGATAAGCTAATTAGATAAAATTAAACACATGCATATCAACTTAATTATTGATGACCGTAAAGTGGGGGGTCCAAGTCAAACAGTGAGGGGGCTCGAGTTTTGCCTGTTTTTTTTGGGCATTAAATAAACAGGGAAGGGTTAATATGGCGTAAAAACAAAACAACTATCCAATCGACTTGATCTTATAAATACATACACTAGTTTCGATGGTTGTGACATATCTGCTCACTGATCCGATAAGTTTCTTTCAATCAACTTCTAGTTTACCTTTTCTTTGTAACTCAGAATTTGTTGAAGTTGTTCAAGTGTGAGATATGTGATCTGGATATCCCGATGTGTCATCAAAGAAACACAAAAAAACAAAAAACAAAAAACAAACACACAATGCCGTCTGGTAGTTACAAGTTATTTTGTTGTTCTTAAACAACCCTTCTTTGCATCGGATCAAAAAACAAAAAAATCACTCAAATCCAATATTAGGAAAGCAAGGTGATACATTTTTCCTGCTCGTAATTATATTTTCTTTGTCTTGTTCAAAGGAATGCTAAGCCAGAGGGTGTTTAGTTTTTCGATTTGTTCTGCAGGGTGCTGGATTAAAGAAGAAGACAGTGTTTTCATTTTTTAATTTTTTAAATGGAAATCGCTCCAGACAAGGCATGAAGCCACTTGATATAAGGAGCTAACAAGGATTATATGATTATCGCAAAGACAGGAGATGCCTATTGGCCTTAGTCTTGAAAAGACCAAGGTTACAGGTAGGAGGAAAACAGTCAGCAGGAAGAGAGTTCCACAAGCCTGCAGTTCTTGGAAAGAAGCTACTGGAATAGGAAGCTGTATTACAATGAGATATCAAAACAGCGAATTGATGAAGACCACTAGACCAACGAGGCAAACGAGCTGGAACAAAAGAAGCGGGAAATAGATCACATAATTCTGAAGAACATTTATTTTATCACCTTCTTCTTTCTCATGCTCTCACGAGTAGTCCCTATTTACTTGCCCCCCCCCCTCCCACCTCACGAGGGCAGTCAAACACAAGGTCATTTTTTTATGTGGGGAAATCCAGCTTCACCCAAAAAAAAGGGGCTCTGGATTAGCACAAAAGCAATAATTGCCTCATTCTAGAAGGATTCCTCCTTCATTGTCCGATGACAGAACAGATGAAGTGTAGTATCATAACAGATACTACACTTTTCTCCGAGCCAAAAGGTAAAGGAACGTAGTCCCTGTTTACTCCCCCACCCCGCACGACGGCAAAGTTAGACACAAGGTCGATTTTTTGATATGGAGAAAATCCAGCTCCCAAAATAGGGGCACTCTGGATTTGGATAAAAATTTAAGACGCTTCAATCTAGAAGGATCTCATCTTCACTGGCCGAGGAAACAAAGATTAAATGGCGTATCAGAACAGATCTGAGCCAAAACGCAGTCGTTTGATCTTTCAAATCTTCTTGGTAAAAAAAAATAATTCTGCACTCTGCGAACTTCATCATGTCAATAAAAAACTCAGCAACCGTAACTAACTAAAAGAAGACCTGAAGAAAAAACAACAAAAAAAAAAAACAATTCTCCAATGAAAACTTAAGATTAACCCACACTGAATCCTCAAACTCGCGATCCAAATCACAGACTAAGAAAACAAACACACCGAATGATAAAAGAGAATCGCCCACCAAACGTGAAACTGCGCGATCTAGATTCCACCCAAGATCTAAAATTCCATGAAATAAATTTGAAGCAGTGGAAATTATGAAAACTGAAGATGAGAACAAAAGCAAAAAACTTTCTGAACACAAAACATGGAACAAAGCCAGAAAACGCTACAAGAATTTGAAACCAAAAACCAAAATTGCCCAAAACATTCTAGAAAAATATCTGAAAAAAAAAAAATGGACACGTCCAAACTACAGTTGAATCCAATTTAACCTTTAAATGCTTTATTTTTTGGGTCCCCCGATTTATAAAATCGCGGGACTTATGTTTTGAGGCATGTCCGTCCGTCCGTCCGTCCGTCCGGATTTTTCTCCGCAACCATCCATTGAATTTCTCTGAAATTTTGCATGAAGTTGTAACTTTGTTCAGGTTAGAAAGTGACATTCTCTGAAATGGCAAAAAATGACATTTTTTGCCCCATAACTTTTCATCCATCCATTCAATTTCTCTGAAACTTGGCCAAAATGTGGAGGCAAATGTTCCTAATAGAAAATAAGTATCGCTGACCTTGGAAAAAATCTGGTTCGCGCCCCCAGGGGGTCAAAAGCCCCCAAAATGGCAAAAAATTACCCTTTTCTCCCATAACGTTTGATCCATCCATTCAATTTTTCTGAGACTTGGCCAAAATGTAGAGACAATTGTTCTGGATATAAAATGAGCATCCTTGACTTCAGAAAAATTCTGGTTCGCGCCCCCAGGGGGTCAAAGATGCCCCAAATTGCCCAAATTTATTGCATTTTACACTCGCCACATCGAGTCACATACAGAGGGGGGCCACGCACGCACGCACGCACGCGCGGCTTGTTTATATTGGTTTGACATCAAAGATACAGATTACCTATTTAGCGGATGTGCTGATGCAACATCATACTAATATCTACTCCGTTTGGCACATTTTTCGTTGAATATTAACATTTAAAAATATTTAACTTTATAAAGAGAAGGCTTAACCGTTGAACTTAAAACCCTTAAATGCTTTATTGTTTCTATTGGTTTAGGTTTAGGGTTTGAGTTATATTGGTTTGAAAAATAATTATCAAGTGAATAGCGTTTCACAGGGGTAATATAAAGTAGCATAAATAATTTTTGGAGAAAGAAAATTATTGAACAAAAATAAATGTTGCAAATGTGCAACAAATGGCATAAAATTTTACATGTATAAGAAAACATTAAAATATATGCATCTAAATAATCATAATACACTAGAGAATCATAAAATAAATTTTACTAACCATTATAATGACCATATTTGAAAGATTAGGCTCTTGAATTAGGTAGATGATACGCCGATGACATTCGCCTGTGACATCGAAGATACTGATTACCTATTTAGCAGGTGTGCAGATGCAACATCATACTAATACCTACTCACACTTGCAAACAGGCTTGTTGCAGATGTGAAACAAGTTGCAGTTGGACACATTTTCGTTGAATATTATACTAAGTCGGCATTTTTTTTTTTTTTTGGAATGTGTCATATTTGAAACAAAAACATTTAAGGGTTAACAGAACAAAGTAGTTGGATGTGATTTTGTTTATGTTCAAAAAAACTTATATTCACCCCAAACAAGGCATATTCCCATTGAAGCGTAAGGAGCTACTATGATGTGGGGCAAATTTATTGGGTGGGAAATTGGGAAGCAAGATGTTTGTTACCATTACATTTAAATTTCTGCATGTCGGTCAGGTAGGGGAAACAGGGAGCAGTGAGATAATTCCAAAAGCGAGTTGCCGGAGGAAAGAAGCTAAAAAAAGAATACAAAAACAAACGATGGAAACTAATGGAATGACGAAAATAATCAGTATATTCAGTACCGAGCCACCCAGAATACGACGCTGAGTGACTCCCCGGGCCGCGATAGTATTGTAAAGATGCAGTAGGCTGCATGTTTTAGTGATTCATACGAATAGCAGACGGTTCAGATGATAGATGCTCGGTCAAAGGAATTTGAAAATATGTCTGATTTTGTATTTTGTACCACCCAGAATCTTCTTTCTCTTTGAAATGAAATAAGTACCTCATAAAAACAGAGGATCATGCTGAGACCAAAAAGTAACGTTCGTAGAACGCACTCATACAGTTTCACAGTATCACATACAAAGACGATTCCATTCTTTCATTTCGCTGTTCTCATGTGAAATTCTCCCTTTATTTCTTGATATGCACAGTTTCTTTAAATATATGTGTTCTGTTGACCAATTAAAGCTACTTAGAAGTCTCAACCCGGTGTTATTTTTTCAAGTAGCCTGGTAAGGGACGGTGGTAGTAAGTAAGTTGTCAAGAGTTCAAAGGTGACAGGAACGAGGACTCGTTAATAGAGGAGAGAAAACCAAAATGAGGGAGCACGTGATCAATTAACATGCTGGGAGTGGGAGAGTCTGTTAGAAGCGAAACGAGACAGACGTATATGAAATGTAGTCTTTGAAATAACCCGTATTTCGCTAGACTCTATATCTCTATATATCTTCCAGTAGAGTGGAAACAACGAACCGGAAAAAAAGAAGACTTCAACCTTTAATCTATTCGTTTCATTCGACCGTCTCGAGTAAATTGTTGCATTGAACACCGCCCGAAGAGGCGGTATAGGGCATTGGTGTAATTTTGAAGGCAGTTTAATTTTTAGCAACTGGGAACCGCATCTTCATTTTTATGCGACAGAAAAATCTTCAAAATTATTTGCGTCAACGATGAGAAAATTGATTTGGTGGTATTTTATCAAATTTCGAAAACTGTATTAAAAAATTTCATTTAACTTATGTATATCAACTTTGGGAAGTGTTAAATAAAGATTTATCATCAAATGCTTTTCAGGTTTACTATTCACCCACCCCCATATACCCCTCAATCTCACCCCCGGAGTGATCCTTTTAATTTTCTAAAAAACTGGAAAAGCAACGGACTATATTGCGTATACAAGTTTGTATAAGAAACTTTGGTAATGTTGCAGTATAATTAACAGTCGAGAAATCGAAAAAAAAAACAACGAAAATAACTTTTCCCAAACGCATTAAAATTAAATTTTCTACCGACCTGTAATCTTTTAATGTTCAGAAACTGTTTTCATTTTTTTTTTCAAAATTAGAATTCGTTCAAGCTCTTTTTTTTGACAGATGACAAACAAAATGGCTGTTTGGTCCTCTGTTGTTGTTGGTGTTTCATTCTTTAAAAGGTGGTTTAAAAGATGACTTACCCTACCACTAGCTCGAGTCCGAGTGGCAATACCCGCGTACTTAGATGAGTGAAGGGTAAGTCATATGTTTTTACTATCTTCACAGTTTAAAGTTAGCGACCACCTCCAAAAAATTGACGTCATTTTTTAATTTCTTTTTGTGCTTCGATAAGTCAACTTTATGATAACAAATTCAGAAATAAAAACAAATAAACTTGAAAACATTTCAGAACGTTAAACGTATACAGATCGATGGAAAATTAAATTTTAATTCGTTTGGTTAAAATTATTAGTTGTAATTTTTTTTTTCGATTTCTAGGCTGTTAACTATACTGCAAGATTCACCAAACTTCTTATATGAACAATCGGCGACGTTGTAGATCCTATGGAATCGAACTGTTGGATAATGGCTCTATGAGAATGGACGTATCTGTTGGAAATCGTTGGTTTGACTTGCGTGAATTAGGTGGGTGGACCCATGCAGTCGAGTGAGAATGGGGCTGTTTTCACAGTCGGAGCTCAGACGTGACAGGGTCACCGTGTGACGAGACCTCGGATCAAGGGTCAACGTGCACCTGCGAGAGGCTCTGTGACGTCATGGGCCTTTGCGTGGGAAGCAGAGGGATCCGTGACGTCACTCGTTCTTCGTGAGAAGCGAGTTTTAGCAGTCTGGGTTTTGGAGGCAAACCTATCATACGTGATTTTTACCATGTAGTCTACAACAGATTAGGGGAATTGGTTCCCTAAAAAATACAGGCGAAATATCTCTTCCCCCCTCCACGAGTGATTAAGGACTTAATTGCTAAGTAATTACGAAAGCAGTAATTTGCTCTCTCTCTCTCTCGACGTTAGTGAATATCTCCCAGCTGACGGATAGCTAACGCTTGAAATAAAACAGAAGTTAAATTTAAAAGATTGTTTGTCTTCTGGTCGGCCATGGGGCTTTTTGCTGCAGTGGCGTGATTCACAGCAGGAAAGAAAGAAAGAATTCAACCACTAGACGACATCGAGACGGCGCCCCTCTACGCAGCGAGGGAGAAATTTGGAGGTATGCAAAGTATGTGATTTATGTTTTAAAAATGACGAGTGATTAAATGGGAACTGCCACACCCCTTTCCGGGACGAGTATACAAAATGAGTACCGCCGCGGCCCAAGGGAGGGGCTATGCAACAAATACATTAGTATGGTTATCAATATACTAGCTGTACATACCTGGTGTTGCTCGGGAGTCTACTTACTTTCACTTGGTTTCGCCCCTCCCTCTTCTTTTTTCTTTAACAATGTCGTTTTTTGTTTTTTTAGTTTTACCAAATTAATTTTAAATAGGATATCAAAAATTAAATTAAATTATTATGGCATCATTTGGTCATTAAGTTATTAATTAAACGAAATTGTTATAAAATGATAACGAATTTTGTTAAGGTAATCTCTATAAAAGTTTTAAGCGTAAATAGCTTTTCAATCTTTCAATACATAAGTGTTAAGTGTAAATAGCTTTTACATCTTTCAATACATATTTATTAAGTGTAAATAGCTTTTCAATCTTTCAATAATGGTTTAAGTGTAAATAGCTTTTCAATCTTTCAATAAGTATTAAGTGTAAATAGCTTTTCAATCTTTCAATACATAAGGATTAAGTGTAAATAGCTTTTCAATCTTTCAATACATAAGGATTAAGTGTAAATAGCTTTTCAATCTTTCAATACATAAGGATAAAGTGTAAATAGCTTTTCAATCTTTCAATACATAAGTATTATGTGTAAATAGCTTTTCAATCTTTCAATACATAAGTATTAAGTGTAAATAGCTTTTCAATCTTTCAAAACATAAGTATTAAGTGTAAATAGCTTATCAATCTTTCAATACATATTTATTAAGTGTAAATAGCTTTTCAATCTTTCAATACATAAGTATTAAGTGTAAATAGCTTTTCAATCTTTCAATACATATTTATTAAGTGTAAATAGCTTTTCAATCTTTCAATACATAAGTATTAAGTGTAAATAGCTTTTCAATCTTTCAATACATAAGGATTAAGTGTAAATAGCTTTTCAATCTTTCAATACATAAGGATTAAGTGTAAATAGCTTTTCAATCTTTCAATACATATTTATTAAGTGTAAATAGCTTTTCAATCTTTCAATACATAAGTATTAAGTGTAAATAGCTTTTCAATCTTTCAATACATAAGGATTAAGTGTAAATAGCTTTTCAATCTTTCAATACATAAGGATTAAGTGTAAATAGCTTTTCAATCTTTCAATACATATTTATTAAGTGTAAATAGCTTTTCAATCTTTCAATAAGTATTAAGTGTAAATAGCTTTTCAATCTTTCAATACATAAGTATTAAGCATAAATAGCTTTTTAAACTTTCAATCTTTCAATACATAAGGATTTGCTAAAAACGTTAAAGACAGTTTGAATAAAAATGAATTACTTCAGTATGGATAGACTTTGTCATACTTTCTTCTGGTTTTGCCTTTCCCTCTAAAAGCGACCATACTTTCCGAAGAAAAAAAAACGAATTGCATTGTGGTTGATTTAATTTCGTAATGAAGTCATCTTTTGAAATAGGATTTTAAAAAAATGTCAGAGCATTTTTGTTTAAATACATCATCGATTAACAATATATAGAAATAATAATATGAAAGCCACATACAGGCGGGAAACACACGCATAAACATACACACAAGAAGTGGTCATACCATTTTATTAATATAGAGATTTAAGTAAAATTAAAAACCCGGTTTTTGAAGTCGGTATGTATTAGGTTAATCTGCAGCCATACTTTCTGAAGGAATGGGGCGTGGCTTAAAAATGGTATGGCCATAGATGAAGCCATACACAAAAATGCAGACGATATTCGTCCATAAGCGATCTAGTCTAGCTTGTGTTAATATTTGAAAGGATTTGACTAATTTAATTAGCAAATTAATAAGCAAATATTTTTTTAACATTTGAAATTAATTAAAATAGTATCGTTTTTTTTTATCGACTAGTTTTCCTTATTTTTTGGAGTGAGATTAGTTTCTCCTTGCATAGGTGTCATACAGTTATCAGTACTCTGAGCGACAACGGCTCTTTCACTCCCCTTCTTTTTTTCTCATGACTGTCTGCCGAATTTCCTCTCCTCGCCCAATCATGTAAACGACACGTTGTCTATGCCGACCAGAAAAACCGGCACAGCGGTCATAAAAATGCATATAAAAAGAAGAAAGAAAAAGAGATGTGAACATTGCAACGTGTCCGTTTGCTTTGAACTGATAAAATGACACCACTGAGGTGATATTTATAATCTGAACAATGTTATCTCGACGACATCAGACACTCAATTGTTATTTGACCTTTGTTGATTTCGAATAATGATCATGTTACCAGCAATATATTTCAAAGTTAAATCTGTTCAAATTAAAAAAGAAAAACTTCCAACAAATCTACATATTATACATGTTTAACCACATACAAAGTGGGTGATCGTATCCTATAAAATGGAAAGCCACGCCCATTCATCTTTTATGAATGATTGCAGCAATATTTTTTATTTATTTATTTTTTTTTAACATAGTTCACCCCAAACAAGGCAGGCCGCTACTGTAATGGCCACCGAGAGTTGACAAGGCCAAGCAACTAACTTCTTGCCCCCCTCTGACGTCACTGCATTCCGTGTCAAAACAAGGACCGTAGTAATAAGAATAAGAAGGCATTTCGACTTCTCCATTCACTAAATAATCCATCAAAATTCAGGAAATCAACCAACTTTAATGAAATTTTCAGGATTTATTAATTAATGATCACGGAATATAATAAATCCATTACTTTATTATAAAGCTTGGTGCAAATGTATTATTTCTTGTAAACAAAAAACACCTTTACTAAAGTTATTCAAAATATCAAAACATGTTGACCATACGATATTGTAAATATTTAAAACAAAGCATTAGAAAACTTTAAAAATTGCATGTAAAAAAAGAAAAAAAGAACACGATTCGATTCATCTTGAAACTGATCTTTATTCAATATAAATTTAAATTATGAATTACCATTATTTAAACTTCTAACCCAATCAACCGTAAGTAATTCAGACTTTGAAATTTGTTTAAAAATTATACAAAAAAAAAGTTCAATGTTAACTGTCTGTTTAATAATGGAATCAAAATTCAGGAAATCAACCAATTTTTAAATAATTTCGCGCTTTTAAAAATTTCATTCTATAATTCACAAAGTTAAAATGCCTACTGTATATGTTTGGATTTCCAAAAGAGAAATAATTACTGCAAATATGGATACACGTAATAATGTTTACACCGACTAAATATAGTGTAGTAAGTTTGATTTTTTTTTAATTATATAAAAAATCAAGTCTGAATTACTTATTCATTATTTGATAAAAAAGTAGTGTTCCATTTTTTTTTATTACTTTTTTTCGATGTCTTAAGTGTAGCATAGTTTATCTTTTCTCTGTACTTTTGTAGATTAAATAAATGAAATAACATCATATTTAATCAAAATTTTCACAAAAAATATTAATTAAACAATGCTTTATTCAATGATAATATCGTTAATTCTTCGAGTTATACTGATTTTATTAACAAGAGTGTAGGGGCATTTTCCGTAATATATACGAAATAGTTTAAAACAAAAAAATATTTTAAACATATACAGATCTTATTTTCATTAAAAAAAAAATCATGGATTTTTTTATATATATAAAAATATACGTTTAGTAAAGGTGTATTTTGTTTTTAAAAAAATAATACATTTTCACTAAGATTTAAAAAATGTTCTACTATATCTCCTGTGCTTGTTTATTAATAAATATTGAAAATTTCATTAAAATTGGTTGATTTCGTGAATTTTTAAGTGAAGGGAGGGTCAAAATGTTTTTACATTTTGGGGATCGGCCTTTGATTTTGCAGTACCTATCTCTTAATAGCAAGATAGGAGTTGGTGATTCCATTATTAAACAAACAGTTAACATTGAACTTTTTTTTTGTATAATTTTTAAACAAATTTCAAAGTCTGAATTACTTACGGTTGATTGGGTTAGAAGTTTAAATAATGGTAATTCATAATTCAGTTTTTTGCAGTATTTGATCGTGAATTATTATTTTCTTTAAATTTATATTGAATAAAGATCAGTTTCAAGATGAATCGAATTGTGTTTTTTTTTCTTTTTTTACATGCAATTTTTAAAGTTTTCTAATGCTTTGTTTTAAATATTTACAATATCGTATGGTCAACATGTTTTGATATTTTGAATAACTTTAGTAAAGGTGTTTTTGTTTACAAGAAATAATACATTTGCACCAAGCTTTATAATAAAGTAATGGATTTATTATATTCCGTGATCATTAATTAATAAATCCTGAAAATTTCATTAAAGTTGGTTGATTTCCTGAATTTTGATGGATTATTTAGTGAATGGAGAAGTCGAAATGCCTTCTTATTGTTATTACTACGGTCCTTGTTTTGACACGGAATGCAGTGACGTCATTTTCTAGCCAACCGGCCTGTAGTAACTCTCGGTGGCCACGCTACTGTAGACGTAAGGGGCTACTGAGAAAAAAAAAGGGTGATGGTTAATTTTTCGGGGGGGGGGGGGGGGGGTCTAATTTTTGGAGCTGCGCAGCGAGATGTCTGTTTACATTAGTTTTACATTTCTGCATTTATTGCCTTTCAAATCCTTCTATCTGAGGGTTGGTGCGTTTAGGGCTCGAAAATGTTAGCTGGAAGGTTAAGTAGTGTTAAGTCACGAAAGTTAACTTTCTGGTGGGAATATGACAAATATCATTAGCCACAATATGGCGATGGCCGATAGAATCGTAAACGTTTCTACAACATGATTGATTTGTGTTCTGAAGATAGAGCCCCACCTTCCTGTATTGTTTGTTTTCTTTCCTCTCTCACTCGCCCCCTTTTCATCCCTTTAACGAAATTAACTATATAAATTCCATATTGTAAAGTATTACAGTTCTCATCTGACCTGTATCTCCTAGGGAAACTTAGACTAAAGGTTATGAACCCACTTATATAGGATATATGATATCCTTATTTTTAGATGTAGCAACTCTTACATTAATTTGAACTTTTCTCTAGGCTATCACTTTTTTTTTTTTTTTTTATAAAAACAAAAACTTAGTTTACCCCAAACAAGGCAGGCCACCACTGTAGCCGTAAGGGGCTACTGAGAAATAGGGTGTAGGTTTTGGGGGGGTCATCTTAAGTTGGGAGCTGTGCAGCGAGATGTCTGTTTACATTAGTTTTAAATTTCTGCATGTCAGTACAGTCAGGGAAACAGGGAGCAGGGAGGGAGTTACAGAGGCGGGCAGCACGAGGAAAGAACCTATTGGAGTAGAAGGCTCTTCGGCATCTGGGGGACCTCCACAGTGAATGGATTACATACAAGACTTATACGGACTTTAGAAACCTTATCTCATGTCTCTCTACCTTTAAATATACACATTATTCGACGGTGGGTCGATGATTGTTTATACCCTCTGACATAACTTGATACTACCTGTATCCCTCACATTACCATATGTTCATAATAAAATACGGTCATTCCTCTTTTATATTCTATAGTATCAATCTAGGAATTTCTACTCCCAACGTTTTTTTTATACATTTTTATTCTATGTTTAGTAATTGTTAAACGCTAAATTTGAATTTATATTATGTATTTTTGTTACTTATTTTAAAATTTTTTTATCAAGTCTGATTTTATTCTTATAATCAATATTCAATCTACATCATAAATCTGTATACTCCTCTCTTCTAGTAAATTCGGTAGGTTTTAATTTACTTTGTAATACATCCATATGGTATTGAGAGGCATCAATAGAAACTACTGCATGGTCAAGACTCCATTCACCAAATGGCAATATAGCAGTCCTGATATTTTGCACCTGCTGATAGGACAGCCTCCTTGGGAGTAGCTCCAAGGTTTGGGTCCTTGTGTTGGATAATGGCCCTATGGGAATGGACTTGCGTGAATTAGTGCGAGTGGACCCGTGCAGAATGGGGCTGTTTTCACAGTCGGAGCTCAGACGTGACAGGGTCACCGCGTGACGAGACCTGAGATCAAGGGTCAATGTGCACCTGCGATAGAGGCTCTGTGACGTTACGGGCCTTTGCGTGGGAAGCAGAGTTTTAGTCAGTCTGGGTTTTGAAGGCGAACCTATCAGACATGATTTTATGATGTAGTCGGCAACATAATTAGGGGGAGTAATTCCCTAAGAAAATACAGGTGAAAGATCTCCCCCCCCCCTCCACGAATGGTTAAGGACTTAATTGATAAGTAATTATGAAAGCAGTAATTTGCTCGCTCTCTCTCGACGTTAGTGAATATCTCCCAGCTGATGGATAACGCTTCAAATAAAACAGAAATTAAATTTAAAAGATTGTTTGTCTTCCGAATCGGTTATGGAGCTTTTGTGTTACAATAAACAAAACAATTTATCGTTTTTTTTGTTTTACTTTTATTTACTAAAAAGAAAAAAAAATTTTAAACGCAGAACATTCTATATTTCGTGTTGTGTATTTTAAGAAAAAGTGAAGGGCTATATGAAAATACATTTTTTTTCTTTTCGTAGGGAGGCGAGTAAATAGCGAAGTTTTGTTTATAATTGTTGCTTACAGAAAAAAAAACTTCTTAAACTTTAAATTGCTTCCGTTTAGAAACTGATTTTTGAAGTCTAACTCCGCCCTCATGGGGGAGACAAAACGAAAGATTACAAGTCAGCCGATTTTTAAAAAAGCATATATATTTCGTTTATTTATTAAAATAATTTGCGTAATCTTCCGTTTTGCCTCCTTGAGCTAGGAGCAAAGTGTAGTATGGAAAAATCCTTCTAAACTGAGGTAAGATCCAGAGTGCTTCTTTTTGGGGAGCTTGATTTTTCCCTACAAAACAGAAGATTACTTAGGTCCGGCGATAAATATTTCTGCCCTCGTGGGGAGGCAAGTAAATAGTGACACAAAAACGTGACAAAACATCTTTTAAAAGAAAACCTGTTAATATTTTATTTGTTTTATTTATGGACTATCAGCCTTAAAATAAATATTAACATGTTAAAAGAAAAAAAAAAATTCTGAAATATAAAAGGTTTATTTACAAGTTGTTTTGTAAATAGCGACCACATATATTGCGAGGTCAACCGGAAGACGTTGGTGACTTCCGGAACATGTTCCGCGTGTTGCGTCAATGAACTGGGGTCATTAACTTTTTTATATTAGACTGAACACAACGTATCGTTTTTAAATTCCACTTATAACAATTTTGTACATAGAAAAAAATGTGCTCCTCATATATATATATATATATATATATACACACAGTTTTCCCATTGGCACATTTTGATTGAATAATCAACATAATTTCGGATAGATTTGACCAATCGCTACGTTTTTATCAAATTAGTTGACAAACGATGCATTTTTTTTTTTTTTTTCTTAAATTTTTTTTATAAGGTAAATTTATTTATTCAAGACAAGAGTAAAAAAAAATATTCAATAACAATATTTACTTAATTCCTTTGTAGGGGGAGATTCGAGTTTCCTATAATAGGAATTTACAACAGAAAAAAATCCCTGAACACTGAAAATTTTGGTTTCTTCCTTAAGTCGGTTATTTTAATCTTATTCAGTTAAAAATACATTTATAAAAAAAAAAAAAAAAAAAAAAAAAAGAATTATTAAGGACATTGAAAATAAACTGTTGAAGTTATTTCTGGCTTTAAAATTCTTAGCAAACCTCTCATTAAAAGATTTAAGGTTTAGGAAGCTATTTACATACAAAGAGATTAAAACAACTTTACCAAAGTAGTAGATATATTTTATAGCAATCTGGTTCAATTAATTATTTAATTACAAAACGATAAGATATGTGCAGCTAGTATGTAACAGACAAAGCTATCCGGTGTTACCTGGGATAATGGATAACAAAATACAAGTGTGTGTAACTTGTTTTTTAAAATTTCCCATTCTGGCAACAGATTCCATAAAAAAAAATAAAAACTAAAAATAAAAACCTGAATGACTACTGTTGACCAAATTTCAATAGTTTAAAAAAAAAAAAAAGAAAAAAAAAAAAATAGCAGTAAGAATAGGAAAAAAAAAAAAAAAAAAAATTATATATATATATATAACCCCCCCCCCCCCCTCCAATTTGATTCCTGGTGACCATAAGAGATTGAATATTTGGTCAATGTATCTTATGCAGTTCTGACTTTTAGCTGAACACATACAGACTTACAATTTTCCTTTATATAATACAAGATTAAATACATATAGCCGGGTCACCTGTGTATATTTTATTGAGTGGATATGTGCATTTGCCTGTCATGATATTGAAAAGATCATTTTTTTTTCCTTTCTACTTGGCTTTTAGAATATTTGAAAGTCTCCCACCTGCCATAAGCAGGAACTGGGTTAGTGAATACACCCTCATACCTGTGACAATATACTTATCAAGTTGGGCACTAAAGCATATCTAATTCAAATTCTAGTGCATGTGCAGGTCCTAAACAAAAGGCTTTGTACAGAGTTTCACCCAGAAAAAGACAGACACGGATTTCTTTATCTTTAATAAATCCAACAATAATAGACTTGTAAAAAAATGGAGGAGGGCTTCATTTGAATGGGTTTTTTTATTTTTATATAATTTCAAGTAAAAAGAAAAGCTTTCTTTGTAAAACTTGTCCATTGTGTATGAATAAAAATAATTGAATTGTTCACATTTTTTAAATCATTTAAATGAACTTTCTCTAAGAAAGCTGACAAAACCTAAGAAATGTAATTTCCGTTAGATAATGCTATTAGTCACATTTGATAAGTGTACCATAGTCAACCATTTCAAGGATGGCCTAAAATACATATTTCTATCTTTTTAAGAGAGAGTTTTATACTTACAAAAATTTGCTAAGCAATAAGAAAAAGTTTATTTTCAGGGTGCGAAACAAACTAAAAACTCCTCTTCAACAAACGACAAGTCTCAAACTCCAATGCTCCCTCTCAGCAGTCCCAAATTCAACTCGCTACTTTTTATAGTTGCACGTCCCAGCTAATCGATTAAATCCATTTTCCAACAATGTTGATTCCCCTTGCTTCCACTTTTGGTACTCTTATAGATGACGCACCATGTTTCCGTCGTCAACGTTCAGACAGATTATGGAAGCGCCCGAGAGTTGACGAAACTATCAACCAATCAAACACTAAATTGAAGACTGGTAGCCGATAAATTCAGACAAAGAAAACCAAACTAAAATACATATATAAAAATAACCAGATTATTATTTTTTTTTTTTTTTAAATCGGAGAATATCACTTTCTAACCTGACTAAAGTTACAACTTCATGCAAAATTTCAGAGAAATTCAACAGATGGTTGCGGAGAAAAATCCGGACGGACGGAAATGCCTCAAAACATAGGTCCTTATTTTATAAATCGGGGGGACCAAAAACAAAAACAAAACTCAATTAGTCCTTCGGGAGATTCAACGAGCTGACAGATTATAGAAATTCATTTTTGTTATTGAACGCTGCCCGAACGTTGACGACGCAAAGTTACGGAAACATGGTGCATCAGCTATAAGGAGTACCATACTTTTAGTCGCACTCCACACAATTTTATTTCCACTTGCCGAGTTCCCTTACATTTTAAAATATAGAACGCACAAACCATAGATAAACAACTGTTATTAATTAGATGTTTATTTTTGTCAAAAGAACCATTTTTAATCAAATGTTTTTAAATAGAAAGTTTTTCGTTTGTGCGCTGGAAAGTTTCAAAAGATGATTTTTGTTTGATTTGTTAAGCAAATGTTTTTTTTTTTTTTTTTTACATTAAAAAAACAAAAAACAAAACTAAAACAAGCCGTGCATGCGTGGTCCCCCCTCTGCACGTGACGAGTGTAAAATGCATTAAATTTGGGCAATTTGGGGCATTTTTGACCCCCTGGGGGCGCGAACCAGAATTTTTCTGAGGTCAAGGATGCTCATTTTATATCCAGAACAATTGCCTTTACATTTTGGCCAAGTTTCAGAAAAATTGAATGGATGGATCAAACGTTATGGGAGAAAAGGGTCACTTTTTGCCATTTTGGGGCCTTTTGACCCCCTGGGGGGCTAACCAGATTTTTTTTTTTTTTTAAATCGGAGAATATCACTTTCTAACCTGACTAAAGTTACAACTTCATGCAAAATTTCAGAGAAATTCAACGGATAGTTGCGGAGAAAAATCCGGACGGACGGAAATGCCTCAAAACATAGATCCCTCGATTTTATAAATCGGGGGGACCAAAAACAAAACTCAATTAGTCCTTCGGGAGATTCAACGAGCTGACAGATTATAGAAATTCATTTTTGTTATTGAACGCTGCCCGAACGTTGACGACGCAAAGTCACGGAAACATGGTGCATCAGCTATAAGGAGTACCATACTTTTAGTCGCACTCCACACAATTTTATTTCCACTTGCCGAGTTCCCTTACATTACAGACAAATACTTCCCCCTATTTCTTTGACCGGAATAGCACACTAAACAAAAACATAGAATTTGGCTTTGTATTAATTTTAGTCGCTTATTGATCAGTTCTTTCAGAAAACATTTTTTTGTTGAAATTCACTGATTTTGCCCACTATTGCCTTGTCTTTGCAATTTCAACGCACAGTATCCTACTAAATAATCATACATCAAGGGGTTTAAAAAAAAAAAAAAAATTTTGATAAGTAAAAGAAATGGGTTTTAGTAAAATTTGAAAATTTCTTATTCAGGAATCTTCATATTTTATGCAACATTTTGAATACATCTAAAATGCAAACTTGTTTTAATATACCTAAAATGAAAATAAGATTTTGTTTCTACTGACAATTGTATAAGATAGAAAAACAAATTATAACAAGCCGCTTCCTTTTCAACAGTTTATTAAAAATAAAACTTTTAAAAATACAAGTAGCCATTATTAAATGTAATGGCAGAAAAAAAAAAAAAAAAAAAAGTTGGAATATTTTTTTTCTTCTTACGAAAAAAGAAAACATTTCAAATTTCAAAGGTGGATCTTTTCATAAACAGTTTGAATTTTTTTATTTTTTGAAAGAAACCCTCAAGTTAAAATGCTTTTATTTTTTTTTATTAAATCATTTTTGTTGGTCCCATATTCTCAAGTTACCAAGTAAGGTTCTCCAGATCCGCATAGAAATTAGTCAAGTTTGGTAAGTTGTCTGTTCATGGATACTTCCAGTTTTTTTGTTTTTTTTGGGCGAAGAGGAAGAATCATTTGTAGCGTTAACAATTTTTTTTCATTTTTGAATCCATAAACCGATTCAATATTGGATATTAGGTGGGTTGAATAGAAAAACTATATTTTGTGTCCGGAAAATAAAATATTGAAATTATATATATATATATATATATATATATATATATATATATATAGTTTCATATATATATGAAACTAACTAAATTCTTTTAGACAAGTTTTATTGTATGATTGGTTTGTGAAGAAAAACATTAAATTGGTCCAGAAAAGATCATCAAAAGCTTTTTAGTAAAAATTCAGCAACTTTTGATGGAGGAAAGTCCTTGGTCCGCAACAACCATTTGTTGGTTTGGAAAGAAAAAAAAAACAAAAACGAACTTCCATAATTAAAAAAATAAAATAAAAAATCTGTATGGAATAAACCAGACTGGAAGCCTGCCAGCAGCACCAAAGAATGGCCTACGCTACAGGGAATGAATGCCAATGTGCGCATACGCACACAATTAATATAAAGATAAAATCCAGAACTGTATATATAAAAAAATAGACAAACTGCAAAATATGAAAGACAAAATCACATCAAAAGCGCATCAGTAGACTAATATTTTGTTTCTTTTAATAACCTTGATAAAATTTATTAAAAGAAATGAAAACTTAGTCAGTTTATTTTTTTATGTGACTTTTTTTTAATGTTTTGTGGTTTGTCAGTTTATTTTTTTTTTTATATATACATATGTATATTTTAATCGTAGAAAAGAAAAGGTTTGGTCCACAAAAAGAGTGCAAAGACACTAGGAAAGAGAAAATAATTGTGTTTTGTTTGTCTAACATAACCATGTCAGTTTAAAAAAGAAAAAAAAAGAAAAAGACACATGAACCTATTTTTGATTTGAACAATGATCTAAACACAGGAAAGCGATATACACCAGCATTATTCTGCTATTTCAGCAACAGTTCTTTCAACAAGAAAGTGACGTTTACAGATACTCTAATCCAAGAGAGAAAGGTTGATCTATAATCATTTTTTTTGTATTAAACTGAAACATTTGCAAATTTAGACATTGCTTTCTGGTCATTATCAAGAGAAAAAAAAAAGCTTGATTGTAATAAATAAAAAAATATATATATTACATGATTGCCGCAACAATTGCGAGATTTACATAAAATAAAAATTCAAATTCTATAATAAAAATTTCCAGAAGCAATGGTAGGATACAGAAAATAACCTTTTGTCAACTTTCACAAAACAAATAGAAAAAAAAAAAAATCACATCTTAAGTGAGATGAAAAATATTTAAATGAGAAAAATGATTGAATTTTAAAGCAAAATAGAAAATCCTAAAATTATTTGGATAATTAAGTCTATTGGCCAATGCATACAATGTTCGCATAAACTGAATTATAAAAATCTATTGAACATCAGTTTAAAAAATCCTATTCCAACTCAGAATTCTGAAAGTTAGCCTGTTAAATTGTTGTGCATTGATACAAAAAAAAAAAAAAAAAAAAAAAAAAAAAAAAAAAAAATCGGCATTTATTTTAAAATTCAGAGGGAAACATGAAAAGTCAAAGACGATAAAGACAAATTTGACCAAATAAGAATATGAAGGAAAGAAACAAATCTAGCAAATAGATTCTTTAAAAAAAAAAAAAAAAAAGAAAAAAAAAAGGTATATGTAAAGGAAATAGGACGGGTTATCTTACAAATGGAAAGACAAAATATTTTACAGATTCTTTTTTCAGCATGTTCAGATATTTACAAGAATATATTTCCTATCAATGCTAATCATGCAGTTGGAAAACCATTTTTTTTCTCTTTCTAAATGCCCATTAGAATACTATTTTTAGAACGAGGATGCTATATTCAAAGATGTAAATAATTCTGTAATTTTTAACATTACTAAGATCCCAATTAACCATTATAATGGACATGTTTTAGAAGAAAGAAAGCTTTGTGGAGAGGCATTCTTTTTTTCTTTGTTAAAGTGAAAAATATTTTTTTACTAAAAATACAACCTTTCTCCATTTCCACAAGTCTATATTTGTACCTTCTTTTTCTATTCAAAATCTATTTCAATTTCTTTTTTTTTTAAAAAGATTTCAATGGTTCTTGTTTGGACTGAGGGGTTCTTTGCTTGGGTCTTTGGGCAGGAGGTCATCTTTATTCAAAGTGTCTTTGATCGGAGGATCATGTTTTTCGGACGGACCATTTTTATTGTTGTCGCTCTTATCCTTGTACAACTTCCACATCTCCTTCACCAGGTCCGCTAACACCAAATCAGTTGAATTTTTGCCGACCAGACGTAATACAAAGAATCCATCATCCCTCAAATGTTCTGCGGTGAAACGACGAACCAACTTCTTATCTTCACTCGTAAAGATGACCTCGGTGTTCTTCAGGTATTTGAGAATGTAATTTGTATGCGTCTGTCGGAAGACAGTTCGGTAAATCCAGAGAAGGAAGTTTCCACATGTGACAATGGCAGCAAAGACGAGCCAAAACCAGAGAAAGATGAAGATTTTCTCGTTGAAAAGATTCACGGGCAATACGCACTGAACCGTGAAGCGCTGAAGGTTCTGCAATTGACGGATCTCAAAGTCGCAAAGGGTTACACGGGGAAAACGTGAGGATTCTCTCCAAGGTTTGCCGGAACGAAGCATATCCAAAACTTCAAAGCCATAAATTGAGAACTCGTTTGACATGAACGCATTAAGTAAGAAAAACTGTCCGATTCCATTGAGAACGTAAAGGCTCTTTATGAAGATATAAAAGCCAGTCAAGAATGTTCCTTCACGTTTAGAAGGCAAGATACAACACACTTTAGTGACTCTCTGTCGGACACGCACCAAGTAGTTGGACTTGTACTCTCGATAGGTCATCAACCAACGATCCATGTAGTAGGCAATGTATTTGATGGTAGTTTCTCGGTTTTCAGGAGATCCGAGTTGCGTTTGTTCCGCTAAGTCAATGATTTTCTCAAGGTTGATTCCAGATCCACCATTGAAGAGTTTCCACAAGACATTTGGAAACTAGGAGAAAAAAAAAAAGAATTTTTGTTAAATCCAGATGAAAAAAACAACAAAAACAAACAAGCAAACAAAACAAGACAAAATTCATATATAGTATCTGCACCGTGGCGGCAATAGGTACGTATATAATATGCGCACCGGGGCAGCGATAGGTACGTATTTAGTATGCACACCAGGGCGGAGATATGTACCTATATAGTATGCACACCAGGGCGGAGATATGTACCTATATAGTATGCACACCAGGGCGGAGATATGTACCTATATAGTATGCACACCAGGGCGGAGATATGTACCTATATAGTATGCACACCAGGGCGGAGATATGTACCTATATAGTATGCACACCAGGGCGGAGATATGTACCTATATAGAAGGCACAGACAGCGGTGGTAATTTTATAGAAATATGTCATACTTTTGCCCTGGGCAACGTAGGAGAAATGGTGGAGAAGAAACAGCTTTCGCAAAAGGCAAAATGAGTAAGTAGCGGTGAAATGGGGCGACCAGAGAAGAGAAAGGTAGAAAGATAAAGAGACGGCTATAGGGAGAGAAATAGAAGTTTGAATATAAAAGATGTTACACACGCGATTTTTCTTCAATTATATGTTTTTATGACTCCGGGCAACGCCGGGTAGCCTCTAGTATATAAAATAAGCCAGAATTTCCCATTTTGTTAACCAGAATAGCCCTGTAAACAAAAAACTGTACAGAATTCTGTTTCGTATGTTCTTTGTCAAATTATCGATGCATATTTTCAGAAATTAGAAGTTTGTTTCATTCAAATGCAGTGATTTTAATATTTTATCCAGTCAGCTATTTTCTTCGATTAGTAATTTCGTTAGAAGTGACTACCCCCCCCCCCAACAGTAATAGTCCTCTTCCTTCGACCCAGAACACTAACAGAAATACAGTATAAATATAATCAGAGTCATTTTTTTATGACAATTTATTTCATAACATGAATTACTATGCCAACTTACAATTGAGCAGCTAATAAAATCATATTTCGTTTTCTGATTCTTAAAGAATTAAATATTTTAACAGAAGAAAAATTTAATTCTTGGAACGTGTAGAACTTCCTTAGGAATTTTGAAAATGGCTCTTACTAAATAAGTGTTCATTTTACAATGATTTCATAATAGTAACTCTAACGTTTGTTGGAAAATTAAACCTTTAAAAAAAAATTTAAAAAAATTAAGAAATAGTGAAAATACTAAATGGGGCAGAAACCCCTTAAGTGGTTTGGTTTGTTTTACAGCATAGCAACCAACTATGAGTTATGTAATGCCGACTAAAGTTGTCAGATGCAATTCCAATTATTTCACACTGTCTTGAGACGATGAAAAGTGAAATCAAGAATTTGTGGTTAGATTTTTTTGGAACAGTCTAACTTCCTTGATGAAGTCTAAGATTTTCGTCACATTTATGTTTTTAAATAAGTCTTAAATCTTTGTTTCGGGGTTGCTGCAGATCTTGACAGTCTATTAATATGTTTGACTGTGTAAGATTGTTGGCATGCTATGCACATTGGAGACTCCTCTCCTTCCAATAAGTGCTTGTAAGTGATATGCGTGTGTCCTATACGGAGTCTGGTTATAATAACCTCTTGCCTTTCTATAGTCCAGGGGCCACTCATCTATAGTTAAAATACATATATCTGATTTTAATGAAATTTAAAACCTATGCATAAGACTAATTGAGAGTTTTCAAAAATTTCAGTTTCTTACGAGAATGCCAGGGAGTGAAATGGCGGCAGCGGGGGAAAAAAAAAAAAGAAAAAAAAGAAAAAGTAATAGTAATTATGGTGTTATGAACAGTGAAAAAAGACATTTGTCATTACATCCCAAGAAATGTCAGGTCTTCCTGTTAGACAATATTTTCTGTTTAAATGCTAAATTGAAAACTCTGCACCATAATTTTGTAAATCGATGTTTACACGATTTTAAGTTTAAAAATCGAAAAAACGTTTTTGATTTTAAGTTTCAGAAGAATTATTAAAACAATTTATATATTTGAAAAATGTGTATCTTTCAAACAATTAGAAAATATTGCTGCCATTGTTTACAGCAAATGAATAGTTTTTTTATAAACTAGAGAAGAATTGTTTAGAGACATGAAAGGAAAGTCATCGAATGGTTCAAACAAAACTTTAGATCAGCTCAAAAGGGAAAGCTTCATGGAATGCAGATGTTGAATAAACAAAAAAGTTGAACATTCGCTGTAAAATGCATCCAGTGCTCAATTGAACATTCATTAGTTTTGCACTGGTCAACATCAGAAATACTATTGCTGGACCTGCCTTCCACTGCACCAAAGTTAGACACAAGGACAGTTTATAGTGGGGAACCAGCTCCCCCAAAAGAGAGCAGTTTAGACAGGTGCAAAATTTGCTATGATTGCCCAGATCCTCGCCATTCACTGGTAGGGTGCCTCAGGCGATTTTCCCCTCCCCCCAATGAGGAGGTAATGTCTGGGAGGATGGCTGCATTTTGACAGAACCATGTTAACTATGTTAGCCCTGCCACATAACTGGGTTCTTGAGAAAATTGCCCAAGTGTCAAGTATTCCAAAAATGTTGGTTGCAGTTACAAAAGCAATCATCTCTCTCTCTCACATAAACACAAGTTAGTTATGTTTATATAGTTGTATGTACAGGATTCACTCCTAAACTAATCAACTGATCATTATGAATTCTGGAACAGCTGTTAGGAGTAAGAGTTTCCAAATGTGGGCAATACTGTTTAATTTAGTTTTATGCAGAAGGGGTAAAATGCAGTTTTTCTGTGCACTTAGCCTGACGATTCCCTGCTGGGATGAAACGCGGACGCCTCTGTATACCTTCATTTCCAATGTGTATTGCTTATATATATGTGAGTGAGAGAGAGAGAGCGAGAAGTAATACACATTGAAATTCCTAACGTTTTTTTTTCCAATCTCATTTTATGGTCACTATTTGTGCATGATCACGACAAACGTGGATGTTTCAGTGTAAAAATGGTGGTTCAATTCTTTATAGAACTGGGCATATTTTGGTTTAAAAGTCTTGTGTATTTTGTCTAAAAGTGACACTATATAAAATGAAAACAAAAGTTGAAGCAATGGCTTTAAATAAATATTTCTCTTCAGATTATTCAGGATTTATTAAGAATCCTGAAATTAAAAACTTTATAAAACCTTTAATATTGTTTAAAGTGTTACAACTAGATTTTTATTAAATTTCTCAGTTCTCTTACTGCCTACAAAGAAACCTGTTTATATTCTTTATAAATATAAGTCTTCAGATAATTTAAAATAAAATGTTAAAACCATGACATTTTATTTATTTCTACGGTCAGCCAAAACTCGTTCTACGAGATGTTATTTTTGACACCAGATAAAAAAAATAAAAAAATAAAAAAACGGAAGAAAAGAATTTAAATTTTAAATACATTGAGCATAACTGGAAATCCAACAACAACAAATGGAGAAAAAAGACTCATCAATTCTATTTGATAAATAGAATTGACCTTGAAATACTAACATTGGAATTATTTTAATTTTGCATTGATAAGACTAAAAACACTAAATATTTTTTTTTGCCATTATAAGAGGCATAACAAGAAAAAAAAAAAAAAAGAAAAAAAGTTTACTTTTTTTCATCTAATGCAGCCACAGATGAGTTTATACGTCATTTCTCTGCATTTCTGGGCCCTTCTTAGCAAGAAACGAGTATACTTTGTGATTATGTCTGGTAACTATTTCTTTCACCTCAAGCATTGCAAGAAGTGTCAACGCACTTATATTTGAAAACATGGCCATTCGTTTTATTTTATTTTTGTCTGAAAATGAAACGTTTTCTATAATAAAATAAATAAAAAGAAAACAAGTTACCCCCGGGGAAGGAGTGGGTTAAAAAAAAAAAGAAAAAAAAAAAAAGAAAAAAAAAAAGGTCTTTATTTTTAATTGGAAATAATTTACTTTTCATTTAACTGGAGGTTGTAACCAGACGAAGATTATGAAAGGAGTCGAACTCGAAGTCAGGCTAGTAAGAATACTAGGAGTCTAAGTCGAAGATTTGAGACTTGGACCTTATACTTTCCAACTCCGCAATCCAAAATTATGAAAAAGTGGCTAATATAGAATTTTGTTTTAAAACAATCTTGTAGTTTTTATTTTCTTAAATAGCTGCTCCAATTTTTAAAAATTTTATTTTTAAATTCAAATCAAGACGACCAGAGAGGGGGAGGAGGCGTAAGAAATGAAATACAAAACTACAAAGCTTTTGTGTGCACAAAAGACACGCACACATTCGTGAGAAAGAGATCATGTGACATTGTTTTATAGACTCATTAAGCTGCGATCTTTAATCTGCCCCCCCCCCCACCACATCAAAGGAATTACACCTGGACAGGTTTAATAGTTTACCTGTGACAATGCAAAAGATAAGTCTTAAATGGCAACAATGTGTATGCATAGAATAGAAACTTCAAAATTATTTTTTTTTTTTTTTTTACCTTGAATAGGAACGCCATGAAGAGCAATATCAGGGGAGTCCACTGGTAATAGGTAATTTCTTCTTCACCGCGAATTGCTACATCGACAGGAATTACCGAGTGCATCGGTATGTAGTAGGTATTAGAAATCCAGCAATAGGATTTGACATATTCCACATATTGGCCAGGAAATTCTGCTGGTGCCCAACAGTGGATCGGATCACCAACGTATTGGGTTGTCGTCACAACAATGCCGAGCAAAATTAACAGGAATACCGTCCACAAATGGTTGAGACGATCACCCCAGTCATCATTTGTACTGCCCCGCAAGCGGGACCAGGACATAAAACCACCAAGTATTGAGCCAATCCTAAAGGGAAAAAAAAAAAAAAAAGACATTAAAACAAAAATCACAGGTGAAAAATCACAGAATTAAGTAAGATCAGAACAAGTGTTTTCAGAAAAAGACCTGTTTTGTCACCATAGATGAAAGTGACAATTTTCCTAAAATCCTGAAAATATTTTGTATTGATATTAAAGTGGTGATACGAAACTTCATGAGGAGGGTCCGGGGGCATTTTTGGAAAGAAAAATGCAACTTTAGTTCACACTACACACTTTTGACTTTACATTTTTTTTCTTTAGCTAGTTTCATTTTCTTTGCCATTTTTTTTGTGCTAGTTGGTGAATTGTTAGTTGACTTTTTCGAGACATCTTAAGTCTAACGTTTTCTTCAGCTTCTTTTCTCTTTCAATTTGAAGTCTCTTTTGATTAAGTCTCCCATTACGCTAAAATCTGAAAACCTCAAACACTTTATCACCGTCATTCTCCGTTAGTCTTCAGATTTCCTTGAAATTAGTTTTCCAAAACATTATGTACAAAATCATCATGTATGACCATGAATCCAGAAAAAAAAAAAAAAAAAAAAAAAAAAAAAATCAGGTTTGTTCAAAAACCACCAAAAGTTGAGATTGTTATTTACACGAACAATGAAAACAGCCCCCCCCCCCCCTCCCGAAAATGTCCGAACCCTATTGGTAAAAGTTTACATATTTTCACAAATATCTAAAATTACATTAATTAATTTTCCTAAACAAAAGTTTTACATTTTTTATATTATTCAAGTAGTAATGATCGCAGGGGGAGACAACTCATTTGTTTTAAATGTTTGCTTATTTATACAATAGTGCTTAATATAAAAGAAAAATGATTATAAAATTTGTGTTCATTTATTTTGCAATTATTTAAGAACGAACGCTCAACATTTAACATTCAAAATGTTCAATATTCTTGTAGTTAGATTTGGTTTTAAACAAAGTTTAAGACCTCATATTCATATAAAGCAGTTTCCTTAATTGAGAGATTACTAACCTCTGCCATTTATTTTTTTTATTTAAAAAAATTAAAGAAAATTTTTTTTATACACAAAGTGAAAATAAAACGTACTTAAATTCAATAAACTATTTCATAATTTTCACGATATGCTCGTATTGAGCACGATCGTGAAAATTATGAAATAGTTCATTGCATGAAAGCAATTTTTGTTAGTTTCAAATTGAAAAAGTTTCAAATTGAAATAGAAAATATGTAGGAATATTAGTTTCTTCTCATCAGGCGTAAACTCAAGAACTTGTAGATCCCCACGTCCAGTAGTTTGTGTTTTTCCCTTTCCAAAACTCAATCATGTTCTGCAAAGCAAAAACAAAAACATTTTCCTCTACAAAATAACCAAACACTTTGAATAAATATTTGAAGATATAAAGAACTTGAAGCATAAAAACTTACCAAAATCACCGGATTTGGCATTAAATAACCCTAAAAGGGTTGATATGCCGCAAAACAAAAACTAAACTACTTAGAAGCAAGGCAACTGCACGGAAGACTTATTCCATCAAATATTATGTTGGAAAGACAATAAAATATATCTTCAATTTATTCCTTCATACTAAAAGTAAATTCGTATGAATCAGAATGCTACAACTTTGTTGACCGGTTTAATTCTGTTGTCGGCATTCTTGCAGGAAAAAAAACGCATAATGGTTGCCAACATCCCTAAGTGAAAATGGTATTATGGAATCGATTGGTTTCGAACTTGGAAGATTTATAGTTTGATCCCAGTCGACTCAGAATTTTTTTTTAACAGTGACCTAAATATACATCGAGGGGGGGGGGGGCTAGTTTTGGAAAAAAATAAACATAAGCTAAAAAGCAAAGATGCATTTCCTGGTAGAGTGGACTCATCTAAAAACTAAATTCTGTTGCGGCAAGAATGTCTCTTCATTGTTTTCAGCAATTTTTTTTTAGCCCCACCTTCATAAAAGTATCGCCCACAGCGAGGGGAAGTGATATCAACTACTTTGGGAAACACTGATATAAATGTACTTAGGCCCGGGTTAGGGTTAGCATTTGAACACGGAATATATCGTGATTGAAAGGTAAACAAAGATTTACAAAAAAAGGTAAAGACTAGTTACATGGAAAGATTAGAAACGTTAGGATTAACTACTTTACTATAGATGTGATTTAATTGAAACTAAAATAATGGCATAATTCAAAAACTACATCTATTAAGCAATTGAATTTTTATGCTAATAGACTTAATATTTTAGGGAATGTTGCCATCCTATCTAAAGCAATGACTTCCAACCATACAGTGAAATATTAGCACAGTATAAACACGTGTGCAACCATGTGCGTGTTTAAGGAATCAGGTTTTGATCCAAGATCTTTTTGCTTCAGATAGTTTGACCAAACTTTTTTTCAAGTTTATATTATCCTCAAGCTTTGGGCATATATTTTTGTATGTAAATTTTTTAGGACAATAATTTGATATCTAGAATAATTTTATTGCCACTCTTTAAATAAACATTTTTTATTTCTTACATACTAAATTTAGGTAACTAAACAGGCCCATATTTTTATTAAGTTTAAAAAATCTTTTTAAAGTTATATTTATATTTCAAAAGAAAGAAAAAAACTGTAGTTAATAGAAATTGTTTGTTTTATGAATGTAACTACATTTTCTTTATTATTTTACACACACAACCTCAGATTTAGCTCTTTATGATTGAAAAAAAAAAAAATTATATTTATATATAAATTTATTATTTGTAGAAATGGTGAGTGATAATTGTTATCATTAATATAACTTATTTTAATCATAGTGTTATCGAAATTTATCTCCATTTAGACTTAAAAGAAATTAAAAAATAAGATAAAATTAAATTAAATGGCAGCATTATTTAACAGAACCAACCCCCTTTACCACTAAAAACCAGACAGGCAAACTCTGCTCTCCATACCCAATGTCTACACATTTTGTTGAAACCCAAACCCAGCATAACAATCACCTCACTCCTTCCACTTTAACTCACAACTTCCCTCCCCATCTAAACTTAATATCTGAGACCATAAAAATATGTTATAAATATAAATAGATTAACCTTTAAATCTTACCTCTTCACGTAAGCTAACAAACGTTTTTTTCAATAGTTTTAAATTTGACCATGTGCCCTCCCGGTTTTGAATTTTTCTTTTTCCTTTCTTTCATTCTTTCTCAATATGAACATTCGAGTGAAAGCTCATGCCCCCCCCCCCCGCCTGATAAAATCTTAGTTTCTAATAACTATTGATCGATAACATCGACATGCCAGTGTAGCGGCTTTTTGTACGTCTGTATAAATAAAAAATTATATATATGGCTAAATTTTCCTCCCTAAAATAGTTTGGTCAAACTCTTTGACAGCAAAAACGTCTATCTAGTGTGTGGGAGTAGTGATATAGCATTAGCATTTGAATAAATATAAACTTCAAATAAATTTCCAGGGATCTACTCATAGCAACTTTTGACTGCCCCATTCCGTTCTCAGGTTTACTTTTTTCCATTAATTCACCTGAATAATTACAAGACATTTTTAGATAACGTCAGATATTTCTTTTGTATTAAAATCAAATGTTAAAAAACATTTGATTTTAATACAAAAGAAATATCTTACGTTAACTAAAAATGTCTTGTAATTATTCAGGTGAATTAATGGAAAACAGTAAACCTCCTGGGAACCGAATGGGGCAGTCAAAAATTGCTATGAGTAGATGGGGCTACAAAATTGAGTATGGAGAGGAGGACCGTGCGGTCCGGCATTGTCTCGTCTGCCCCCCCCCCCTGTAGAATGGGACACTAATGGAAAGGACTGCATAGAAAAGTGGGGGAACTGTCGTATGACCACATGCTTCAAAGACACGCAAAAAGAAATGTGAATTAAGCTTATCAACCGTAAATATAAAAAAAAGAAAAAAAGTGATAAACACTGCACTCAACTGATGAAAGAAAAAAATATTAAAAAGGAAAATATACATAAAAAGGAATAGAATTGAAGGTTTGGTAAATTCGTCGTTTCCCAGCCAAACTGGCAGACAATGAATCGGCTGCAAATTTTCCGACCTTACAAATAAGTAAACCCAAATAAATTGTTTTGGACTAATATCAAATTTACCTCAAATTATTTTAAAGGAAATACAGTTTGGCAATTAGTCATAAACTATTTATTTGGGTTTACTTACTCATTCGTGAGGTCGAAAAAAAAAAAAATCAGAAAATTGCAGCCGATTCATTGTCTGCCATTTTGGCTGGGAAACGACTAATTAACCGAATGTTTAAATAAAATGTTTCTTTCAATTAACAGAAATTAATAAAACTACATTTTGAACAATAAAGATTTAATTTTAAATTATTAAAATTTTAAATAACTAAAGATTTAATTTTAAATCATTAAAATTTTAAATAACTAAAGATTTAATTTTAAATCATTAAAATTTTAAATAACTAAAGATTTAATTTTAAATCATTAAAATTTTAAATAACTAAAGATTTAATTTTAAATCATTAAAATTTTAAATAACTAAAGATTTAATTTTAAATCATTAAAATTTTAAATAACTAAAGATTTAATTTTAAATCATTAAAATTTTAAATAACTAAAGATTTAATTTTAAATCATTAAAATTTTAAATAACTAAAGATTTAATTTTAAATCATTAAAATTTTAAATAACTAAAGATTATTTTAATACACCTAAGATTATTTCACGCTTGATTTTTACCCCCCACTCCCACCCCGAGATAAGTATTAAATACAACCAATCAGTGGAAGGAGATTAGACATGTTAAAAGAAGCTTAACATAAGATATAGAAAAAGATTTTCTGAAATAAACTTAATTGAATAATGAAGGTGATCTGGTTTGGTGAGAGGAGAAGCAATTTTCTTTTTTGCATAACAAGTTCAAAGATTACAGGTTAATTTAAAGATAAAAATTGATAAAAAAAATTAAAAGACCTTTATGAAAATTAGAAGTGCCACTCACTTAGATATTTTAGGCATATTCCAGATAAAACAAGAGAAAGTCTGAAAACTTTGCTGAAATGCATATTTAATGCAGTGACATGGCACCCAATCTTCCCCGACTCACTCCGCGCTTTAAGTTTTGGCATTTTTTCCAATTCTTAGTTTTGAGACAAAAACATTAGTTACAAGAATAGTGACGAGTCCTGCCCTTGGTTAGATTACGGAATCATTAACTCTAAACAGTTTGGGGATAAAATTGCTAATGGTCTTCAGTCTTGTTTAAAAGGAAAAAATTGAATTTGCTGAAATGTAAATGTGTAAGGATTAAATAGACTATATACTACACGGAAGCTGGGACAGCAAAAGGCAATAGGAAAAAGAAAGTCAATGTGAGTACATTATTATGGATGTTATTTTTTTGTTTTGTTTACTATTTAAACAAATATTTATTGTAATAAAAAAGTACAGTGTAAAATAGAAAAAACCCTATTTAAAAAAATGAATGAAATCTAGCAGAATGCATTTTGGCTTTTTCATTAAAAAAAAAAAAAATCAACCATTTTTTGTTAACAGTTAAAAGAATAAAAAAAATTAAGTAAAAGAATGAAGTACTTTGTGATTTGAAAGAAATTTAGAAATATTTAAGCTGTTGAATAAAAAGTCATTTCTGGCTTTAAAATTCTTAGCAAACCATGTATTAAAAGATTGAAATTTTTTAAGCTATTAACATCGAATAATTTTATAGAGATTAAAACCTTACCATAATAAATTTTTTATAACAATTTGGTTCAATCAATCAATTAATGACCATAAAATACTGTAATAATTGAATTTAACTTTCAAAATCTTATTTTTTTAATTAAATGAATAGTTGAGTTTTTTTTAAAAATTAATGTGCAGGTTGAGGGGCATCATGCACACTGGTGGGTCCCCGTTCAGGTAACTAGCTAGCTGTACACATGACAGATCTCACTCCACATCAGTTCCCTCCAAGGAAACTCAAGTCGATCTCTCCCGTCTACTGGGGACTTCCAAATCAAGCTATTTTGATGGCACCACTCCAGTGTTCCATGTATCAATAAAGCCTTTTTTTCTCTTGTATTAGTGATATCAACATCCATTTTATTAAAAAAATAAATAAATAAATAAAAAAAACCGATACTGAATGAATTGGATTCCTCGTAACATTTTTTTTTACTAAGGAAAATCGTTTTTCGATTTGGGGCCAGTTTTCAATTGCATCCCCAAACTTCTTATAGATGCAGAAATCAAAGTCAGAAAACCCAAGCATGAAACAACCTGCATGCTACGTATATGCAGTTCAGATTCTGACATTGGTCCTAGTGACTTGGATATAACTGGTCAAAGGACACAGCATGCTCGTCTCAGACTGACAATGTCCCACCTATATCAATTTGTGTGCTTTATTGAAGACCCAAGACAATTTTTAACTAGCTGCTCAGCTGAGAAATTTATGTTTGTATGAATTGGCCAAAAGAAAAAAACATTACTAAATTTGTTATTTGTAGCTAAAGACCAGTAAGATGCCACACTCAAATAAATAACTGCCAAAGTCAAGGATGCAAGTTCAAATTCCACCAGTAGAATTTATTTTTATTTTTTTTATTTTATTATTTATTCATGTATGACGAGCTGTACTGGTGTGCTGTACCTAGCCGGCATTGATTGGATGTCTACTTTTATTTTTGTTCTCTTCAAAAAAAGATTAAAAAAAAAACAACTTAAAATTACATTGCAACTTTAGATGTAACTAAGTAAAAAATATAAAGATTTAGTTTAATAGATTTTTTTTTAAATATAGAAGGATAACTTAGTATTTTGTTCTGCTAAGTTTATTATTCGGAAGGGTGGGGGGGGGCAAAAAAGAAAAGAATTCTTCCCTTAGTGAAAGGTTAAGTCACAGATACATGGAAAGACGAAAGATCCAAATTTAAAACTTTGTAGAAAAAAAGAAAAGAAAAAGATATTCAATTAAATTTTAATTAATATTTGTTAAATTGCAACGTAATTTTATAACTACGAATCGAATAATCATATTAGAATTGACATCTTTCGAAAATAGAAGTAGGGATGCTGAAAACATACGTAACCTGAATCCCTCATACGTAATGTTTTGCATGATTTTAAGAAAGCTAATAAGCGAAAATAAAATAGTTAATTTAGGACTCCCCCCAAATATTTACACCATATAAATGTAGTTCTATGTAATAAAAATGAAGAAATAACGCATAACTATATTCATATTGTGAATCAATTTGTTAATATGATCTGGGGCTCTTCAACCCTTTCAATGCTTAAATTTATCCATTTTTGATAAGAATTCTTTTAATTTTTTAAAAACTTAAGCGACAAAAGCATAAATTAAATATAACTTAATATAGTGTTCGAGCATTACCATTGCTTGGCTAATAAGTTTTCAAGCAATGTTCATGTGTAAATCTTTCTGTTAAGTGAAGAAATGCATAGAACAAATCCCACTTTCTAAACAACTGCCACCCTGACTTGAAAATAAGTCTACATCATTGGAAGCAACAGTCGCACCAGTTATATCATAGGTGTCTTAGCCTACCTTAAACAAAGGTTGAAGAAAACATCTCTCCCAGTGTTTTTACGACGTCCTCAAGTCAAACACCAGACGCAACAGATGCATACATACACATAGGGTGTAGACGATATTTGTTCACAATTTTCAACTAACGTTCGCAGTCAGTCTTGTCTTTATGAAAAGAGTGAATATATTCCATGATAAATGCCAGTATACTGAAATCATATGCCCTTAAGGTTAAGATGAAAATTCATATACACTAAATGTACAAAAGCAAGGAAATTCATAAATTGTTACACTTTTATTGTCATTAATTAAGGGTATGACTACATATCAACCAAACCATTTTATTATCACATCACTACAGTATAAATCTATGCATGAGTGGATGAAGTGTGTGAGGTGCGCTGAAGAAAAATTCCTACCAGTAAAATACATAGCCCTGTTGTGCTCGCATACCCTTAATGACAATAAAAGTGTAAAAATTTGGGACTTTCCTTGCTTTTGTACATTTAGTGTATATGAATTTTCATCTTAACCCTATTAAGGCCATATGATTTCAGTATACTGGCATTTTTCATGGAATGTCACTACTTTTGTAAAGGCTATGCCTAAATACAATGGTCATTTTTATGGTTGTTTGGAATTTTCTGGAAAACTAAGGTATATGGTAAACTGAAATTAAAATGCCATCAACTAGACTCTAGAACCTCTATCTGTCAAAAATCAGCTGAATCCATCAAATAGTTGATGAGATACAGGGTGGCACATACGTACGTATGTACACACGGATAACACAAAATCATGCCTGACCTTTCTGGATCTCTGGGTTGCCTTGACTAATGATGCTGAAATTCTACACACTTATAGAACCTATACAAAAAAAAAAAAGTTTGTGCAAAGGTTTAACTCCCTTGATTTCTATCCCTTTTTTTAGAATAATAGATTATGGACAATTTTGAATCCCCATATTTATGGAAGAGACATAGAATTCTCCTTGGAATCTGCACCGAAGAACAAGAGATTTCAGAATTCCTCAGCGTCAGTAAGAGGATGGTAGAAACAGTCAGAAAGAAATCTAAAGATTCGGGATTCGACTACGAGGCAACATCAGAGAGAAAAACACATGATAGATGATCCGACGCTGTCAACACACCAGAGTTCGTTGCTGTAGTTCAGGAGACCATCGACAATGAAGCCAGCAATGTGTGTCATTGCAAGGGAGAAAGGTGTAGATGAAAATCTCACTAGGTTGATGGTGCATGAGGATATCGGCTACGTTTTATATAAGATGTGGAAAGAATAATTTCTGTCAAAGACGATGCAAGAAAAGAGACTGAAGCCCGCAAAAGAAGTTAAACAAAAAGTTGAAACATCTACTGGATCCATACATGCTGTGGTTCTTTTCTGATATGAAAAACTTCTGCCAAGATCAGAAAACCGGCTCCAGGCTGGACATTGATGGTTCCATCTGCGCGTGAATGAGGTAGTGAAATCTTGGATCGATCAGATAACTGCAGGAAGGCCGTGCTTGTGGCAGTAAAACTTGATGCCTTACTATACCAGCCAGAAAACTCAGGCCTGGCTGTTAAAGAATGTTGTTGACCACACTTAATCTGATATCTGAGATACAAGCTTGCCTAATTACAACCTTCTCGAATGTAAGGCGCAGTCTGATGAGATTCAACAAATCCAGCTACAATAGAAAGGACAAGCTAAAGGCTAGGATCATCAGGGCCGTTGATAGGCTGACAAAGATCTATGGCAGATTCATCGACTGAAATCTGCTTCTTAATGGCCCCAGACTGAACACTAATGGTTACATCTGCATTCTGAACGAGGTAATGAAACCATGGATCAAGCAAATAATTGCAGGTAGGCCGTACATGTGGCAGTAAGACTTTGCGCCCTATCATACCAACCGGGAAACTCAGGTTGATCACACTTAATCTGATATCTGGGTTCCCAGCCTGCCTGACTGCAACCATCGAGTGTGGGGGGCGCAGGTGTTAGGAGACCCAACCGCAACACAAAAGACGAACTAAAGACCAGGATCATTAGAGCCGTTGAGAGCCCAAGATCAGAGCCCAAGATGAGAGACTGACAAAGATCTATGGCAGATTCATCGAGTGAAATCAACAGAACGAGTCATGGAGACAAACTGACCCAATTTTGATGAATAAATCTCAAAAAATGAAACTACTCGTAATCTGACGAACAAATATTGTCCACACCTTGAACGTACATACATGTACGTACAACTTTACTCTTGCATAATTTTCTAATGAAATCCAAAGTTTGACCTTTTACCTTTTGTATATTTGTCCCATTGAACTTTTATTTATGCAACAATTGCTTAACTTAGTCCCCCTCCCCCACAACGAAAGGTGGGTTGAATAGTATTTGTTTGTGAGGTTTCATACAAATGCTAAATAAAGAGAATAAACGGATTTATTCAGCAACATGATTCACTAGTTTTGTTTGTTTATTTTATTATTTTTTATCGCTACCAGCAAATTAAATAGAAGAAAGTGTTCAGGTTAAAAGCAATAGATTTTTTTTCTTTTTAATTAAATGAAGGCACACCCTGCATTGCTGAGAATAAATGAAGACTCGTATATATACCTGCTTCCAGCGCTGAACCCCTATACAAACCATTTTTTTTATCTACGTTTATAATTTTCTATTTATATAAAAATAAAACATTTGCTTGTAATATCCAGTGCAAACGCAGACACCACAATAGAAAATACCAACATTGGATTTCTCATAATTTAAGTAAAGGAGTTCGATCTTGGTATAGGCCTTTGTTTTTAATTACCCTTTTAAACAGAGATATCACCAATATAGTATAGCGTGGCATGCATGTATTAGCAATTACGCAAACAAAAAAAAAAAAATGGAAAATAAATTAAAATATTTAAACTGATTAAATCTGTTTAAAGTTATTCGTTAGAAAATCCTTAATTGTAATACATAATCAAGCAAGACTCGAATCTATCTGGAATTTAGATCGAGTGAGGACACAATTGAGGAGATTGTATGGGGTTGAATCCTGTTAAATTAGCATCAGCTTAAGGTTAAAATTAGATGTGATGGAAAAAGATTAAATTCCATAGAATTCAACAAAAAGTGGGTACAAGTTGCAAGCTTGTGCATACGAAAAGTGAGGTATACGAACATGTTCCCTACCTGAGCATGGTATACATGGGGCTTTTTTTTCTTTTTTTTTTTTTTTAAAACTAAGCCCGGTCAAGTTAGCCTCTTAGCTAGCTGAATGAGTGAGATCTATGCCTTTCTTATTTTTCCATTAGTGATCCTCTAAGATGCCAAAACCAAATTGTATTTATCCTTAAAGGACACTATGCATTCCCAAACTCCACCCTATTTCATTGCCTCCCACTTCCAATTAGAGATCAACCTATTTGTTTTTAGCTCTAAACAAAAAAAAATAATGTGCAGTCTACTCTTAGAAAGGGTTGAGAGGGTCGTACTAACCTGCCCCTTATTTTATTTGGTTTCTTTTTTTTTGTTGTCCCACTCCATTTTTCATGAAATTGTAAATAAAACGAATTTAAAACCATTGGGGATATTTTAAGCAAGGTAACCCATAGTGTAAATGTGGTATTCTGGTGACTGCTAAAGTGAAAGTGACGAACAACTGGTGAAAGAATCAAAAGGGACCGTGCTTGGAAGAATAGGCCAAAATGTGTCCAGTTAAGAGTAGGAAAGACAGAGGATGAGCACCCCCCCCCCCCCCCACACACACACACTTTTGATGGGCAGATGCCTTATCCGTAAATGAAATATTTTAAAATTTTATTTGCAAATAAATAATTCAAAATGTTCTATTCTTGGTCAAAAGGAAGACATTCTTCTAGAGTGAGGTAATTTTTATTTTTTTTATCACCAGAGTGTTATTTGGGGGGAGCTGAATTTTCTCCCCACATTTAGAAAAAAAAAAAAAAAAAAAAAAAAAAAAAATCGACCTTGTATGTCACTGCCCTCGAAGGGAGGCAAGTAAATAGGGACTCCTCCGTTTCTAGGTTCAGTTCAAACTATAAGTGATCATCATATCTAACGTTAAAGATAGTCAACAACGCACGTCAGTTTCTAGTCTTGCAGTCTTCAGTCCATGTGGTTGACTCAGTACAACCATAGGGGAACCACATGTTCTGAAAAACAAGGCAAGAAATTGCCAGACATTGATCACTTCCAAACTTGGAGATCTTTAGCACTCTCTCATATATATATATATATAACTATAATATAAGAAAAGTGCTTATGCAGTTTACAGACCAGGCTATTTTTTAGGATTTTCAAATTAAATTCAATTTTTACAGTATCTTGTTTATTAAATTGTTAGGTGGAAGTATAGACTAGTTAATTAACCCCCCACCTCCCCATGTCAAGAATGGCTTTCTAAATTATATGTCAGCTCGGTCCATAAGTACCAAAACTAATAAAACCTATGGTGTAGTTAAAGCATTTGCCCCTGTGTGGGGGGCAAGTAAATAGGGGCATGAAACTTATCACTATCATACAATAAAGAGGGCAGCAAACATTAACATTCAAGTGCTGACAATCCTTCGTACAAACAAACTTATTTGAATAACCGGTATTACCACTTGTTGGGTATTTGCCCAGCGACGATCATTCAGCCTTCCACTGACTGAAAGTGCAAGTTTATGTGGAATACAAATTCATATGCGGTTCCCAGTCAGCATATATATATATATATATATATATATATACAGGTTAGGAGAGACGACATACAGCGTCTAGTACTTCCAAAATGGTCAGCCATCTTATACTGGCCAGGCTCAATCCAACGGGAACCGGTATGTCAACGTGATTATGCCATATTTATATATATTATATATTAGATTTATATAAATACAAGCAAAAAAAAACTACTCTCCATCCGGCGGCTATTAAGCTAGCTCTGAGTATTATTTTTAAATGTATAAAATTGCATTACATATCTATTGTAATTTTAAAAACTAGTAATCTTCATTTAAATTGCAATATGTTTAAAGGTTTTGATAATTCATCTTTGTTTTTATTAAATCACTAATTATTGTTAATAGACAAAACTATTGCATGTATATAGAAAAATAGGACAATACAATTACAAATGAATAACACCACACATTAAATTATAAAATGTAAAAAATAGTTATGCAAATTAGGCATATAGATAGTTTGAGGCATTTGCTTAAAAAATACGATGTTTAAATAACAACGAACCGTTTTGATGGCAATAGGTGTGATAAATGAAAAAAATCTTTCGCATTTATCCATTTAGATCAGGGGCGGGCAACCTTTTCAGAGTGAGGGCCAGATGAATCTTTTGGAAGGAGATCGCGGGCCGGAGTGAAAAACGAAATCTCAGAATTACTATATTTTGTTTACATGAATAAATTGTTGAAAAATTGCATCGAACACTCGACAAATCTGATACGTTTTCTCAAGAGACTTCTGTATGTGATGTTATAAAAGGCACCAATGAAGAGCCATTTTGGAATCATAAAAAAAAGGAACGGGGAAGTAGCAAGTTGATCCAGCATTCGTTTTGACACCTCACATAAGTTCTGTTTCATGCCCTTTCCTCGTCTCTTCTCTGCCTCTCTCTTTTTCTATTTTTATCTCAGGCCAAGGATTTGAAATTAATAGTTAAAGAAAAATGAAATATACATGCATCATCGCTCGCTCATATTTATACATTCTTATCCCACTGTAAATCTTAATCGAAATCTACTTTTATGTCTATGTCACAAAATGATATGGGAGGTCTGCGGGCCGGATTGCAATAATAAAACCTAGCAGGGTGGCGGGCCGGAGGTTGACCGCCCCTGATTTAGATATATTGCTACTGCTGTAACAGCCTGATTGGGTTGAGCAAAGTTCTTTCTTGGCTTGCACTAGATGCTGAACCATGATGACAACTGCACGGCGGCCCTGAGCAAGGTCGCACAAGATGGCTAACCAATTTCGATTTCACTGGACCCGAGAGCTCAGTCAAGTCCCCCTTGATGGTTCTTGTCCAGATCCTCAGCTGTCTACCAATATGCCTGTGTCAGAGAGGTATGGAGGACTACACTGTGGATTGGATTAATTATCGATTCAAATATAGTATCATTAGTTTTCTAAATCAGGGAAAAAGTATATATTTTTTTTTAATTCCTACTTGACCTGATTTAGAGAAAGAAAAAGAGCACGATGCCATAATCTTAAAAGCTGTAAAATTTAAAAGTGCCTCATAAAAATGTTAATACCTTAACAAAAGCCAACCTTATAGGTCAATCTCTATGAAAAAACAAGTGGACTAATAAAAATCTGGAGTCATAAGTTTTACGGGTGGGTGGGGGGGGGGTCAAGTCTATAGAATTCATGAGTGAAAATCTTATTACATTTGTTGATTTTTTTTTCTTTCAAAAAGCTATAGAAGTTTAAAATTACTTATATTGATATTTTTTTTATTAAACAAAAATGGAGCATTTTGGAAAGTAAATAATTGAACTCAATATGGCAGGTAGACATGAAATAAACACGGGTAAACAGATATTGAAATATTAAAAACAAAAAAAACAAAAAAACTTTCATGATTAATTTGCTTTTTTTGTACATATTAAGATTGAATAACAATTTTACTGCCGGCGAAAGGATCTGTGACCTGTTTGGGTCAACGTTGGTACATTGTACATTAATGTATACATTCAGTGACCATTATTTAAAAAAAAAATTGTTTACAAGTTCACCTATTAGCAAAAAGTTTAACAGTTTGTTACCTTTGACCTCAATTTTTTTTTTTTTTAAATTTTAAAAAAATTTTTTTTTTTTTAATTTTTTTTTTTTTAGGTGTGATTGATAAAATGAAAATGTATACCTGTACAGGGATTGAACCCGATCGCTTTCAGATTATACCTTTTGTGTTTAATAACATCGTGTCTCATTCGCCCATTCTACATTCAGTGTGCAAACCATCAACCAAGCAAGATCAGTTTTAGCAATATACGAGATACCCTGGCGGTCCGGATGGGGCGTCTAGTCATTGTCACCAAGCGCAGTGGATGATCTCACAAAATAATGACGCCATTCATTAAAACATATAGAGAGGATAACCGTCCACAGTGGATGACATCACAGAAGGATGAGCTACCTCTCTTCATCCTATATCATGCCATAACCCCCTTCTCCCACCCACACTATTAATGGATGGCATCACGCAGTGTGCATGGGAACCAGCAGAATTTTTGTGTGTGGGTATAATATCTATACATATATATATATATATATATAAGTATAAAGTTTTATTTATACAAACATTATTGGTTACATATGTGCATACATGTTTCGGTTGCACTTTTCCCAGAAAGTGCAACCTTATCAGACCAAGAATTTTCGAGAAATGGATGGATTTGAAGAATTTTCTCTCCTAAAAATATATATATATATATGTATATATAAATAAAAAATATTTTTTTTGTTTATTATCTATATACGTATACGTTTCATCCTTTATAATCGGGACTCATCAGCATAGAGATATGACTATTCACTACTACTCATGCGATTCGAAACCCCGGATTCCGAGTATTTTTGCAACTCAAATTGCGACATCTATATATCTATAATACCTGAAGCAATGCATCTTCAGGTTATGAAGATGTATTTTCGCTATGTATTCTTAATACATAGTTTCTTTTTTATTGTAGACAGATTTTCTAACTAAAAATTGTGTCAACCAAATATGGCATACTTTTTCATTGTCCTCCCAACTTTTATAATTAAAATCTAATATAATTAGTCGTCCTTAGGAATGGTGATCTTTATATGGTCATATCCGTAACCATTGCTATTCACTCCTACCCTCTCACAAAATGAAATGGCTGCTAAAAGCTTTTTCATTTCCAAAGATCGCACGCTTTTTGATAACATTGAATCCAAAATGGTGTCATTTTCTATTTTGTAGTTGAGACTTTTCCATTCTGTAATATTTCCTTGTTATTCTCACTTGAAATCGTCCTTTACTTCTTAGATTAAAATCCACTTACATATGGATATACACCCACCCACACATATATATATATATATATATATATATATATATATATATATATATATAAGGTACCAGACAGTAATTAATAGTGATTAGTATCAAAAGAAAACTTAGAATGAATCCAAATCCTATCGTAGAAGTTAAAATTCTCAAACGTGATAGTGTTGATTTTTTGGTTTGGACTTGATTAAACGGAAATCGTAAGAAAAAATGTGCCTTCGTTATCCAAAAAAAAATATCCGAACTATTTTATGGATATTAACTCAATAGTTGATTAATAAAAAAATATATTTTGTCAAAAGTTTTGATCTCCAATGGTAGCCAATTTAAATTTATCTAAAAAAAAAAAAAAAAATATAAATAAATAAAAAAAACTTTATTCCTTATGTTAAAAACGGTGTTTATAAGTAAATGATGCATGGACCCCAGACTTGTTGGATTTTAGGGGAAAAGCTAATGAGTATTATTAGGTATTTGTGGAAAAGTGTGATTTTATGCCAACTGTGTGTGGGGGGGGGGGGGGTCTGTCCCCTCACCAAAAAAATAAGAAAAAAGTTGTCATGTGTCAGAATAATTGAAACTAACACTGATCACAATTTCTGGTTAAATTTGGACAAATAGATATTTGTGGGGAGAAAAAAATACAACTTATGCTAATTTGGGGCAGATGGGGAGATTCTAAGAGGAAAACCCAAGGACTGGATTTAACAAAAATGAATCATTGAACCAAATGTAAGTATGAATATATGAAATAACATTTGTCATTCTATATTTCTAATCTATCAAAAAAGGTTTAACTATTAATACGACATTTGCCAACATTGTTTAAAACTACAAAATAGTTACATTACTTATGTTGAAGACGTTCTTACGACAATTCTTATTCTAATGGCGGAAGAGTATTTGACCTAGATAATAGAATTTATAAATAAGTTGATGTGAATTTAAAATGGTGGCCATTGCAGGCTTTATCAAAATATATGTAAAAATGCTTTACTAGAAAAAAAAAAAAATCAACCTTCATCCGAAATTCTAAATGCTTACAGATATAAAAACAAATAGAATCGCGTTTGGGAAAGTAGATAAAAAAAAAAAAAAAATTAAAAATTAAAAAAAAAAAAGGTCAAAAGCTGAATGTAAAGAACTGGACAGTTTTTTTTTTAATAAAAACAAACTAAAATTGGTAATCATAGATGACGCACCATGTTTCCGTGACTTCGCGTCGTCAACGTTCAGGCAGGTCTCAAGCGACCGAGAGTTGACGAAACTATTAACCAATCAGGTTTATAAACAGTTTTTTTTTTCTCGTTAAAATAAGAAAAATCAAACAAAAAAAAATTGCTTAGAAACAGTTGTTTCAGTGTTTATATTAAGAAAAAAATTGACAAACAAAAAAAAAAAATATTTACAAACATTGGTTCCTTTGACAAAAACAAACACCTAATTAATAACAGTTGTCTAGCTGTGGTTTGTTCGTTATTTATTTTTATATATGTATTTTAGTTTTTGTTTTTTTTCTTTGTCGTAATTTATCAGATTCCAGTTTTCAATTTAGCGTTTGTCAGTTTTCGCCTCGTCAACTCTCGGGCGCTTCCGTAACCTGCTCGAACAGTGACGACGCGAAGTCACAGAAACATGGTGCGTCATCTATAAGAGTACCCTAAAATGTCTGGATTTTGTTTTAATGCGAAACTTAGTTTGTTTTGTTCAATTTTAAAATTATTCAGAATTTTCAAGCTAAAACAACCGACTAATTTTAATACATTTTTTCATAATGAATATAAAATTCACTCAAGCGGCAAGTTGGTTCTGGCATGCCAATGAGATAATATTGCTGGCGTCAACCTGAGACCAGATGCATGGTGGAACTGCACGGGCTGCGCTTTGCATCGGTATGTGTATCAACAAGGTTGTCTTTTTCTTGGTCTCTCCAGAGGTCTGGTGATTGCCATTTCTACATGGCACTTCTTTGAGGATGTGGAGTTATTTGTGTACCTTGGGTCCACCGTTGTTCCACCCGAACAGAACGCGCCAGAGGTTTGAGAGTTGGGACTGCTAGATCTCAATATCAACAAAGAGGTGTATATCAACCAAACTGTCGCCCAATTGTTTCTCCTCGATGGCTGCGAGACCTTACCGATGAGGGTGATTGATTGGCAAAAGCAGGAAGTTTCTGACTGACCGTCTTCGTCGCATCGCGGCAGATCGACTGTCCCGTTCTTCGCCAGCACCGCAATCTAGTCTGCCATCCATCCTGTTGCAGTGATGTCTTTGATGGTTAGGGTTAAGTTTAGACACGAAGCTCACCATCCAATGAGAGAATTAATTTGCAATGCAACCCTAACCCCACATCTCTGCTTGGGTTGAGGACCTGGGCAACAACCATCAAGGAGGACTTTGCCAAGCTCTCAGGTCCACAGGTGGCCGGCCTTTGATGGTGGAATTGCGATTGGTTAGCCATCTTGTGCAACTTTGCTAGGAACCGCCAAAATTCAGAATGTAGCACAGGCCAGGGAAGAAGCCAGCTCTACGTGTGGCTCAACTCGACCACGGTGAACACCTTTGCACACAAAATAAGCAGCAAAAAAAAAAAAAATTTTTTTTTATTCTTACTGGTAGTTGTTCCCCAAACATTAAAACCAGGGCAGTCAGTTGCTGACAATTTTCTTGCTTGCTTTTTAGCATATTAGAAGAGGGGAGGGGGGGTAAAATAGTCGAACCGAGAGGATTTGGCCAGTTCAGTGCTTTCACAATCCTTTTAAGTACTAATACACACACACAAGTCAGTTCATATTATATTCCAATAACCATGGTTTTATTTTAATATTTTTATTTTTCACATTTCCAAAAAACATAACATTTCTGTGAGATATTTTTTTATAAAAATATAATTAAAATAAAACCATGGTCATTGGAATATAATATGAACTGACTTATATTTGCTCTGATATTACTAATTGACAATCATCGAGCTGAATCTTTTAAGGAGACTGCAAAGTAAAAGGGCACTGATAGTATATGCTAATACATATATTGTCATTAATAACTAATATATATATATATATATATATATATAATCCGCTTTTTACCACCATGTAAACCCATATCCTCATTCCAAAGAACTTGAAGCGTTCGAAATATCGAATAAAAAAAAAATAAAATACATAGTTCACATATACATCACTAAAAATATCTCAGTATACGTGAACATCATGTTACTCTCTCTCTCATATATATATATATAAGTTGTAAAAGAAAAGTTATACTAACGCCATGGGTTACAGAATTTTTTTTTTTTTTAAATAACTATTGTGCCCCCCTCCCCACAAAAAAAAATTGTTTAGATAATGGAAATAAAATCTGAAATTCACATGCCGTAATATTTTAATTATCAAAATAAAACCATAATTTATGAAAGGTAACTTGTAACATGAAAAAAAAAAAAAAAAAAAAAAAAAATCAATTCTTATTAATTTGTGTGCGTGATAATTTAAAGGAAGCTGATCCCAAAAAGGAGATTCAATATTTCATGAAATTCACGAAGACGAAATAGAACGTCCTGCCTTCATTTCAATAAATAAAAGTGCCCAATATCATTTGAATTCAAACAAATGCTGATTTTGTAGGCCAGAGTGCTCATCCTCTAGGGCGTTGGCTTTTCAATCCCACTTTCTGACTTTGTGTCACATCTTACCGCTGTGGGAGGGAGATAAAAGTGTGTGTGTGTGGGGGGGGGGAGCACAAAAAAAAAGCTGATTGTTCAGAAATGGCGTAGGGAGAGAGAGGCTTTTTCGACTATCAAACAATTAATGTGAAGGATTCCAGTTGGTTTCATGACAAATTTCTTAACAAGTTCTTCCATTTAGCTTACTCATTACTATAAGTACACAATTGTAATTAAGTCTTATTAAAACGTTTCAGTTCAAAAGGTTAAATTCTGCCAAACATAAATCCCATTGTTCAACATAAAAATTGAAATATTAAAGATTATCTTCTGCACCAAATCATTTAATTCCAACATGGCTATTTAAAATTCCAGGGCAAAGTTCTTCAGACAACTGTAGTTCGGTTTTTAAAATCGAATTTGTAGATTTCATATAAAAAAGTAAGCATGATTGAGTTGCCTCTATATTGTGATACTTTTAAAATCTCATTTCTTTAATTGTCAAGTTTTTATTTAGAAACTAGCATGGTTACCCAGTGTTGCCCAGGAGAGCAGTAATTTATTTTTTATATCAATAACAATTGATTTCTTACTGTTGTCACATGCAAGGAAAACCTTACTGTAAGAACCAAAACTAATTGAGGTAAAACTTACTAAAATAGATAAGATAAATTTTATGTCGGAAAAAAAAAAGAAAAAAAAATTATCTGCTTTCTCTCCGAATCTGTAGATAAAGCATATGTCTGCCCATCCAATTTTAGTCACAAAAATAGGAAGGGAATATTTGTTTGTGTTTATTAAAAGTGAACAAATTATTTTTCATTTTTTGGTAATTAAGATTAAACCTCCTCTTCATTGCCCATAAAAATTACATTTACATATGTGATTATTCTTCCCTTTATTATCAATATTTAGATTTATTGAAGCAAACCGGACAAAAGTACGTTTACCTTTATTATATAGAAGTGAGAACACCAAAGATTTGTCCTCAAAACAAAGTTTAGAAATTGTTTATTTTTGTTTAGAATATTAAAAACATATTGGCTCATATTTGTTTAGAACAGTTTATTTTTTGTCCTAAAAGAAGGGCATACTATGCGATGAAAAATATTTGTGGAAACTAACATTTTACAATATTCTATGAAATTCTTCACTCTTAATTTACAAAATTGAAACAATATTCTGCAAATAAGTACAGGGAAATTGTCAGTTTTATTCACTGGTCATTTAGGAAAAATGATTCCAAGCCACCACCTTCGAGTTTAATCTTAATAGACTTGTACTTTCATTATCATCTACTTCTACACATATTTTTAAAAAAAATAAAAATAAAAAAAACACATTGTCCAATCTAAATGTTTGAAAAATATTTGGTGTCGCTGTTTGTCAAAAATTAAAATTTTACCTTTTTCATAAGGAATTGTCCAGAATTGAATGTCATAAATAGAATTATGCTGTCACCAACAATATAAGTGACATTCGTCTTATTTATTGAAAATATATTTATCAAGTATGTTTTGCAATAATAAGAAACTTTCTTTTTATGGATATCGCTCCAGACAAGGCATGAAGCCACTTGATGTAAAGAGCTAACAAGAACAAATATGATTATCGCAAAAACAGGAGATGCCTATTGGCCTTAGTCTTCAAAAGACCAACGCTATAGGTAGGAGGAAAACAGTCAGCAAGAAGAGAGTTCCACAAGCCTGCGGTTCTTGGAAAGAAGCTACTAGAATAGGAAGCTGTATTACAATGAGGTATCAAAACAGCGAATTGAGATCACTAGACCAACGAGTCAAACGAGCTGGAACAAATGAAGTGGGAAATAGATCACAATTCTGAACACATGCCATAATAGTATTTATAGAAAAGACTGAGACTAACAACATCAGCCAAAATATGACAACAATACTCCATACATGGTCGGATTTTGGATTTGTAGAGAGAATAGCCTCAGGTGTGAAAAAGTGTTTAGAGCGATAGAGAGAACGACTTTACGAGAAGCAGAAAGAACAATGGATCTAATGTATCAACTTCAAGAAAGATTTGATGAGAGAGAAAGACCAAGAAGTTTTAGAGTCAATTTCTCCTCAAGAGCAGAGCCATCCATGAAAATCTCAGGAAGAAAAGGGACTGTAGGTAAGCAACCATGGAATTTCCATAGGTCACGTTAGTAGATAAATAAAAATTTTGTTGCAACGTCTCATTGTTTGAGCACGCAATATCAACTATACTTTGTTTAAAAAACAATATTTTGAGTTTAATTTTTTGAATAAAACCTATTGAATCGTTGCTTGGTTGGTTAAATGTTTTAAGGTATTATCACAGGACATACCACTGAAGCATGTTGGCAACCTTCACGTGGTCCCTTCTGTAAGTACTTGGAAAGAATTTTATTCAGAAAGAATGTGGTAAACCAATGCCAATGACAGAATTATATGGATTCTACAGATTTACCTTTTTATAGAACATACCAGTTGTAATTTCATTTTTTACATTATCAGTTGAATGTCCGTTTTACGTTCTGGCACGTGTTGGATGGTTTGTAGAAATTGACTTCCAAACTTGCCTTTCTTTTCCCAGAACTTTATCAATCTTTCTCACAAGTCCTTTATTTCCTTGGCCTTTCCCTGTGAACTGACCCCGTTACAGCAATTGTTCTATATCTACTAACCCAAGAACTCATCCATTCTTTAAAACGTGGTCATATCATCGAAGTCTCCTGTTCTCCACTCATCTCTCAATGCTGTCCAAATTTAACATGAACATGAATTGTCTAGATTTTCCCCATGTCACATTATTTCAATGTCAACCAGAATTCTACTAGGTGAGCTCACAATTCCCAAATTTTAAAGGGGGCCTCACTTGTTGGTTGATGAGTGTTCCTATTTACTTGCCTCCCCACAAGAGCACACAATTAGACAAAAAGTCTAATTTTTTAAAATTTAAAATCCACCTCTAGAAAAAAAATAAAATTGCCCAAGTTGAGGATTTCTTCTGAGTACGGAACAGATACATTTATTCCCCAAAGTATCTGTATAAACAAGTGTCTCTTCAAACAGGGTCACTATAACCCAAACAGTGATGACCATTTCAATTCTAAGTATGCTCATTTACAGACAAGCGATGGTAAATGTTACTATAATTAACTCAAGCATACACCTTGACAAACACATACACTTCTTTATGGATGTTACCATCCCGAAATTCTTTAAAATATATTATCTATATCTAAAATACAATAAAGTCTATTTCTCAACTTTGTCATCAATGTCTTACAAAAAAAAAAAAAAAAAAAAAAAAAAAAAAAAAAAAAAAAAAAAAAAATCAATATTTCACTCTGAATAGACATTTTCTTTAACATTGATTCATTTAGTTAAAATTTAATTCTTTTCAGAAAATACTTTATCTGATGAGGAATATTTTCCAGATGGATGCCATCTTTGTTATATGCAGGAAATGTAAATCAAAATGGCCACCATCTATTTTTATAACTTGTAAATTATAGAAATTAAAAAAATAAGGATAGAAATGGTAAGGGGGTATGGACTTTGAGCAAGATTACACAGGGGTTTTAATCATTCCCCGGAAATGCCGAGTGTACCCCAAGAAGGTTAAAGATGATAAAGTTACTGAAATTTCAATCAATGTCACTTTAATTACAGCCACACACACAAAAAAAAAAAAATGTAAAAAATGAAAAGGATATTTTGGTGTTATCGGCTGGGTACAAAAAGACTCTTAGTTCCTCATTCAATCCCGTGTTTTCCACCTGCTAGTAACTAATTTCATAACTATTGGCGACAAATGAGTTAAAAGGAAATATCGTTGGGGAATTAAAAACTTATTTTGGTTTAACTATTCAATTGTGACCTATTTGTGTTAAAAAAAACAAAAAAAATCTATTTAATATAAGCATTGTAAGTTGTAAATATCGGTTTTGAGCAAAGTAGCCATTTTGTTTAGTCACTTGTTTACGTTATGGACCTTATTTTCTGTGGCTAAACAAAATGGTTACTTTGCTCAGAACCGATATTTACAACTTAAAATGCTTATATCTAATTAAAATAAAACGTCACAAATGAGTATTGATTTACTCCTCTCCAGGAGTTAGGCACAAGGCCAGTTTTTATTTTACTCCCACAAGTAAGATGTGACCCAAGGTCGGGTCAGGAAAGTGGGGTTTAAAAATGGCCTGGGCAGCCCTGTCGGCATTCCCGGTAGGGGCGCCTCAGGCAGTAAGCAATAAACTTACTCCTCCCCAAAGAGGGGGGGGGGCGAAGCCTGGGAGGGTGGACCTCCTAGAACTGCACAGGACAGACCTATAGACCGGCATAAATCAAGCCCGAAGGCCAAAACAATACCAGTCTATGGGGTGCAGTATCCATCGGAACAGATACTACACTTTGATCTTAGCCAAAAAGCCAAGACAAATGAGTAGGTAAACCCAAATAAATCGTTTTGACTAATTTTCCAACTGTACTTCCTTTAAAAAATTTATGTAGCTAATAGTAATGATTACCCATAACTTGAATATCATTAATTGTACAAAAAAAACAAAAAAACTCGTACATTTGACCTATGTAATCATGAGTTGGTCATTATCTTTGGTTTAGAAATCTGAAAATACCAGAGAACTTAGGGGGTCATGCTAAATTTCAACCTTTTGAAAGTGGTTTCCTCATTAACATGGAGTCGATACAGCTTTCATGGGCACGTCGTCCACCATCTTTTTTTCTCTAGAGCCATTTTATCAAGGAATGTATACCTCTCCGTGCCCAAATGCGTTACCATTGATAAATGGCTATAAAAGATATTTATGCATCATTGGGTGACAAATATCAAAAGATTGAACTGAAAATGTTAAAGGAGATATGATGCGTGTGTGATTAAATAAATATTTGTTATTCCTTGAAATCAGGGTGGCTACTTCAGAAAGCCTTTGATACATACCCAACACAATCTGTGCTTCCTCTACCCTTGCCCCTAATATCAGTAACAGATCCCTCCAGTCTTACTACCCTGTTGAAATTCTAATGTCCCCCTGTAAACCTACTGTCCTCTTGAGAGCTTACAGTGGCCTCCTTGTGAATGTCAATGATCATTTTAAAAACTTTTCTCTAAAACGTTTGACAAGAGAGATTGTCAAATTTTTTCAGTCTGTATTTTATGGAAATTGCTCGAGACAAGGCATGAAGCCACTTGATGTAAGTAGCTAACATTAACAAATATGATTATCGCAAAAGTAGGAGATGCCTATTTGCTTTAGTCTTGAAAAAAACAAGGTTATAGGGAGGAAAACAGTCAGCAGGAAGAGAGTTCCACAAGCCTGCAGTTCTTGGAAAGAAGCTACTAGAACAGGAAGCTGTATTACAATGAGTTATCAAAATAGTGAATTGATAGAGACCACTAGACCAACGAGTAAAACGAGCTGGAACAAAAGAAGCAGGGAATAGATCAGATAATTCTGAAGAACGCAGGCCATAATAGTATTTATAGAAGAGAGACTAGCAACATCACGTCTGTGAGACAGAGGATGCAGAGAAGAAAGGGTCGGGTCAATCAAATTACAGATACATTAGTCTAGGCTTGTTTAGTTCTCATTATCTGCTATGCCTCTTTGAGCATCTTCCTTTTAATAATTTTCGATTCAACTCTTAAACGAATATATATTTACACAAATCAAATTCTGTCATATTTAATCTGATAGTTCCTGGAACTATCAGATTGAAGAACTAGAACTAACTAACTAGTAACTTAAAACTTTAAATAAATCATGATGAGCAAGAAAACTATTTTATTTCGCCTTTGGTCATTTGTAGATATTGAGAAAGAAAAAAAAGAGTGAAAAATCAAAAATCAAAAACAAATAAACAAATAAATGTTACGAAAGGCAAGATAAGTTACTCTTCTAACCTGGATAAGTTTATTTGTGTTTTAACTTATTTTAAAACGATTTTTTTTGTTCAAAACAAACCCGGTATCCACCTGTTCAGTAAGAACGAAATAAAAATGGCTGAATTACAGAGTTTTAATAATCGCTCAAAAAACGGAAATTAAGAAAAATACTGGTAGAACATTACATTTTTCCACAGTTGGTGACATTTATTGGATGTGTTTCTAACACTATTGTTTATTTTTGATTTTTGCCCGATTATCATCGGTCCCCATGCAGGGCGCATGAATAGCCATTTTGCTTTTTTGTTCTAACTGAACAGGTGGACACCAAGTTTGTTTTGAACAACAAAAAAACGCTTTAAGTTAAAACACAAACTTATCCAGATTAGAAGAGTAACTTATCTTGCCTGTCGTAACATTTGTTGTCTATTTGTTTTTTGTTTTTTTACCCCTTTTCGATGTTAGCTGATTAAAATGCCCAAATTTTGCCTAACTACTAAATTGGCGTAAAAACTTTCAAAATCATATTTACACTTCTCTTCGTACATCGCTAAAATTTAATTTTCCTTTATAAAATAAATACTTGATTAATTTACGTGCTTTTTGGTATAGGATATATTCAGCCCGTGACAGGTACATACATCAAACAGATATTCCTGTTTGTTTTTCGAAAATATCCGCTAAACCGAAAAAGCACCTAATCAATTTATTTCAAGACATAACTTTTTGCAAACCCAGCAGAACAGGCAAACTGAATCAGGTTTCAACATTTCATTAGGTGCTTCTCGAGTTCAACCCCTATGTTAAAAAAAAGTATCTTTATGACCTAATTAAAGGGGAGATAACCACTGATTAAAATCTACAGAAGTGTTGAGAATGGGTTTCTCAACGTTATTTCAGCGGCGAAATGTATTCCCATTCTCGAGCGTTTTTTTTTTTTTGTACTTCTGCAGTTTACGGACCATGCTGAAATAACGTTATTTAAAAACCCATTGTGGGGGGGGGGGGCTTTGTTAACTATTCTGTAGATCTTAATGGTTATCTCCCCTTTTAGCGCTTAAAGAGTTGTTTTTTTTACATATAGGGGTTGAACTCAAGAAGCACCTTTAATTACATGAAAATCTGTCGTTTCCCACCTAAAATGGCGTCTGCTAATTTCCGACCTCACAAATAAGTAAATACAAAGTAAATTGTTTTCGACTCATTTCAGAGCTGTATTTATTTAAAAATAATTTTAAGTAAATTTGAAATTTACCCAAAACAGTTTGAGTTTACTTATTTGTGATGTCTGAAAAAAAACAAAAACAAACAAAAACGCTTCATTGACGTCAGAATTGTCCGCCATTTTAGGTAGGAAACGACAAATTTACCGAAAATCTTTTTAGTATATTCCGGAACAACATTACCCACCAATTTGGCCTTTTGGCTAAGATCAAAGTGTAGTATCTGTTCCGATGGATACTGCACCCCATAGACTGGTATTGTCTTGGCCTTCGGGCTTGATTTACGTCGGTCTATGGGTCTGTCCTGTGCAGTTTTAGGAGGTCCACCCTCCCAGGCTTCGCCTCCCCTCTTTGGGGAGGAGTAAGTTTATTGCTTACTGCCTGAGGCGTCCCTACCGGGGAATGCCGACGGGGCTGCCCAGGCAATTTTTAAACCCCACTTTCCCGACCCGACTTTGGGTCACATCTTACTTGTGGGAGTAAGATAAAAACTGGCCTTGTGCCTAACTCCTGGAGAGGAGTAAATCAATACCCACCAATGTAGGTCGTGGCCATAAAGAACGTCAAAAATACATTTTTAGTACGATTTTAGTATGTTTTTAAAATGTCCGGCGAAATCTGATTTTTAATCATTCAGAGTAAGTTTCAAAAATATTATAAACGAACTAAAAAAAACTGCGGGTATCTTTGAGAATGATCAGTACAGTCGCGGACGGGGTCCAAAAAACTAACGAGAACGGGTTATAAAAATAAATATGCAACAAGTGAGTTTAACCTACGTCGAGAAGAGATATTTGTCTACTTACCTATGATATTTGTTTGTATTTTTACGTACTATAAATGGGTTTGGCACTTCTGTAGTATTTATGAAGCAGCTGCCGATTAAGAAATCGAAATTGAAGAGTTCCGTTTTTTTTCTCCAAGTACCATTCATTCAGAATTCACCGGAAGTTGAATTTACCGGGAGTTGAAGTAGAATTTAGTTTTTAGAAAATGGAGTTAAATGAGATGAATCTTCGCGACATTGGTAATTTAATGAACCAGACGCAAAAACAATAGATTTTTTACAGGCACATCGCCTGATTTCTTGCAGTCGGACATGCCCGTCATGTCAAAGACAGATGCAGATGGCAAGCCACAATGGAAGTGATGGATTTATTTGGAAATGCTCACGGAGGAAGCAGCCGCAAAAAACAATAGATTTTTTACAGGCACACCGCCTGATTTCTTAATGTTAGGGTTTTTTTATTTAAATTTTTTTTTACTTCATATAATAAAAAAAAAGAAATTGTTACCAAAACAAACCAGTCTTGCATTTTTTTAAAAAGTTGTAAATAAGTCACTTCCGGTTGAATTACTTCCCTTTATTTTCAGTAGAAGGACAGAAAATCTGCTTCATAAATACTACAGAAGTGTCATGGGTTTTTATTAGATGTAAAAAAAAATTTCTTGTTCATTTTTTACTCGTATTTTTTTTTAGACAAAATGGCGTCTTGTGCTTACTTCCTTACGAGCAAGCGCCATTTTTTTTTTGCAATGTTCGTGTGACAAAATACCCAAAACTGCATGAGTTAAGGCTTTTCTTTTTTGAAGAGTTCAATGAAAACTAAAAAGCGTATATTTTTGGGCCTCATGTGAAAAAGAAATTGTAGAATGGTGGCCCTTCCTGAAAAACACAGACGAGCAAGATTAGACTTTGACCTATAAACTTGAATTCTGCCCAGAAATTACCTTTATCTGCCAAGACACGATGCTTACGTCGTAAACTAAAACTAAAGTGATTTTGAAACCTTTAAATCTACGAGGACAAAGGCACAAGGTCGGCTTTTTATGTGGGGGGCGATAATCCAGCTCCTCCAAAATGGTCATTCTGAACGGAATAAAAATTACCCCACATCGAGAGGCATTTTTCCTTCTCTGATTGAAGATAGTAACCACTTTGATCCCAACCCGAAGGTCGAGAATAAGTCCCTATTTACTTGTCTCCACACAAAGTCAGTTTTTAATGTGTAGAAAATCCAGCTCCCCAAAGAGGGGAATTCCGGATGGAGACAAATTAAAAATTGCGTTAGTCTAGACAGATTACTCCTTCACTGACAGGACAGAAAAAAAAACATGAAATGTAGGCGCTTCTGCTGTTTAGCCCCTACATGTTAGGCCTCTCTTTAAAAAAAAAAAAAATAGCTAAAGAAATGTATAAACTTAGTTATGTACTTACGCGGTAGCTCAAAGACTGTACACCAAAAATTACGCAAATTCATCCAGTATTTATTAAATTAAAAACAAAAAAACGAAACGATTTTATCATTCGGTAGCCATTTTTGTTAAACCAGTAAACAAAATTTCAGTTATCTCCCTTACTTATTTCATCAGTGAAAAAGCCCAACGAAACTTAGGATCGTTTTTTTTCTTATAATTTAATAAATACTGGATGAATTTGCGTAATTTTTTTTTCTGTACAATCTTATTTTCAGCTAACACGTAAGTACATAAAAGTTTATACATTTCTTTAAATAATTTAATATCGTAGCTAAACAGCAGAAGCACCGAAATGTATTATCAGAACAGATACTACACCTCATTCCTAGCCAAAAAGTCAAGTAAAAACTAATTTCTGGCTAGAAATAGAATTAAAGTTTACAAAGTAGTCTAAGATTTATTTTTGCTACTAAACGAAATATAATCATATCGAAGCATCACTATTCTACAAAAGAACATTTCTTTTGTAGAAATAGTCTCTTGAAAGAGTAAATCTTAAATAACTTATGTTAATGCTTTTCTATTTAAAAATTCCTTCGATAAGAATATCTATATAATATATCCAGAAAAAGGAGAGGAAATTTATTCGGGCGTACGGTTATTGTCCCCCTACCTCTTTATGGCGGTCATTATTCAGCAATCAGAAAAAAGGGGAAAAGGGAAGAAAGGGACCAGCAAAGAGTTAAAGGAAATTTTGCTTCAGCAGAAAAATGCGTTTCTGGAAGGAAGGGGGGGGGGGGTTTAAGGAAATACGAAAAAAAAAAAGGGACGCAAACTAAACAAAAACACGTTAAATGGGCGGTTAAAGTTAAGAAAAAGATTGTTTTTCTAAATATATACATTCTTATGATCAAAGCAAGCTATGTCAGGAAAACAAAATATGGAGACATTGCCGGAGTGTCAATAGATGTACATTGTACATTAACCTTTATAATATAGGACAATAGAAATTTATCTAGGACGTTGTTTTTGGCCCGGGGGGGGGGGGGGGGCTTATTTGGGCAATGTACAGGGTTTCATTTTCTTAATTAAAATCTCATTTCAGTATTTACTCCAATATATACAGAGTTAAGTAGTATAAAAATATACACAGAATAAGTGTATTTTTATACTAAATATACGTATATAAGTGTTTCCCGACTAAAATTTACATTTCACATTTGAAAAAAAAACCTTATGAAAAAAATGAAAGCATGTAAAACTTAGGTGTTAACGTAATTTTTAATATTTCGGACAGTCCTCCGTCCTTTATAAATATCTATATAAAGCTATTCTTTTATGAACATATATATATATTTATTAGTTCATTAACTAGAAAGTTATTCCCAAATGCAAGAATTACTTTTAGATGACAATCCTTTAAAAGAGAAACATTTTAAATTAAAATATTTCATTTTAGTTTATTAAATCATATTCTATCCATAGGCCAAAAAAGTTCGCATACCTTGTGTCAGACAGATTTTAATTACAGAAGAGAGAAAGAAAAAAGACAAAACTAAATAAAGTTAGAAATACGAAACAAAAGAATAACGCGGGAATTGACTTCTTTTTAAATACAAAAACATAAAAACAAAAAATCAATCAAGTTAGTTTTTTTGTGATTGCTTTTTTATTTTATCGATGGAATAATAAAAATCGAACTTTTAAAAGTTTTACGCATTTTTATTCAGAACTTTAAAAAGTTGTTTTACCATAAAATAAGAGAAAAAGTGGGCGTTAAATTAAGTTTTAAATCAGAAAAGGTGAAATTCGTTATGGATTTAAAATATAGAAATGTTTACAACATATAACCATTAAAATAAATTGAGAAAAAAATAAAAATAAGACCCAGCGTCAAATTTAGATCATAAATCATTAAAAAAAAAATTCAATTAGAAAATGTTATAAATTGATTTTAGATTTTTTCTTTTACAAAATAAAATGTATAACTCATTTTATACTTATGTTATTTATTTATTTTTCTTAAAAATAAAAGACATGTTTACATTATAAATCTACCCAACAACTCTTACATTAGTAGTAAAATAAAATTTTAAAAATAAATGACCCAGTTGAAAAGAAAATTATACTTACATATTTAAACTTTGTGTGGCAGGTCAAAAAAAATGCACGTGTTTAGGGATTCCTCAGTAAAAATCAAGTACAACCAGATTGTTTTGTTCAGGTTTTGAGAGGATGGGCTTTCTAGAGAAAAGGGGAGTTTTTTTTTGGCCAACTATTTAAGGTCACCCTCTTTCCTTTTTATTGTTAGGACTTTCCTTGGTGGGTTAACACACCAAAAAAAAAAAACACCCCTTTCCTTATTTTTGGTCCACTTTGTCAAACCAGAGAGAGAGAAAAAAAAATAGGGCAACGCTACGGAATAAAGGTTAAAGAACTTCCACAGCCTTTTTGCTTGCTAGAGATCCATGAACTTCGTTTTATGTGGAAAAAAAAAAAACAAGAACAAATCTGTGCGCGAGAGAGAGATGAGCGGCTATCAGGTCCCCAGAAAAACTTCAGACTAAAACAGAAAAACTTGGTGACAAGTTACGGGTGGGGGTGGGAAAGAGAGAGGAAGTGGGAAGTCGAATAATATACTGGGGGTGGGAGAGGAGAAGGAGGAGTAAAAGTAAGTAAAGAACGAGCGGGAGGAGGAGGGGGGGGTATTTTGGTTTGGTTTGGTGACATGGGAGGGGGTGGGAGCGGGGGCGTGGGAGAAAGGTGGATTAGAAACTTGTAAGTGGTAGAGATTACTCTCCTTCACCCATATATAAAACTTTGAAAAGTTATCTTTTAGAGAGAGAAAAACGCGTATAAAACATGCGTATATATTTACTAGACCACTCGTGACCCGCTGAGTCAGTGTTTGTTATATCTCTATACTTCTGTTTACCGCCTTCATACGCTGACAGAATGTGTGACACATGGTCGGTTTAATTGTGGGAGATTTATCCAGCTCTCATCCAAAAGGGTAGGAACAAAAGTTAAAATTGCCTCAGTCGAGAAGGATTTCTCCTCCATTCGACCGAGGACCTATATTTCTACTAAAACTCTGTGAATCTTGTTACATTGCTTGCTTCCTTGCTTGTCACCGAGCACACTGGATGGCGTCACAAAAGGCAAATGACGTAAATAAAGGACGATCAAAGAAGTAATGTGAATGGCGTAAACAATTAAAAGAGAGAGGGAGAGAGAGAGAGGGGATAGGAGAGATAAAGACACAGAGAGAGGGAGAGAGAGGATAGGAGAGATAAAGACACAGAGAGAGGGAGAGAGAGGATAGGAGAGATAAAGAGAGAGAGAGAGACATAGAAAGAAAGGGGGTAAGAACGAATATTAATTATTAATATATATATATATATATATATATATATATATATATATATATATATATATATATATAGTAATCCAGGTAGAGTAAAAATCCACAGGGTAGAAATCCAAAGGGAATCAAACCGAGCTTACAAAAGAGTGCTCTATAAAGATATAGAGCTGTATTGTGAATGTTTTTATTCGAACATGTACAAGGTCTGCTACACTGGCATGTCGATGTTATCGATCTACAGCTATCGAGAGCTGAGGTCTCATCAGGCAAAAGTTTTTTTTCTTCAAGAAAAAAAAACTTTCTGCCTGATCGATAACATCGTAGATGTAGATCGATAACATCGACATGCCAGTGTAGCAGACCTTGTACATGTTCGAATAAAAACATTCACTATATATATATATATATATATATATATATATATATATATATATATATTTTCTTGAAAATGGAGGACGTCAGAAAATGAGCTTTATTTTTAAAAAATAATATATATATAACAAATACTGACCCAAAGGGTTTCGGACGGTCTAGTATATTATTAAATATATTTTTCCTTAACTTTGACGTTGGTTGATAATCATGTTTTTACAAGAAAGTATTTACTTGACAAATGTATGGCGTCATAAAGGATGAATGGTAGGTTTTGGCAACTTTTGAAAAAATAGAGCTCATTTTTGGGACGTCATCCATTTTCAAGTAAATATTTCTTTCTTAATCACCATTCGTCTTTATAGATAGTATATTATATATTATTTCGAGGCCTCTTTTCAGTCTTGAGAGACAGTAGATACCCTTGTAAGGGTGCCTGCACAGGAATCTACACCGAAGCAAGAGTTACACAATCCTAACCTGAACTGACATTGCTTGAGTCAAGTGGCAAGGAATGGTTTTATTTACTCCTCCCCAGGAGTTAGGCACAAGGCCAGTTTTATCTTACTCCCACAAGTAAGATGTGACCCAAGATCGGGTTGAGAAAGTGGGGTTTGAAAAGCCAGCGCTCGAGAGGTGAGCACTCTGGCCATTTAAAAATTGCCTGGGCAGCCCGTCGGCATTCCCCGGTAGGGGCGCCTCAGACAGTAAGCAATAAACTTACTCCTCCCCAAAGAGGGGAGGCAAAGCCTGGGAGGGTGGACCCCCTAGAACTGCACAGGACAGGCGTGCAGTATCCATCGGAACAGATACTACACTTTGATCTTAGCCAAAGGAATGGTTCAGGGCAACTGGAAACAATGCCGCAATATAAACAAAGGAAGTCTGGTGGTATTTCACGGTTTTCCTTCTCCTAGACTCGTGGCACAACCGAGACTAGTCTAGTCTACCCTACCATTTAATTCATAGATGGAGAGCTCATATATGGATGCACACCTTTTCTAGGGATGTTAGTGAAGGTGTTGCAGTCGCACGACGTCACATCTGGGCTGGTGCATCATCTACTAGTCTCTCCCTCCTTGACAAGGTCCAAAAAAGAATCGCCAACCTAATAGGTCCCTCACTGTCAACCAAGCTTCAGCCTCTGTCCCATCGCCGCAATGTAGCATCCTTGTGCTTGTTTTACAAATACTTCAATGGATTATGCTCCGGTGAACTGGCTACTCTGGTGCCCCCTCGACGTAAATTCACTAGACTAACTCGACAATCAACTAAATCTCATTCATTCACTGTGGAGGTCCCCAGATGTCGGAGAGCCTTCTACTCAAATAGCTTCTTTCCTCGTGTCGCTGGCCTCTGGAGCTCCCTTCCTGCCCCCTGTTTCCCCGACAGTACAGACATGCAGAAGTTTAAAACTAATGTAAACAGACATCTCGCTGCACAGATCCCAATCTAGGTTGACTAGTGGCGTCCTGCCTTGTTTGAGGTGAACTATGTTTAAAAAAAAAATTAAAAAAATTTTTTTCAAAGTTTTATGTCTAAAAAGAACAATAAAAAAAGCGACACTTGTAAGGAATGTGCACTCAGAGGATTTCATTTCTTATGGAGTTTGTTCCGAGTATTAACGGAGAATCCCGAGTCAGTCCCGGAAATTGCTGAAGCAGTTTAGTATTTGAAAGCCACTTTTTTTATGAAGATTTTTCAACTTAATTATTATTATTATTATTATTATTATTATTATTATTATTATTATTATTATTATTATTATTATTTGTTGTTGTTGTTTTTTTTATGGGGGCTAAATTTGTTAAGACTCAAACTCTAAACTTTCACATGCTTAATGCCGTCTGCCTTTTTACATTTTTTTTCGCGGCTTTAAAATCGTAAACTGCTTCGGTCATTTCCGGGACTGACTTGGTATTCTCCGTCAATACTTAGAACTGACTCCATAAGAAGTGAAATACTGCAAAAAGTATTTGTCAAATTCTGAATCGTCCGATTTTTTTTTCTTTTTCTTCGTCTGAAATTGTTTTGCGCTTTGAAGGCCAAAGTTTTTTTTGTGTGTTGTTGCTACTGGTTTTATGGACAGCAAACAGTGTAACAATATGGCGTATTCAAACATTCATGCTATTCTCCCTCATTGTCAGCCGTGGTGGTACGTCCCCAAATTCTATGACCCCTTTCTTTCTATTTTCTATTTTTCTTTAATCTTTGCATTAGGTCGCTATTTTGTGTACGTTTTTTTTTTTTTTTTTTCAAGTTTTCTTTTCTTTTCTTTTTTTAAGAGGAATGTGAATTGACGAGAATCTACATTTTTATTTTAACATTTCTGAGAGAGAAAAAACCCTTTTGTGTATGGTTTAGTAGAGGCCACAGGCTTTCGGGGTTATATCAGAGTTGCATATGACTATTCAGTCATCGAAGGTCATCGCCCCAGGCATTACCTCCTTCTTCGGGGTATGATTGCTTTATTGACGGTCGCCTGAGGCGCCCCAATCGAGGAATGTCGACGAGGGCAATCACGGAAAATTTTGCACCCATCCAGAATGCCCCTCTTTTTTATTTCAGAGATCTAGTGATGCCCTGGTGATGCCTGGAGCAAACTCCTACATTGTATGCCCCCAAACATTCAAGTATAGGTCCTAGTACTTGAAAAAATATTATGAGAAAGGTGGATAGTTTGAATATGATTGGGTGCCTACGCCCAATTTTGATGCACGGGGCCACCGCCCTGTCGACCACCCCGCCTCTTGCACGCCATTGGGCCTGTGCCATGTGAGTTTAGTGGGTTTTAGTGAGGAGCCTTGCGATATTAAGGGCTACCATTTATCAAAATTTGGTTCAACCCCCCCCCCCCCGATTTGGTACTGCCACACCTGTTGAAGGGTCACATTCATATGCATAAACAATTCCTGACCCCCCACCCCCAAACACATTACCTATGTGAATGCTGAAAAGGATGTCGTTTATATTATTTGAATAATTCAAATTATACTATTCTCATCTTGGTTGTTTCTCAACGTTTCGGCCGACGTAATCTCCGACCTTCTTCAGATTTTTGAACTTGAGAACCGTCTAGTTGAATTCGGGAATCTTTATGCCGAATTGAGGAACCTGGACGGAATTTCAAACTGAACTAGTTCTAAGTGACAGTCTTCTCGAGGTCGAAGGTTCAATCCTTACCGCAGGCGATAATAACTAAGAACAACATAAATTAATACTTGGAATGAGAACAATCTACCCTCCGTGGGAAAAGGTCAGTTTGAAATTCCGTCCAGATTTATGAGTTGTTGTTTTTTTTTGTTTGTTTTTGTATTTAGTATTTATCTCGCTGCCACAGCGGAAAGATTTGACACAAGGTCGGAAAAGTGGGATTGAAAAGCCAGCGCCGTAGAGGAAGAGCACTTTGGCTTACAAAAAATGCCTGGGCAGCTCCCGTCGGCATTCCCCGGTAGGAGCGCCTTATGCGATTAGCAATAAACTAACCCCTTCTCAAAGGGCGGGAAGGCAAATCCGGGGAGGGTGCACCTCCTAGAACTGTATAGGACAATACCTCAGACCAGCAGAATCAAGGCCCGAAGGCCAAGACGGTACCGGTCTACAGATACTACACTCTGATCTTAGCCAAAATGCTCAGGTTTATGAGTTAGATATAACTATTCTCGAATTCGACTAGAGGTTTCCTCAAGTTCGAAAATATGCATCTGAAGAAGGTCGGAGGTTACATCGACCGAAACGTTGTGAATATAACTACTAAGATGAGAATGTGTTTAAGATCTCACGTGTTTAGACGGTTCGCCTGGTAGACGTCATAAACAATCCCTTTGGGTGAATGACGTCATCATTTAGTGACGTCATTCACTCTGCATGGTTATGCCTACCTCTCTCTGTTTTGATGAATGTAGTCATCTTTTAATGGCGCCATCTACTCTGCACGGGGACAAGCAAGCATGCAAGTGTAGAGTTGGGAAGAAGAATGTGGAGATCGCCATTTTGAGCAGAGGTTGTTGCATCGGTATTCATCCTATTGACCTTGTTTGATATGAAGGAAAGGGTCACCAAGTTTTGACTAAACGGACAAACTCCTTCTCTATAAGTTAAATCAATTTTATTCAAACAGTTTCATCAACACAATGGATGGCCCGGGAAGGCTTATGAAATCAGGAATACAAAATACGTTGAATCCGCCGAACGTGTATGTACTATAGAAATGGAATTGAGTCCAGGAGTTTCCCCTCGTCTAGCAAAGATAGAGAAAGATAGCGTCTTGTCGCATTGACACCTCAAACGGGACTGTTTATCATTCGCATGAAAAAGGTTTGGGCGGAGGCAGAAGTTCGCCTCCTACGCAAACGGTGTTCTTATCAAAACAACGGTGTTCTTATCAAAACAACGTATATATATATATATATATATATATATATATATATATATATATATATATATATATATATATATATATATATATATCACTCCGCGAGTGAGAACATGCAAGTGTGTTCTTACCGAATCACATATTAATCACTCCGCAAGTGAGAACATGCAAGTGTGTTCTTACCGAATCACATATTAATCACTCCGCGAGTGAGAACATGCAAGTGTGTTCTTACCGAATCACATATTAATCACTCCGCGAGTGAGAACATGCAAGTGTATTCTTACCGAATCACTTACTAATCACTACGCGAGTGAGAACATGCAGGTACAAAAGAAAATAGGTCGTAATTATGTAGCTGCTACACAAGCAACGTCCACAGAGTTTTAGTAGTACTGTTGGATAATGGCCCTATGGGAATGGACGTATCTGTTGGAAATCGTTGGTTTGACTTGCGCGAATTAAAGCGGGGTGGACCGGCAGTCGAGTGCAGAATGGGGCCTGTTCGCAGAGTCAGAAATCACAGACTTGACAGGGTCACAGTGTGACGAGACCCCGGATCAAGGGTCAGTGTGCACCTGCGAGAGGCTCTGTGACGTCACAGGCTTTGCGTGGGAAACAGAGGGATCCATGACGTCACTCGTTCTTTGTGAGAAACGAGTTTCGTCAGTCTGGGGTTTGGAGGCAAACCGATGAGACGTGATTGTTACAATGTAAACTGCAACAGATAAGGGAAATATTTCCCTAAGAAAATACAAGCGAGAGATACCCTTTCCCCTATCTATGAATGGTTAAGAAAATAATTAAGTAACTACGATAAAGTAGTGATTTGCTCTCTCTCTCTCTCTCTCTCTCTCTCTCTCTCTCTCGACGTAGTGAATGACTACCAGCTGATTAAATGACTAACGCTTGTAATACAAAGAATTGAAAGTAAAAAGAGTGTGTTTGGTGAGTCGATCGTGGAGTTTTTGTTGCAGACAACGGACGGCGTGGTTCACGGCAGGAAGGAAAGAAGAAAGAATTCATCCACTAGACGACACACCCCTCTACACGGCGAGGGAGAAATCTAAGGTATGCAAACAATATATGAACTATGTGATTTATGATGTTTTAAAAATGACGAGTATTAAATGTGAACCGCCACGGCCCGTATCGGGAAGAGTGTACGAAACGCGTACTGCCGCGGTCTATGCAGGAGTGGGCTATGCAACAGTACATGGATACCGAAAAATAAAACATGTCCGGCACGATGTTTACGTGATGGACGTTGATATACGGAAGTGATTATGAAGCATTTAAATTGTCCGACAGAAAGTCATTTATGGCAAGAATTAAATGTTATAGGCATAAGTCGCTGCTGATTTATATTGAGATACATGCGAAATATGGCAGTTCAAAATAAAATAACAGGAACACTTATGGATATACTTACTTGTCAGTTGAAAATACTAATGTACACCAAAAATTACGGAAAATAATCGAGTAGAATTTTAATAAAATATAAAATTAATTTACTATTCGGACTCCATGAACTCCGAACGACAAGACCGCGTGTTATAATTAGAAACAGGGAGCTAATATTTTACGTCACGCTGACTTGACGCGAATGTCCTTCGAAGTTCGTGGAGTCCGAATAGTATATTAATTTTATTTATTATTAAAATTCTACCGGATAATTTTCCGTAAATTTTTGTCTACACTAATATTTTCGGTGCTTTTTTTACATTAGGACCTGTGCTAACTTTGACCCCGTCGTTAGGGTTAAAGTCAGAGTTAAAGTGAGGGTTAGGGTTAAAGTTAGGGGTTAGGGTTAGGGTTAAAGTTAGGGTCATGGTCAAAGTTAGCGCGCGTCTTAATGTAAAAAAAAGTACTATATTTTCAACTGATAAGTATATCTATAAGTTTTCCTGATATTCTATTTTGAACTGCCATATTTCGCATGTATCTCAATATAAATAAGCACCAATAAGTCTAGTAGTATGGTCAACTTGTTCTCATAGACCAGAATATTTCTCAAATGAACCACTGAGCTTTAAAAAAATCCAAAATGGCGCTATGTAAATAAATTCATTAATTAACTATGAAATGAAAGAATTCACCAACAAAATTACTTCGCGAAAACTATCCCATCTTTTATCTAATTTATCTACCCCCACAAGGTAAGATGTGACACAAGGTCGGGAAAGTGGGATTAGAAAAGCCAGCGCCCGAGAGTTGAGCACTCTGGCCATTTAAAAAATTGCCTGGGCAGCCCCGTCGGCTTTCCCCGGTAGGGACGCCTCAGGCAGTAAGCAATAAACTTACTCCTCCCCAAAGAGGGGAGGCGAAGCCTGGGAGGGTGGACCTCCTAGAACTGCACAGGACTGTCCCATAGACCGGCGTAAATCAAGCCCGGAAGGCCAAGACAATACCGGTCTATGGGGTGCAGTATCCATCGGAACAGATACTACACTTTCATCATCAGGCCAAAGAGTAATTTACTCCTCTCCAGGAGTTAGGCACAAGGCCAGTTTTTATCCTACTCCCACAAGTAAGATGTGACCCAAGCTCGGGTCGGAAAGTGGGGGTTGAAAAGCCAGCGCCCGAGAGGTGAGCACTCTGACCATCAAAAATTGCCTGGGCAGCCCCGTCGGCATTCCCCGGTAGGGGCGCCTCAAGCAGTAAGCAATTAACTTACTCCTCCCCAAAGAGGGGAGGCAAAGCCTGGGAGGGTGGACCTCCTAGAACTGCACAGGACAATCCCATAGACCGGCGTAAATCAAGCCCCGAAGGCCAAGACAATACCAGTCTATGGGGTGCAGTATCCATCGGAACAGATACTACACTTTGATCTCGACCAAAGATGATTTTCTATTCCATCTTTTATATTAAAAGACAAAATGTCCTACGAGCAGTGACGATTATAGAGGCTAGAGGTTCAGGTATTTTAAAGCTGGCCCCAGGGTTGGCCACTCCCGTTTTATACTCTGCACAATCATTCGCAGACAAAATACTTTGTCGTATTTTATTCAATTTAGAAAAAAATACTAGACGTGCACGTGACCCGTTGAGTCACAGCTAATATTTGTTCCACTTTGATTTCATTGGAAAATTCATAAATTGTGACATATCTGTTAAGACATTCTTCTTGCATAACTAAAAATAATAAGTCTCTTTACTTCTGTATCATCCTTATTATCTTATTATGCTTATTTTGCCATCTAATTTACATACGTGTTTACGGTGTGTGCGAACACACCATGTAACTTAGATGGCAAAATAAATAAATAAATTCAGAAACAAAGTTGAAGAAGGAGAGAGAGAGAGAGAGAGAGATAGAGAGAGAGAGATCCTTTCTCTAAATGTTCTACAGAGACATTACAAAATAGTAGAAAGTGGTCGAATCCATGTGTGTGTGTGTGTGTGTGTGAGAGAGAGATTATATATATATATATATATATATATATATATATATATATATATATATATATATATATATATATATATATATATATAAATTTGGGAAAGTTCATTTTTTAAGCATCTTTAGAATTTTAAACATAAAAGAAGGGGCAAAATGCCTTCAAAGAACCATGTGTTAGATGCAGATATTTATTAAAATCAAAATAAAAAAATAATAAATTTTTGATTTTGATAAAAAATATCTGCATCTAACACATGGTTCTTTGAAGGCATTTTGCCCCTTCTTTATGTTTATATATATATATATATATATATGTATATATATATATATATTTTTTTTTTAAATGGTGGTGTTAAAATAAACAAAAATTATTTTAATCTTAGTTTTCGAGAATTACAATTCTCCTTGTCAAAGAGTATTTTTCTTCTTTTTCTTCATCGTCCGATGGTAATGGACCTCTGGGTCAGAAAATCACGTTATGTCTGAAGGCGAGGTTGCGCCAATTTTAATAAGAAAGGGTATTTAGACATATTTTTTAAACCATTGTTTCGTAATATATATATAGTTAAGTGACAAATGGATAACTTGTTCTGTTCAGATCGCGGGTGATGTTCTCGCGACTATAAACGTGCAAAGTTGAATCAAACAATGTTGCATGCAAAGACGGAGTAATAATTAATAAACAAAAATGAAGTAGTTCAAATAAGGTTTATTGAACGTGTATGTACGTGGAATGGTGAAGTGTGTGATGTATGCATGTGTGTCGATGGAAAAACAGCTCTTGAAAAGGTATAAGAAGAAATGAATCCGGCGTGTGGAAAGTCTTCGAAAGCCGTACACAAAGAAAACGAGTTGAGAACTCTTACCGTTGTTTGCCCACGTGTTGACGGAAGAAACGTGTGTTGGTAGTTGTTTGGCTGAGACCAGTTCAAGGGAAAAGCGTGAGACGAAACGCTAGTGTATTAGCGTCGTTCTGCCGAGGCCAATTGACCAGAAGAGAAGATTGAAATGGAACGCTAGTGTCAGCGTCATTCTGTCGAGGCCAAAAGGCGAGTGAAACGGAGCGCTGGTGCCAGTGTTGTTCTCCGATGCTGGTCGGTGAAAAAAGAGAGGGAATTTCCGTTTCGCACCGGGTTTTATAGTCCGAAGGGCAGATAACTCTGGTGTCGCTTTACAGTGCCACCTGTCGGTGAAAAAAGCGACACCTACCGGCAAACCGGTGTAGTTATGTTTTGAAAGGAGGAGGTAACTGCTACAGTTCATTTAATTACAAAATACGGCGAATTAGAGCAATTAAAATGATTTTTTCGAACATAACTCAATCCCAGAACTAAAGCAAGTATTTAAAAAGTATTTAGGTAAACGTCTTTCTAAACAAACGTTGATTAGTTCAGCTTTAGTATAATAATGGATTATATTTAAAAAATAAATAAATAATTCATTTAACTGGTGCATGTTAAAATAGGAAAGTAAAAAAAAAAAAAAATCTAAAAAATTTAATCACATACTTTTCAATTTGTTCGCTATTCACGCCCATACTTTGTTAAGAGCCGAATGCGAGGTCGTGTTAAGTCGCGGCTATCGTAGTTAGTTTATTACGATGTCCGTGGTTAAGTGTGGAGGAGGGGGGAACAACACATTGCGACACGTAGGACAGTTTATAAAAAATACTTCTGCTCTATAAAATGGAGGCGATTCTTGAGGACACCACCAATGAGACCGATGACATTCTCAAGATATAATAACTTTTTAAAATTTTATCGAGTATTGATTTACTCCTCCCCAGGAGTTAGGCACAAGGCCAGTTTTTATCTTACTCCCACAAGTAAGATGTGACCCAAGGTCGGGTCGGGAAAGTGGGGTTTAAAAATTGCCTAGGCAGCCCCGTCGGCATTCCCCGGTAGGGGCGCCTCAGGCAGTAAGCATTAAACTTACTCCTCCCCAAAGAGCGGAGGTAAAGCCTGGGAAGGTGAACCTCCCAGAACTGCACAGGACAGACCCATTGACCGGCGTAAATCAAGACCCGAAGGCCAAGACAACACCAGTATGTGGTGCAGTATCCATCGGAACAGATACTACACTTTGATCTTAGCCAAAAGGCCAAGAGACAGAACAATATATATATATTCTATCGAGTAGGGATTTACCTACTTCACTACAAAAATGAGATGTGGCACAAGGTTGTTTTCAGTGAGCGTGTAGGAGTCCCTCACGCACTATTTTACTCATGTATTTTAATTAAAAAAACACTCCTCTGCCCTCGTGACACCACAAGACTAAAATCGTCACAAGAGAATGTGGGAAGAGAATAAAACCGTATCCACGTGCGCAACTAAATACCTGTCATAGCTGACTGAATAGGAACACTCATTATCTGTGGATTAAATAAAATGGTTCAGTTCGGAATTCCGAATAGATTCCCGAGTTCGATATATAGATTTCAGAGGTCGAAGAGATGCATCTGCAGAATGGCGGAGGCTACATTGGTTTAAACGCTGTGAGAATAACATAAAAAGATGAGAACAGTAGTCCGAATAAAATAAATGATATGGATGTAAAACGTATGCCATTAGAATATATGTTTAAGACTTATACTATAAAATAACGGATATTATTGGCACGTGGGGGAAAAATAAAACCGTACCACGTGTGCAACTAAATAAACAATGTATATCATTATAATATACGTTTCACATCGATACGATAAAACGACGGATATTGCCATGTTTTAAAATATAAAACCGTACCAACGTGTGCAACTAAATACACAATGTCTATCATTTTAATATACATTTCACATTGATACGAAAAACAACGGGTATTGTTATCACGTTTGAAGAGAATAAAAATTTACCCGCGTGTACACTAAATATGAAATGTATATCATTATAATATACATTTCACATTGATACGATAAAACAACGGATATTGCCATGTGTTAATAAAATAAAACCGTACCCACGTGCGCAACTAAATACACAATATATATCATTATAATATATGTTTCACATTGATACGATAAAATAACGGATATTGCTATGTTTTAATAAAATAAAACCGTACCCATTTGTGCAACTAAATACACAATGTATATCATTATAATATATGTTTGACATTGATACGATAAAACAACGGATATTGCCATGTGTTAATAAAATAAAACCGTCCCCACGTGCGCAACTAAATATGAAATGTATATCATTATAATATACGTTTCACATTGATACGAAAAAACGACGGATATTGCCATGTTTTAATGAAATAAATCCGTACCCACGTGTGCAACTAAATACACAATGTATATCATCATAATATCCGTTTCACATCGATACGATAAAACAACGGATATTGCCATGTTTTAAAAAAATGAAACCGTACCCACGTTTGTAACTAAATACACAATGTATATCATTATAATATACGTTTCACATTGATACGATAAAACAATGGATATTGCCATGTTTAAAAAAAACTAAAACCGTACCCACGTGTGTAACGCAATACACAATGTATATCATTATAATTGATATGCCGTAAAACAAAACAACCAAATCAAACATGATGAATAAATATTTTAAGATATAAAGAACTTGAAGCATAAAAACGTTTACCAAAATTACAGGATTTGGCATTAAATAACCCGAAAAGAGTTGATATGCCGTAAAACAAAACAACCTTGTGGAGTTTGCAGACTGGAATTAGCTCTACATTGCAACCGCCTATGACATGTTGAACGGAAGTTTGGTTGGATAAACAGATGTACACACATCTCAATTGAGGTAAGCGAGAAAAAAGCAGGCCGAGAAAAACTTGAATGACTCAGTCAAAGATGACCTCAAACATGTTAGGCAAAGCCAAAAACAATTTTTTCCTCTACAAAACAACCAAATAAAACACGATGAATAACTATTTTAAGATATAAAGAACTTGAAGCATAAAAACTTTTACCAAAATGACCGGATTTGGCATTAAATAACCCGAAAAGAGTTGATATGCCGTAAAACAAAACAACCAAACGACCAGACCATATGTATTGGTGTTACTACATATTGCCTTTGCGCGATGTTGTAGCAAACGGACGGTTCCTTTCTTTACATGGGTAGAGTTGAAGTTTTGCTATTTATACGGATTATCTGAACGCCAGCTCACTGCGAGTTATTTAGGATATACAATTTCTTATTATCTTCCTTATCCATTATGAACTCCATAGATGGACGAATGGAGTCTACATGGTTCAGCAATATTTGAACATCTTCCTGGTGTAGCCAGAGTATGAACGTGTCATTCACATATCGCAGCCACATTAATGATCTTAGTAGTGTGGGACCTAATGCAATTTCTTCGAAGTATTCCATGTATACATTGGCCAGTAGTGAAGACAAGGGTGATCCAATGGCCAGGCTTTATTGTCGGTATATATATATATATATATATATATATATATATATATATATATATATATATATATATATATATATATATATATATATATATATATAGTAAGCAGTGAAAATATATATGGCAATCAAGCTACACAGAGGCTCCCGTGTTTCATCCCCGGGGGGAATCATCAGGCTAAATGCATTTGGCCTGACGATTCCCCCCGGGGATGAAACACGGGAGCCTCAGTGTAGCTTGATTGCCATATATATTTTCACTGCTTACTACCTAGCTCTACTTACGTATCGAGCACTGTTGAAGTAAATACTGAAAACTGATACATAAAAAATCATATCTCCTTATAATATTTTATGTGGATACATGAAGTACTAATATATATATATATATATATATATATATATATATATATATATATATATATATATATATATATATATATATATATATATTATAAAATATGAAACTAAAAATAAACTTTTAGTAGATAGAACCTATAGTGAAATGGTTAAAGCTCAATATACGAGATAGAGCAATTATAACGATAGGTGAAAGAAGAGTGATAAACATGTACGAATGCCCAGATTTATTTCAACTTCGATGATAAGATTTCGATCTTTGAAAAGCCTTGACTTAAGGAAAGAATAATAAACATAATTTTATTACCGAATATACCTTGCATTGAACAATCGAAGTTGAAATAAATCTGGACATTCGTACATGTCTATCACTCTTCTTTCACCTATCTTATATATATATATATATATATATATATATATATATATATATATATATATATATATATATATATATATATATGGAAATCACTCCAGACAAGGCATGAAGCCACTTAATGCAAACAGCTAAAAAAATACTACTTCAAGGTAAAAAAACAAACAAGCCAACGATAACTGTTAGGTGGACAGATTCCAAACTAGAAAACAGCAATTCTTCTCCCTGTGCCAGAAACGTCGCTCATGGAATGTGAGGACTAAAAGACAAAATAAGGGAAGCGAGAGTTACGAGGCTGCCGAAAGTAAACCTAAGGTCCAATGTCTACTCTCTATCCCGAAGTAAGTTGTTTTCATACAGAAAGTCAACATCTCTATTAGATTATCTATTGGAATAGAAGTGCGTTCCCCCAGTGAGAGATCTGAAGCTAATTTATCCGATAGCACATTCAGAGTCTCATCAATGGGCAACTTCGCGAACAGACTTACTACGTCTAGACCAGGAGCGAGCAACATTTTCAGAGTGAGGGCCAGATGAGACTTTTGGAAGGAAATCGCGGGCCGGAGTGAAAAACGAAATCTCAGAATTACTATATTTTGTTTGCATGAATAAATTGTACAAAAAGTACATTCAACACTCTACAAATCAATGAGATTGCTGGTGCTGTTTGCCATGAAGAAGTATTTCCACGTCTGGCTCGATGGTTGAGGTAGACAACAGAAGAATGTCATTGAGGTGGCGGTCCGGAGTTGGGAGCAAAGGTGAAACTTCGTGTACTTCATTTTCAAAATGATATGAGTTTTACTGGGAGGTCCGCGGGCCGGATTGCAATAATAAAGCCTAGCAGGGTAGCGGGCCGGACGCTAAGCCTTCGCGGGTCGGATGTGGCCCGCGGGCCGGAGGTTGCCCGCCCCTGGTCTAGACTCATCATCTGGTTGGAATGAATGGGAGCGTTATTGATTTTTTTTTCCCCACGAAGTGGACGGAGTTTATTACATACGATGGTTTACTTCTGGTATCATTTGGTCATTGTATTAATGGTTCTTTTGGTTGTTATGTTTTACGGCATATCAACCCTTTTCGCGTTATTCAATGTCAAATCCGTTCATTTTTGTAAAAGTTTTGATTCTGCAAGTTCTTTATATCTTCAAAGATTTATTCATGGTGTTTGGTTTTGGCTGTTTTGTTTTACGGCACATCGACCCTTTTGGGGTTATTTAATGCCGAATCCGGTCATTTTGGTGAACATTTTTGTATTTCAAGTTCTTTATATCTTCAAATATTTATTCATGGTGTTTGGTTTTCGCTGTTTTGTAGAGGAAAATTGTTTTTGTTTTTTTGCTTTGCAGAACATGATTGACTGTTGCAAAGGGAAAGGAAAAAAACAATAACATCAATGTTTGGTGCAGTTTTGGTCAGGAAGCCAGTACATTGCATTAATGGATTTTCTTTAATTATGACATACTTAAAAACAGTTTATTTAAAAAGTTACGTTTGAACGCGATTTACTACAGGCATACGATCTTGGCCTTTTGGCTAAGATCAAAGTGTAGTATCTGTTCCGATGGATACTGCACCCCATACTGTTATTGTCTTGGCCTTCGGGGCTTGACTTACGCCGGTCAATGGGTCTGTCCTGTGCTGTTCTAGGAGGTCCACCCTCCCAGGCTTTGCCTCCCATCTTTGGGGAGGTGTAAGTTTATTGCTTACTGTCTGAGGCGCCCCTACCGGGGAATGCCGACGGGGCTGCCCAGGCCATTTTTAAATTGCCAGAGTGCTCACCTCTCGGGCGCTGACTTTTCAAACCCCACTTTCCCGACCCGACCTTGGGTCACATCTTACTTGTGGGAGTAGGATAACAACTGGCCTTGTGCCTAACTCCTGGAGAGGAGTAAATCAATACTACAGGCATACGATATATCGTCTGACTATTTTATGAATGAGTTACTTTGATCGTCAGAAGTCACTTCCATCACAAACACTAAGCAGCTTGCACTGACCACAATGCTGTGTGAAGTTGGTGCTATCAGTAGTTGAAGATTTAAGAACGTTTGGAAAACCGACGTAAAATGAAGAAGTCAAAGTCACAAACACCAAGCATTTAACAGTTTGCTTTCTATATGAAGTTTGATTTGGGTAGAACTGGCCAGAGTACACCGTGTGCTCTTCTCGGTGTGACCCCCCCCCATGTCACTATTGACGTCCTCACTTATATAATCTTGTGCACCCTATCAAAGTGTACATGTAAATATTTTGCTCAGCTGCGAAAGTTATCGGTGTACATACATACATATGTCGTATTTTGTTTATATATAGATGTATAACTTTTAGTTCCTTTTCGGTAGTTGCAACTGATTCATTTCCTCACTTGTTTACTGCTGACCTGTTCTTTATAACCCGGAAGAAGTGGGATCAAAGGAAAAGCAGACTGTAAATACCACATATTTCTTTTTTCTTCTTTACTCACTGGTCACACACAACATGGTAATTATCTGATCTGCTGTTACAGAACTTCCCAGTCTCACGGTTTTGTTGAAAGTCTCACGGCTTTGTTCAGAGTCTCACGGTTTTAATGTCAATATCACAGTCAAGAAATATTTTCTCATTATATGCAAATTACACACACACACCTATAAAAGCAATAAGCCAATACCAATCAGCACTGCTAAATACGGTTAGCCAGTCAGCGTGTGTGACCGCTAAGATCATTTTTTTTAAAGTTGCATATTTTGTACGAAATCGGCTCAAATAAAATAGAATATATATTTTTGAGTTAATGATATCATCTGCGTCGGAGTTTATATTTACGATTTTTTTTTTATCAGTTTTAAATTAACCGTTCGTCTCCTCAAATATTTCTTTTTTCCATTTTTATTAAAGACTAAAATCTTTTTTTTTTTCTCCGAAAAATTCGTTGTTCTCATCACGGATCTAAATTCAGTTAAGTAAAACATATTCACCTGACTAACCTTCTAATATTTTACAATAGACATGTGTAGAAATTCTAAATCCATTTCTCGATTGTTGAAATCGAAACCCCAGTTTTATTTTTGTAACATGGCAGCGAGATGCGAAAAGTTTTGAAGTGTCTGGCGACACAATGTCTAAAACATCAAAGGAACGTCGCGGGTCGCAAGGCGAGAATCGTACACAAAAATGGAATGCATCTTTTCCTTCTTGCAAAAAAAAAAGAAAAGAAAAGGTGAAATTAAGAATGTTAACGGTCATGTGACCGAAGTCCTCAATTACTCTGCCGAGAGCAGATTCATCTGAGAGTCGATCGTTTTCCATAAACAGAATTGACACCAAGCGTTTTTTTTAGTTTTTCGTCTTGCCATCAAAGAGTGAAAACCTCACTGTAAGAAACTATGTCTTCAGAACCGGCCTTCCATCTATTCTCAAAGTAATCAACTCAAACGCAGTCAACGTCGTCCAAACCCGGAATTGAAGTTACCTTTTGAAAAAGATTACTGAACTCTAGTAGAGAATCCGAAAGAAAATATTTGCTCTCATGCTTAAAAATATTTGTCTTCTCGCTATATATATATATATATATATATATATATATATATATATATATATATATATATATATATATATATATATATATATACTTCTCTGTCTTCTCTGGTCTGAAGAGGTTGACTCTGTGTGAAGAGTACAATCGAAACATGTATGCACATATGTAACCAATAATATTTGTATAAATAAAAAATTATACTTCAGAACAGCTCTACTTGCTATTGAGCACTTTTTATAAACACTTGAGTTTCAACGGATTTACATCTACATAAACTAATACAATACGTGTACTATATATATATATATATATATATATATATATATATATATATGTGTGTATATATATGTGTGTATATATATGTATACATATACATATATATATGTATATATATATATATATATATATGTATATATATACATATGTATAGCTACAAAGCAAGACTCCGAGTAAGTTTGTTGAGTTCTCTAGTCTGTCTTGATGTTTACATAGGGTATTTGGATAAATATAACTTAAATCACGTGGTAATTTCCTATGGCTGTAAGGATATAGTGAAAGCGTGCGGAGTCAAAGGTGGCTCTGTGAACCTGGTTCGCTCCTTATGACCGATAAAATTATCACTTTCCTACAGTGATGAGAGTAAAAAGCTTGAAACAACGTCGTCTGTAGGTAAATATATATATATATATATATATATATATATATATATATATATAGCTACGCCAAAACATTATATCTTTTCCATGCCAACATCTTGACTTTCACTCTTAAAAAGTTTATCTATTTCAAACCAGAACATTATCTCTTTCCCCGCCAATATCTTATTTATTCTCCCTTATTCTTCTCATGCCTGTTTTATTAATATCTTTGATAATAAATTATATTTATTTATATAATCTTATGTGTCATTTTTGCTTCTTTAGCGTGTTATGTTTATTGATATTTTTCCCAAAAAAATTCCGGGAACGGATAACCATTTTCTTTATATATTTTTTCCTATTTCCATTTAAATCCGGAAAAGTATTTTTCGTATCTGGCGATAACGTGCCTCCTAGTGCGACACGTCACAACCGGTTTATAATTTGAAGAGCTCAAAATCTGGCACATCAAAATCGTAAAAGGAATCAGATAAATATTCGCCGCCAAGTCGCTGCGAGCCTTCTCACACTTTATAAGAAAGAGACATATCCTTTATTTGGCCCATTTCATTTTTAAAATCTTTACCACAATAATTATCCCACAACGTCTAGCAGTTTGAACAACAGTTACACATACTCTTCGCGTCAAATAATCACTACTTAAAACAAATCGTGGGAGAAAAATACGCACAAGCTGAACTATTCATGCTCACACAATCAGCAGCATCCAGTCACTGAGTTTATTTCGAGCGAAATATTTCGGACACAAGTCTATTGTCGTATAAACATTTAACTCTTTTATACTATTACTTTCTGATGTCTGTGAATACGTTCTTTTGATGCAAAATAATTCTAAGGTCTGTAGCAGTTACCTCCTCCTTTCAAAACATAACTACACCGGTTGGCCGTTAGGTGTCGCTTTTTCACCGACAGGTGGCGCTGTAAAGCGACACCAGAGTTATCTGCCCTTCGGACTATAAAACCAGGTGCAAACGGAAATTCCCTCTCTTCTTCACCAACCAGCCTCGGCAGAACAACGCTGGCTCCAGCGCTCCGTTTCAATCGCCTTTTCCTACTCAATTGGCCTCGACAGAACGACGCTAATACACTAGCGTTTCGTCTCACTCTTTTCTCTTGAACTGGTCTCGGCATAACAACTACCAACACACGTTTCTTCCGTCAACACGTGGTCAAACAACGGTAAGAGTTCTCAACTCATTTTCTTTGTGTACGGCTTTCAAAGACTTTTCCCACGCCGAATTCATTTCTTCTTATACCTTTTCAAGAACTGTTTTTCCATCGACACACATGCATACACCACACACTTCATCATTCCACGTACACACACGTTCAATAAACCTTATTTGAACTACCTCATCTTGTTTGTTAATTATTACTCTGTCTTTGCATGCAACATTGCTTGATTATACGAACACGTTTATAATCGGGGGAACACGACCCTCGATCCTAACAGGTCTTTCCAGGAAAACTAGGTTCCGAGTTCGAATCAACCCTTTTCCGCCCTGTAATATTGTCACATCAGTAGCAACTAGATATTTTCTTCGTTGCATATTTTTTTTCTTAATTATTTTAACTTTCATATACTTTCATTTGTATGAATTGCGTTAATTTAATTAATGTACGTTGATTCGACTATATACGTCTCTTCTACGGGATGTACATATTACAATGGCGTCTCCGATGAGATTTTGAATCACGAACCGGAGCATATCGAAACGTTAATCAGCTGTTTCGGAGCGTTGTTGAAAGTTAAGAAATGTAAACACGAAAAAAGCTACCAAGGAGAGAACGAGACCACGGAGCTATTTCTTTGCTACGACAGGCTGTGAAGCTGTCAAAAAAGATATCGACACCCAACAGAACTAGAATAGTTAACTTACGAAAAGATAGTTAAATAATCCAGAAAAAATATGCAACATGGTTGTTACTGAGAGAACCAAATTCATGGAGACTAAACAAAACCCACACACTTGGCCTTTTGGCTAAGATCAAAGTGTAGTATCTGTTCCGATGGATACTGCACACCTGTCCTGTGCAGTTCTAGGAGGTTCACCCTCCCAGGCTTCGCCTCCCCTCTTTGGGGAGGAGTAAGTTTATTGCTTACTGCCTGAGGCGCCTCTACCGGGGAATGCCGACGGGGCTGCCCAGGCAATTTTTAAATGGTCAGAGTGCTCACTTCTCGAGCGCTCGCTTATCTAATCCCACTTTCCCGACCTTGTGTCACATCTTACCTTGTGGGAGGTAGATAAATAAACCCACACGCTTGACCTTTTGGGGAGGAGTAAGTTTATTGCTTACTGTCTTAGGCGCCCCTACCGGGGAATGCCGACGGGGCTGCCCAGGCAATTTTTAATAGCCAGAGTGCTCACCTCTCGGGCGCTGGCTTTTCAAACCCCACTTTTCCGACCCGACCTTGAGTCACATCTTACTTGTGGGAGTAAGATAAAACTGGCCTTGTGCCTAACTCCTGGAGAGGAGTAAATAAATACAATACAAAACGTGCACAGTTCAAAGGTTACATTGAGATACTGCGAATGTGAAGAACTGGGTTACCATGACATACCTACGAACGACGAATTAATCATTCTTAGATTAATAGAAAGCATAGAGGATACATCGCATAAAAAAAAATTAAAAAAACGGAGATTTAAAAGATGAATTAATCGTTTTTAGATTAATAGAGCGGATATAGGGAAACGATCCCCACTGGACAGCGATGGGGCGTTCCCATTGGTTTTACCCGAAAAGGGTCAGTAAAAGGGGTACTGATATCGATCCTGACCCAGTTTTCGTGAGGTTCGACTCGGAAGCGTTCGGCCGTCCTACGCAAACGCCCGAGAGTTGACGAGCCGATTTGTACCAGACGACAATTTTGATACGGTGCTGCGTCCTATGATGATAATGTTTTTTGTTGTTAGGGTTAGGGTTAGGGTTAAAAATATTTATTTGATAACAGTAATTTCGCTCCGTTTTGCTTGTTTTATTTGTTTTGTTGTTTAAAAAATTTCTTGCAACTATAACTAAAAATTATAGGACGCAGCAACGTATCAAAATAAAAAAATAATTTATTTGATAATAGTAACTTCGCTATGTTTTGCTTGTTTTGTTTTTTTTTGTTGTTTCTTTTAGAAAATTTCTTGAAAATATAACTTACAATCACAGGACGCAGCACCGTATCAAAATTGTCGTCTGGTACCATTCGGCTCGTCAACACTCGGCCGTTCGCGTAGGACAGCCGAACGCTTCCGAGTCGAACCTCACGAAAACTGGGTCAGGATCGATATCAGTACCGTAAAAGGGAATTGACCACGCTGCACATGTCCTACGAACGTTCTATCCATCTAACACTTATTGTTGGCTAGTTTTTTTTTACGTTGAAGTAGTATTTTTTTAGCTCCTTACATCAAGTGGCTTCGTGCCTTATCTGGAGCGATTTCCATAAAAAAAACAACTCCCACGCTCGAAGGAAGAGATAATACCTGGGAGTGTGCACTTCTAAAACGAAATCGAACCATACGTTATTTCGACAATGAAGGAGCCGTTAAGCGGGGAAGGCAGTGTCTAGGTGGCTAGAATTATGCCATGGCGAGCCATGACTGGTATTTAAAAAAAAAGGCCACGGCCCCTCCAACAGAAAATGCCGAAATATTTGCAATAAGTACACTCACCAAAACCAGTGAAAATCTAGGCTGAAAGTGATGTCACTTTAATTCTGCACAGTAATAATGGCACATATAATGATGGCACAAGTATAAATGGCACAGATAAGAATGGTACGAGTTGATTAATAGGAATAATGGCACAAAGCAAGAAGATAGAGAAGTGGCTCTTAACATTTTTGGGGGCCACCTCAATCATGCATCTCAAGACATGACCGCCACTTATTTTAATTGTATACAGGGTGAGCCAAAAGTAGGTGGACAGTAAAACACATTTATTCAGAGATCATTTATACGTACAATTACATCTAATAAAACAATTATATTAATGAAAATTAAATGTTATTTATCAACGCAAGTGTTCAAAATGTTTTCCTTCTTGATTTACACAGCTTTGAAATCTGCCTCTTACGCTTCGACTAAAAAAAGGTTTTTTACTGTCCACCTACTTTTGGCTCACCCTGTATGTGTTCTATGTTAGTAGTTTTTGGCTGTATACATAAGGGACAAAAATAATAAATACACCCAGGGGCGAATTTAGAAATATTTAGGGTAGGGTAAGGTAGGAGTTAGGCATTAGGGTTGAGGTTAAGTTTAGGGTTAGGGTTTAAACTTTGGACTTTTAAATATTCTTTTTAGTTTGACGAACTTTTAAATATTTTCCCTTTAGGTATTGTATCCTAGATTTTGATAAACACATTGAGATTTTAATCTATATTTTTCCAATGTGCTATTTTTTCTATTTATCCACTTGTGTCATTTTTAATCGCGTTACCTAAATTCCAATTTAATACCGAGAAACTACCGAGAGAAGAATGGCGAATCGAAATTGAGTAAAAGGCAATCGCAAATAGAGGCAATTCGCCAAATAATGGGCAATTTCGAAGGGGCGTTCAAAATATATAAAAAAATCGCTTCGAAATGATTCTCATCACAGAATGTAATAAAAATCATAGATAACTAGTAAGTTAAACGCTAAAAACGCTCATAAATTCTATGAAAGCAGAAAAAATAACACCGGATTGTTAAGACATTACGAGACAGGCATTCGTTTAAAAAAAAAACATCACTTAGGCAATTCGGAATCTAGAAAGTTGCTGGTTTATATTCTATCTATGATTGTGGCCAAATCGGAAAGAAATAATAGAGCAAGTGATACGAGAAAAAAACTCAAGATGGGATCAGTTGGGTCTCACAGACAATAGCCACAAGAAAGGCCGATGCGACTATAAGAATTCTGGGAGATTACAAGATAATGGTTGAATCACCAAATTTGCTCGGACTCATTTCCTTTAGCAAAAAGTGAAACTGCGAGCCATTAATAGGCAAAAATTAAGTACAGTAGACCTCCGCTATTCGAAGGCTCACCATTTGCGGCTTCACAAATTCACCGATGTTCAGCATTAGCATTGATTTGTCATTTTCTTCGTGAATTCGGTAGAACTTACAAATATGATAAGTCTAAGGCCAATCTGACGAAAAATGAAAACGGAATTAAAAACGCTAATTATTCCGTAGGATTCATATTAAATGCGGCTCATATTAGCATTCCACATCTTCGCGAACTTTATACGAAACTGAAATATTAAAAAAAAAAATCAACCAACTTGCAATCAGAAAAGGGCTAATCTACGCTAATTTGGTGGATATCATGCAAAAAAAAAAATCAACCAACTTGCAATCAGAAAGGGCTAATCTACGCTAATTTGGTGGATTTCATGCAAAGAAAAAAAAATCAACCAACTTGCAATCAGAAAGGGCTAATCTACGCTAATTTGGTGGATTTTATGCAAAAAAAAACAAAAAATCAACCAACTTGCAATCAGAAAGGACTAATCTACGCTAATTTGGTGGATTTCATGCAAAAAAAAAAAAATCAACCAACTTGCAATCAGAAAGGGCTAATCTACGCTAATTTGGTGGATTCATGCAAAAAAAAAATCAACCAACTTGCAATCAGAAAGGACTAATCTACGCTAATTTGGTGGATTTCATGCAAAAAAAAAATCAACCAACTTGCAATCAGAAAGGGCTAATCTACGCTAATTTGGTGGATTTCATGCAAAAAAAAAAAAATCAACCAACTTGCAATCAGAAAGGGCTAATCTACGCTAATTTGGTGGATTTCATGCAAAAAAAAAAATCAACCAACTTGCAATCAGAAAGGGCTAATCTACGCTAATTTGGTGGATTTCATACGAAAAAATAAAAATCAACCAACTTGCAATCAGAAAGGGCTAATCTACGCTAATTTGGTGGATTTCATGAAAAAAAAAAAATCAACCAACTTGCAATCAGAAAGGGCTAATCTACGCTAATTTGGTGGATTTCATGCAAAAAAAAAAAATCAACCAACTTGCAATCGGAAAGGGCTAATCTACGCTAATTTGGTGGATTTCATGCAAAAAAAAAAAATCAACCAACTTGCAATCAGAAAGGGCTAATCTACGCTAATTTGGTGGATTTCATGCAAAAAAAAAAATCAACCAACTTGCAATCAGAAAGGGCTAATCTACGCTAATTTGGTGGATTTCATGCAAAAAAAAAAATCAACCAACTTGCAATCAGAAAGGGCTAATCTACGCTAATTTGGTGGATTTCATGCAAAAAAAAAAAATCAACCAACTTGCAATCAGAAAGGGCTAATCTACGCTAATTTGGTGGATTTCATGCAAAAAAAAAAAATCAACCAACTTGCAATCAGAAAGGGCTAATCTACGCTAATTTGGTGGATTTCATGCAAAAAAAAAATCAACCAACTTGCAATCAGAAAGGGCTAATCTACGCTAATTTGGTGGATTTTATGCAAAAAAAAAAAATCAACCAACTTGCAATCAGAAAGGGCTAATCTACGCTAATTTGGTGGATTTCATGCAAAAAAAAAATCAACCAACTTGCAATCAGAAAGGGCTAATCTACGCTAATTTGGTGGATTTCATGCAAAAAAAAAATCAACCAACTTGCAATCAGAAAGGGCTAATCTACGCTAATTTTGTGGATTTCATGCAAAAAAAAAAAATCAACCAACTTGCAATCAGAAAGGGCTAATCTACGCTAATTTGGTGGATTTCATGCAAAAAAAAAAAATCAACCAACTTGCAATCAGAAAGGGCTAATCTACGCTAATTTTGTGGATTTCATGCAAAAAAAAAAAATCAACCAACTTGCAATCAGAAAGGGCTAATCTACGCTAATTTGGTGGATTTCATGCAAAAAAAAAAAATCAACCAACTTGCAATCAGAAAGGGCTAATCTACGCTAATTTTGTGGATTTCATGCAAAAAAAAAAATCAACCAACTTGCAATCAGAAAGGGCTAATCTACGCTAATTTGGTGGATTTCATGCAAAAAAAAAATCAACCAACTTGCAATCAGAAAGGGCTAATCTACGCTAATTTGGTGAATTTCATGCAAAAAAAAAAATCAACCAACTTGCAATCAGAAAGGGCTAATCTACGCTAATTTGGTGGATTTCATGCAAAAAAAAAAAATCAACCAACTTGCAATCAGAAAGGGCTAATCTACGCTAATTTGGTGAATTTCATGCAAAAAAAAAAAATCAACCAACTTGCAATCAGAAAGGGCTAATCAACGCTAATTTGGTGGATTTCATGCAAAAAAAAAAAATCAACCAACTTGCAATCAGAAAGGGCTAATCTACGCTAATTTTGTGGATTTCATGCAAAAAAAAAAAATCAACCAACTTGCAATCAGAAAGGGCTAATCTACGCTAATTTGGTGGATTTCATGCAAAAAAAAAAATCAACCAACTTGCAATCAGAAAGGGCTAATCTACGCTAATTTGGTGGATTTCATGCAAAAAAAAAAAATCAACCAACTTGCAATCAGAAAGGGCTAATCTACGCTAATTTGGTGGATTTCATGCAAAAAAAAAAAATCAACCAACTTGCAATCAGAAAGGGCTAATCTACGCTAATTTGGTGAATTTCATGCAAAAAAAAAAATCAACCAACTTGCAATCAGAAAGGGCTAATCTACGCTAATTTGGTGGATTTCATGCAAAAAAAAAAAATCAACCAACTTGCAATCAGAAAGGGCTAATCTACGCTAATTTTGTGGATTTCATGCAAAAAAAACAACCCACATGCTAATGTACAAAAATCTTACTTTAGTAAACTCTAAGGTATCAAAATCTATTCACGGATTTTCGCTATTCGCGGGTGTATCTGGAACGTAATCTCCCACGAATAGCGGGGACTGACTTTACTTTGTAAAAGCAGATTTTAAACCAGCACACAATCAGATTGAACTCGACGATCAATTAAAGGAAATCGCTACTGTAAATACCTCGATAGGTTTATGAAACGAGACTCGTCTCTCATTTGAGTCATATTTTTTCAGAAAAACGATTGAAAAGAAATTAAGACAAAATACATTTAAAATAATTGAAGCAGAAAACTAAATATATTTTGAATGAATTAAACGAAGCGGACATGACCACAAGCACAGATGCGAAATAAACTGCGACAGCATATTTAGGAAGATCACTCGATGATGGACTAATTATGAAAATAACAGTGTCCGTACCGTAAAGCAATTTTTTTCTGACTAACAAATTTATATATATATATATATATATATATATATATATATATATATATATATATATATATATATATATATATATATATATATATATGGGAAATGAAAAAGGAAAAACCAAAAAGGAAGTTTTTATGTGTTTATCAACGTTTCGTCTTTATTTGTAAGACTTCTTCAGGATGATAATATAAAGAAAAATGTAATGCAAGTACGTGGACATATAGGGTTGACACACTCACTGCCATCCACATTACTCCCGCTAACCCCAACCCTCCACTTTTCCACTTACAACCATCCACAGTATCCCTGCTCACCCCCACCTTTCCACTTTTTTCACTCAGTTTCTTCAACATTTATTTTCATTCCTCGTAACTGACTTCACCAGGTCCGGACGTCGGTCCCTACTGTTTTCCAATAGTGGCTACTATTTCCTCCCTTCAACCCACCATGTCAACCCTATATGTCCACGTACTTGCATGACATTTTTCCTTATATTATCATCCTGAAGAAGTCTTACAAATAAAGACGAAAATTTAGCAGAAATGGCGACTTCAACAGAGAACAACTGAACTCCTACACACAATTACAAATAGAAACAAAGCCTGAAATGATATGAAAAAAACACAAACACACCCGACAAAGAACGAATAAAACCAAAGAGGTTGATATGTCGTAAGCTACAACCATCCCATGTGTATTTTTTAGATGAATGTTCACCTACGTGATACGTTTAATACCAACGCCCTCTTGACGCATCTTCCCAAGCAGGAGTTTTTCACTTGTTTTTTAATTACTTTTTTCAAACGTGGACTCATTAAATTATGCCCCCCCCCCAAAAAAAAGAAAATACTTGTTGTTTTTTTTATTATAGATACATCGTGGGCGTCTGTGTGCCTGTATTTGAAAAATAAATTTTTTTAGTATTCTTATTTCTGTTTTCGTTAGCATAGGGACGGGACATTCTTCCAAATGCCAGACTATCACCTACTATTTAGAGGCTCCAACCGAGTGCTCTTTTAAGGATTTTGGCCGTTCCCTTAAGTGCAATTATTTGGATTTCTTTTGCACTTGGTTTTCCGGGAATACATTCCAGATACTTTTTGAAATTTTTTTCACGAGGTCTTTAGCTCCTATTATAACTGGGATAATGTTGATGTTTTTGAGGTTCCAGTTTCTCTTCATATCATACATTAGGCCTTGGTATTTTGTCACCTTCTCTCTCTCTCTGCTCTGTTTAAGCCACTGTCATTTTGAACACTCACCTCAATCAGTGTTGTCCTCTCTTTCTGCCTTATTTAATATGACTATGTCCGGTTTTACTGCTGTATTTCCAGTATCTGTGTGTGTTTTGTGTGTATGTTGTGTATGTCTGTGTATGTCTGTTTGCGTGTTGTGTTTATGCGTGCGTATGTGTGTGTTTTGTGTATGTTGTGTGTGTCTGTCCGTATGTCTGTGTGCGTGTTTTTGTGTGAGTCTTTGTGTGTTTGTGTGGATGTGTGGTATGTGTCTGTGTGTTGTATGTGTGTATGCCTGTGTGTGGGTCTCTATGTGTCTGTGCGTCGTGTTAATCGTGTGTATGTGTGTGCTGTGCGTGTGTGTCTCTGTGTGTGCGTCTGTGTGTCAGTGTGTGTGTGTGTTAGTATGTTGTGTTCATTCTGTGTGTGTTTCTGTGTGTTTCGTGTGAGTGTAAACACAAGTCGAAATATTTAAAAGTTAGTTTGTACTTTAATGCCCTTTGATATTCGATGTTTGGGTTTATATGGCTTCGTCATTCATGAAAATAGTTTATATCCAAACTCCAACACGCACAATTAACTTCAGAAATAAAATATATACAACACCTACCCATGCTTATATCTTAAAATTGGTATCAATGAAGAAATAGCCATGAGTTTATAACACACTCGATAGCAATTCAATATATTGAGAGTGCATAGCATGTATAGTGTTACATCGCAGAGGTTTGGTGATGCCTGAGTCAAATCTTGATTGTGTGCCTGTTAAGACTCAATTATAAAATACCGCAAATAATTATGAGAAAAGAGAAAATATTTCCAAGTATATGTAATCCCAAATATAGCATGCCATGAAAGATTTATTTCATTTAAATATAAACCAATAAAAGATGAGAGAATCGACTGAATGAAAAACGCAGGAACGAACAGCCACGTCTGAGTGTTTTCTTTTTTTTTTTTTTTTGCGGTTGTCTGTACGACGATTCACCTGCATCATAATCATTTGCATAAGAGGCAGATTTACTTCTGACAAACGAAATAACGCCACTCCGGGGACTGTTACTATATATATATATATATATATATATATATATATATATATATATATATATATTGATGCATGTTTGATTAAACATATATATATATATATATATATATATATATATATATATATATATATATATATATATATATATATATATATATATATATATATTGATGCATGTTTGATTAAACAACAGGGACAATTCCTGTTTGTTTCTTTTTTTTATCCATCTTTTCATGTTGACGGACTAATGATCTAATGTTCTGTTCGGGTGCGAACAGGAACACTGCCATCCTCGCTGTCTCATATTGCAACCTGCGCCTCCCCATAATTGAAGCCTTACTCATTCGAGCAAACAAACCCACCATCAATCAAGCTCGATATGAGGGGGGAGAGAAGGTATACTGAAATGCTTTTAATATATTAAAAAAAAAGAAGTTTGAATCGAGTTTCTCAATAATTTCACCAGTTTTAGTTTGCATAACTCGTCACGTGACTGAAGAAGACTCATGGGAGTCGAAAACGTTAGCAGTTTTTGCGAGTTCCTGTTCACACTCGAACAGAACATTAGATCATTAGTTCGTCAACATGAAATGATGGATAAAAAAATAAACACACATGAATTGTCCTCGTTGTTTAATCAAACATGCATCAATGAAGAAATACTGCCTTAGTATATATATATATATATATATATATATATATATATGGCTTTTTTTCTTTGCATTTAATGTGAAATAGATGGGGCATTGTGTGACTTTGCCATGCTTTTGCAGTTTCCTTTTAGATATTTTTCTGAAAACGCGGACCAATAATTGGTCTAAATCGCAAACGAAGCAGATTTTTATATGCAGATTTTGGTTAGGAAGCTATACCGGTCAAATTTACAGGGGAACATCTTATTCTACTTTATATATGGAGATAAGGTTGTGTTGACTGTGTTCTTATCGACAACCTGAATATATAAAGTTATTATTTTTTCACTAGGAGTTTTCACAAGACTCATCTCAGTGGGGTTATTTTTGTGCATTTAATGTGGAATAAATGGGGTATTGTAATGTTTTGAGTGAATTTGTAATGTTTTTGAAGTTTTCTTTTAGATATTGTGGGCCACAAATTCTGAGTGCACGACGAGGAAAAACGATTGTCATACCTGTTTTTATTTTGTTATCATGGTGTGAGTAAAAATGTACTTAGCCATTTTTGCGTGCCTTTCTCGATGTACTTTGAAGGTTAGAATTTTGTTAGATTTTATTACAAGTATATCCAAAAATGGTATCGAATTATTGTTCTCTGTTTAATAGCTAACATTTATGGAAGGTTCGACAGTGTTTAATTTATTTTGAAGATTCGGTACATAGTAGAAAGTTCAGTGAGAAATGTATAAAGTATGAAAGTGGTTAAGTTTATAAGTTTGTTTTAAATATGCAGACGACATTGAATGGGGATTCAAACAGTGTGTGTCGCCTCTAGTGTGCGTATGCGTAAGACAGTGAAAGAATTAATGCATTGTGTCTGTGTGTGTGTGTGTGTGTTGATGTCAGTGTGGCTATGTGTGCGTGAGTTTAGAAAAGGCGTTTTTCAGCATTCTCAAGGCCCTACAGAGGGGCGATGGGGGTTGTAGAAACGTCGATGTTAGCTCTCTCGTGGATTTAGGCTAAACATGCTGTTGAAGGAAAAAAATCTGTGTTTATATGGGGTCGAGGTGGCTCCAAAATGACAATTTCTATAAATTCAGAAAAATCCTTTAATTGGTTCAAAATATTATTATTTGTTTTGTTTTTTTTTAATTCTGGCGGATTCGTGCGCAAAGCGGTATGCGCAGAAACGAGTTTAAGCACTTTCATTTTCGGCACCAACGTGTAAGCTTCGTCTCCCCTACAAGACACACAGACAAACGCAGCCATCACATTTAGATTATATATTGTTTTTATAGTTTCTTTTATAACATGTGTTGGAGGCAGCAGCGGCAGTGAACGTAGTTATTACGTATCGACTCTTGATTGGACAAAATCTCCAATCAGCAGTTTCTTTCAGCCAATCAGAAAATTCCAACGCGTACATAAAAAAATGAAGAAAAGAAAATCAACGTTTTTCGCTCTCTTTTTCCTGATATCTTTCAAACAACACACGTGTGTACGTCACAATCCAACCGTACCCGAACGAGACACTTTCACGGTTTACTTAACATAGCGCAATGCACGCTGTTAAACGAAGAAATGTACACAGTTCATGCACGCAACAAAACACTCACTAACAACAAAAAAGGCTCGCTAATATACACACATCTACATGCCTATCCATTTACACACAAATAAAAACACAAGACACCAGCCGAAACAATCCTATGTACTTAATTTCTCCTTACAGACAAACCCCTTCCTTTCTTCAGAATGTTTTCGTAGTCTTTTAATTCTAAAAAAAAAAAGAGAAAAAAGCAAGTGTTCGAAGTCCACCCACACCGGGTTTTACCATGGTCGTCGTAATAGTGAACCAAGGCCTGTTAATTAACTCTCGACCCCCCCTAGTGACGTCATTGACTGGGGGTTGTACGACAGCCACGGTTAACTTCTTACACCAACTATCAATTAGCACCGGAAGTGAGCCGTAAGTTAATGTGCATGCGTACGTCCATCTTTAATCCGATTCAGATACTCAACTGCATCGGATTATTCATTCACTTGGAAATCATATTTAACTTGTTCCTGCTATTGTGACTTTATTTCCCCTACCAAGAATACGGCTACCCTCCTAATCATTGTAACTTGTTCCTTTTTTCAAACGTATTTCCTTTTTTAAGCGAATAAAATATTTTAAAATCCATCATGGCGTCCAAAGGTTAAGACATTGCATTATATTACGACGGCCGTGATTAAAGTTCGAATTTCAAGTTTAAAAAAAATAAATTAGAATTTTATTTCAAGATAAAAAATACAATTTTAGACTAATTGATAAGTTTTAATTTATACAATGTTTTACTATATCGTAGAAAAACAAAAAAATAACATATTTTTATTTATTTCAATAAATATTCTTTTAATTATTTTGATTATTGATTTTGTGTTACTTTAATGAATTCGGAATCTTTCATGTTTGATTTATTTTTAAGTTAAAAAAATAAAAAAAACATAATTTATTATGTAACATTTTAATAAAATATACTTTTATTATTATTATGTTCGTGTTATAACATTTTAAATTATATAAAAAAAATTTCAGAAACTATATTTTATTACAATGTTTTGGCCAAAATGTTACTTTATTGAAAATAAACTTTATTGGTTTTTTTTCAGAAACTATGTTTTATTAAATAAATAAATTCATTAAAATGTTTTAATTTATTGGCCGTTATGATACGGAATTCAGGGGCTTTTTTTTCGTAATATCTGAGAACTATATTTTAAAAGTTTTTTTTATTGTTAACATCTACGATGCTTTATTTTCATTAAAAAATACAATTATGCGCTTTTTTAGTACCCTTTGATATAACTTTAGTAAAGATGTTTTTGTTAAAAAAAATCAAGAAACATCATTTTTTTTCGGAAATGAGAGCAACTCTTATCAAATTATTCAGCTAAAACTAATTATAATGAAATGTTCATGTAACGAATAAAACTTACTGAGAAAGTTTTTTCATTCGATGTAGACCAGGTTGTCATAACAATCAACTCAAACATGAAAAATAATCTGGAAAGAATGAACTTATTTAAAGAATGAATATTAAATCAGACAAATTATTTTTCAAAGAAAAATGTTCATGTTTTAAAAATTAAAAAAATTATTACAACACCATTTTATTATTAAGTATTAATTTAATGTTTGCTGTCTAGCCTACGAACATTACACGAAATAATATATTTGTACGAAGATTTCTAATAAAGTAGTGGGTGAATTATATTCAGTGATCGTTAATTAATAAATACTGAAAATTTTATTAAAATTGGTTGATATAGTGTTCTCGCTTGTCAATTGTTATGTGGATCTATTAGTATTCGGCTCGCGACGTAATAGATACATATACATACAATGCGAAGCAGAGAACGTGGAATGAATAAGAGAGAGACATGGTTGATGTTTACACTTCCGAGACCTTCTCCCAAAGAGAGTGATCTACGTCAGCTTTCGTTTATATATGCATGAGAAATATACAGGGAGATAATTACACAATGTAAGGGAGGTAACTATGATACATTGTTGTTGTTTCTAAAATGTAAGACACTACAGTTGATTTTCTGAATTTTGGTGAATATGTAAATGAAGGGAGGGGTCAAAATAGTCATAATCTGACTGTTCGAAAGCTCTCGTTTGTTACTTTATAGCATGACGTCATTTTCTAGTGAACAGGCCTTGGTTTAATATTACGACGGCCACAGTTTTACCCGGTTTCGAGAATGAGTAACACTTAAATTCGATTTTGACAATTATTATTTTTTGTTGTGTGTGTCTGTGTACGTGTTGTCTGTGTGTCTTTGCGTGTGCCTTTTACGTGTCCCTGTTTGTTGTATGTGTGTCTGTATGTATGTGACTATGTGTATACCTGTGTCTGTGTCTGTGTGAGTCTGTGGATTGTGTTACTATTGTGTGTTGCGTGTGAATCTGTGTGTGTATGTGTATGTTGTGTTTTCTTTTTGCGACACGTGCTCCCCGAAAAGCATCAGTCGCCACATGTTTCCTTCTACCAGTTTCTATGTCAATTCTGACTAATATACAATTTGTGGTTTATTTGCTTTTGAAATATTTGTGATAAGGTGGCGTGCAGCGGGGAGGGGGGGGCGTGAGGCAGTAGCCTCGGGCATTCAAATTGGCGGTGCATCCAATCATTCAAACTATCTCTCTTTCTCATGATATGTCTCAGTACTAGGACTTATACTTGAGTCTTCTAGTCATACACTCATTGAAATTATCTCACTTTCTCATGATATTTATCAGTACTAGGACTTATACTTGAGTCTTCTAGTCATCCAATCATTCAAACTATCTCTCTTTCTCATGATATTCCTCAGTACTAGGACTTATAATTGTGTATTCTTGACATCCAATCATTCAAACTATCTCCCTTTTCTCACGATATTTCTCAGTACTAGGACTTATACTTGGGTCTATTAGCATACAATCAAAGAGTTCGCCCCTGGCATCACCATGGTATCACCAAACCTCTGCGCAACACTGTTGTGATCGGAATGTGAAATCAAAAAAATAGCCATTTTGTTTGCCTCGACTTCTCGCCGGCCAACGCTGAAATCGTTTAACAATTCAAATAAACGATTTTGTTTACCCGCTCTTCTTTAATAGTTGATAACTTGTCTTTTTGATTGATAAGAAAGATAAAAGTAATCGGAAACAATACACAGAACCGATGATTACATGTTAAACAAGCCGCGCGTGCGTGGCCCCCCTCTGTATGTGACTCGATGTGGCGAGTGTAAAATGCAATAAATTTGGGAAATGTGGGGCATTTTTGAGCCCCCTTTGACCCCCTGGGTGTGCGAACCAGAATTTTTCTGAGGTCAAGGATACTCATTTTATATCCAGAACAATTGCCTCTACATTTTGGCTAAGTTTCAGAAAAATTGAATGGATGGATCAAACGTTATGGGAGAAAAGGGTCATATTTTGCCATTTTGGGGGCTTTTGACCCCCTGGGGGCGCGAATCAGATGTTTTCCAAGGTCAGCGATACTTATTTTCTATTAGGAACAATTGCCTCCACATTTTGGCCAAGTTTCAGAGAAATTGAATTGATGGATAGAAAAGTTATGGGGCAAAAAATGTCATTTTTTGCCATTTCGGGGCCTTTTGACCCTCTGGGGGGCTAACCAGATTTTTTTTTAAATCGGAGAATGTCACTTTCTAACCCGACCAAAGTTACAACTTCATGCAATATTTCAATGAAATTCAATGGATGGTTGCGGAGAAAAATCCGGCGAACGGACGGACGGACATGCCTCAAAACATAAGTCCCCCGATTTATAAAATCGGGGGACCAATAAATACTAACACATTTTCAAAGTACGATAAGTCTTTATTTCAATCAAGGGAATTTTGTTTAGTTCAAAGACTCGACACTTCTTTCAAATTAACTTTTTTAAATAAAACTTGTTCATCCAAAACAATACACATTGTCTATTGCCACTGAAACGTAAGAGGCTACTGTGATAGGGGTCAGATTTATAGGAAGAAACCTGAATGGAGAGCTGGACAGCAAGATGTTTGTTCACATTACATTTACATTTCTGCATGTTGTTACGGTCGGAGAAACAGGAAGCAAGAAGGTCCGAGGAAAGAAGCTATCAGAGTAAAAAATCCCGCGGCATCCATGGATCTATAGAGTGAAGGGGTGGGATTTTGCTGCTAGTCGGGTGGGTCGATGATACAAAATGTGTTTCAGGATTCGGTGTGAATGTGATATTACCGGCAATATTTTTGAGTTGTGTTCGGTTGTTATCTAGTTCATTCTTAACAGCTAATAAAATATATATCCATTTATTCGTCCATCCATCCCGGCTAATGCCAACCTCGACCAAATTACAATGAATTGGAATCTATTATTAATGAGTAAATTGTACTTTTCTCGGTAATTTCCTAATTTAAAGTCGCTTATTATTTACAATAAATTGGAATTCAATATTGCAATCGAAGGATATATTTTGTACTTAAACAATGATTTATGTCATTTTCTTGAATAAAATCAATATAACAAATATTAGGTGTTTATACCGTATTCAGCGTAAAAATACATTACGAAATACCCCTTTTGTTCGGTTGTTATCTAGTTAATTCTTTACATATAATAAAATATATATCCATTTATTCGTTCCTCCATCTAGGCTAATGTACACCTCGACCAAATTACAATGAATTGGAAACTATTTCTAGTAGTAGAGAGTAGAAAGTGACTAACTTGGGTTTACTTTCGGCAGCCTCGTAACTCTTGATCGATGTTTCTGACAAAGGGAGAAGAATTGCTGTTTTCTGGGTCGGAATCTATCCATCTGACACTTATTATTGGCTAGTTTTTGACCTTGAAGTTTTTTTTTTGGCTCCTTAAATTTAGTGGCTTCATGTCTTGTCTGGAGCGATTTCCATTAAAAAAAGAAGTAAATTGCACTTTTTTCCTAATGTAGAGTCGCTTATAAGTTACAATAAAATGGAAGTCAATATTGCAACCAAAAGATATATTTTATACTTAAATGATGATTTATGTTATTTTCTTGAATAAAATCAATATAACAAATATTAGGTGTTGGCCGTATTCAGCGTAAAAATACATGACGAAATACCCCTTTTGTTTCGGGGAAATTTTTTTTTGCTCTTCATAAGTCAAAGACGAAAACCAATGGACATAATCCATTATGTCTTAATGTTTAGACATCACCAATTGATTATCTACTGTTAAAATACAAATTTGGACACAATATTATTATTTTTTTTTAATTATTTCAAAGAGATTTGTGTCAAAATAATCTATTTTAAACACACACACATATATATAGGGGAGTTTGAATTACCTACTAGACACCATCTTTGAGGTTCTTCGGTCTCTCTGTACAAGGGTTTGTCAGGAAAACCTGACATGAAGATACTTCACATTACAAGTAAACCCTGTTTAGAGTTAAATGATTTCGGTAGGAAATCACAGTATGCGAGCTTAATGTACTTTTTAACAGAGCAGTAACAAATTTTACAAAAAAAAAACACACACACACACATTAGGACTGTCAGCATTATAAATTATTTCGAACTAGATAGGTCTCGTCAGATGCATAACTAGCCACATTGTTATACATCTGACGAGACCTATCTAGTTCGAAAAAAATTATAATGCTGTGTGTTTAGTTTTTCCTTGTAAAATTTATATATATATATATATATATATATATATATATATTCATTCTATTCATTGTCCTGTTCAAACATACAACGAATTAAAAGGTTTGGCAAAGTAGTTAGAAGGAGGTGGTGTAGATATGGAGAATTGAGAAAGAAGGTTTACAAGAGAATGTGAGAAAATGTATATTGTCAACGTCAACTGACAGAAGAGGTGGGTTGCTTTTGTTTGCATCTTTTTAGCTTAACCATTGGCTAAAAAGATTGAATTTGACCGATTTATAAGCAGCTAATTTTAAACCTTTCTATTGAATTCGTCAGCATAAATATCATTTTATTAACACTGTACTTTACTGAGTCGATGTTTGTCCATAGATTTAAGGAGACTGGTCGCCATATTCTTTTTATTTTCATCTCTCACACCACTACTCAATAAAGTTGATGAAGGAGTGGTTTCCATGTTATTCGTGGCTGAACAAAGGTCTTACGAAATGTTAAAATCTTTCTTGCCAATATATTTCCAATGCCAGAAGATATTTTAAAACAGTTTATTTCGAAATATCATTCATTATTTTGAAGGCGCCAACTGAATAACTATACATTCTCCTCTCTTGTAAAGTAGTAAAACCTAAAGGTTCGTATATATTCCAGTTGGTATCTTCAGTAGTGTTTGACAGCTATGGGTCTTAGGGTATTACGTGTGATCGTTGCTCCTCAAAAGACATTGTGCTTTATATAGCGAATCTCTTTCCATTGTACGTGGAAACTGCGTGGACTTAACAGATAGACTCTTTAACATTTTGGCTAAGAGACAAATGTATCTGTTCTAATACTACACTTAATCTGTTCTTTCCTCGGTCAGTGAAGTAGAAATCCTTCTAGACTGACGCAATTTGAATGTTTGTCCTAATCCCGAATGCCTATTTTGACGTACCGTATTTTTCCCAAATTAAGAACCTATTTTTTGTCTAACTCTGCTCTCGTAGTGAAGCAAGTAAATACGGACTACATTGACTTTCGCTCACATTTCAGATACAATTTATTGTTGGTCTTAAATTATGTCTTGCCCTGAAATAAAATACTAATGTACTTTTTGAAGTGTTGTCAATTTAATCGCAACGTTATTTATTATTGTTTTTGTTGTTGTCGAACAACAATATTTATATTGTTGTTTGACCAGAGTTATCTCCCTTGATATTAGTTAGTTTTAACGCTAGAGGGCGTTATTATGACTAGATTAAAAAACAAGATTCCTTTATTGGTGCGATTTTCAAAATGCACAGACGTTTGCCCGTTGCTCTACTTCTTGGCATGCTTTTAAAACCCTAATGACTCAGCCTGTTAGGTTATATGTCAGATCGAATCAACCGACTCCCAGACAATGGTCAAGGAACTGTTGAAACTTTGTAAATGACTTTGCATTTCCATGCATTCGTACACTTTGATTTTGTTTCTCTAACAACTCGTATACTTCCTGCTGTATTGTCATGGAACAATCGTAATTCTTGTTTATGATTCGTTTCTCCTAGTTACTTCCTTTGTGCACATTCATGTTTCTAATGTGCGCCGACAAACCGTAAAGAAACTTTAAATGTTACATGTTAACCGAATAACTCGATACAATAAAGCCGCACAAACAAATTTCGTCGGCTGTCAAAATGAATAATAAATTCCCAACACGTGTGCAACTAAAATGATAAAACGAATATCGAATGTTCCAACTCTATACTGTTTAAAAATGTTATGACATAATACCAAAAACAAACACTAAACTTTGAATGTATTTTTACACACACAATTTTTTTTGATGGAATGTAATATTGTAATAATCAGTTCTAAGTGACAGTCTTCTGGAGGTTGAAGGTTCAATCCTCAGTGCAGGCGATGCTAAGTATACAATTACGAATTACTTAAGACTTCTACCCGGTCATGGCTGACAGAACGAGAGCAAGCTACCCCCGTAGATTAAATTAAAGGTTCCGTTCGAAATTCTGTACTGATTCTCAAGTTCGACAAGATGCACCTGAAGAAGGTCGGAGGTTACATCGGACGAAACGTTGTGAGAATGACATCCAAGATGAGAACAGTAGTCCGAATAATAATCCAAGTAATAAAATAAACATATTAATTGATAATTTAAGAATTAAAAAAATTGTCGACAAATTGGCATAAAAGTTCAATGTTAAAACGTAAATTAAACTTTTATTTTTATTACAGACCAAGTACCAATGTTATCCAACATTTGTGCGAATGTTAAGTGAGAGATATTCCAACGGTCTCCACAGTACAATTGAACCAGGATTTGTCTTAACATCAATTGTGATCATTTTTAATATGTGTGTTTTATTTTTTAGGGGGGGGGGGGAATTTGTTTAATTTTTTAATCCGTTAATATTTTTCTCGAACAAATTCTCAAAGTAAAACAAATGATCGCAGGTTTGGGATAATTTTTAGTTTGTTGGGATTTTTCCCGTTCAAAATAAGGGATGAAATTTCGTGTCCGCTGTATCGGAAAACAAGGTTAAGAAAACAAGTGACGTGGCAAGAAAGCAGAACAAACAACGATTTAGTTTTATCGAGATTTTATATAACTTAAAAGAAAAGCAGGATGAGAAAAAGAAAAAGGTTACTTGCAAAAAGGCGGTATTTTTGCCAACTTAACTGTAGTCTCGTCTTGCTAACATCTCTCTTGTTCCGTGTGGTCTTGCTGGGAAAATTCGAAATACTAAATTCGAATAATAGGCTTCAGGTTTGTCCCCGTTCGTAAACTACCCACAGTATTAAATCCTGGGTGCTTGATGGACAAGGCAGCGGTTTTTTTTTTGCGTCCGCTCGATCCAGAAAGGAAGGAAAAGAGTGTTCTGTCTAGCGTATAATAAATCCCTTGGCATTTACCCCCCCCCCCCTTTGCCGGACTTTTTTTCTTAAGGGATTCGTCTAACCCGTCACCGGTGTGAGTCATCCGTCCCTGACCTTTTTAGCGGTCTTTTTTACCCGACCTTCATGGAGAAATTTCTATCCCTTTAAATATTCCGACATTATAAAAATAATAATCACAATTAGTCGTGTAGGGTTGACCCTACACGACCAATTTTATTGTATCAGTCGAGGCTGGACAGACCGAAGAGGGTTTAAATTATATCCATTAGAATGCTTTTCCGTTTCTTATAAAACAAGACAGACATTTTGATTAATAACATCGTGAAATTCTATTTTCCTGGCTTTAAATGAGGTTGCTATTCATCGTGTACCATTAAAACAACATTAAATTAACTTCCGGTATACGCCGGATCGGGATAGCTAGTATATATATATATATATATATATATATATATATATATATATATATATATATATATATATATATACAGGGTGGGCCAAAATAAGGGTCCTATCTTTAAATTTGAATAACTTGAATTTGAATAACTTCCACAAAATAAAAGTTAAACTTACCAAACTTTATGTGTGTGTAGACTGACCCTTCCGAGATTTTTTGAAATAAACAAAACAAATTTTAGCAGAAAAACACTTCTTAAAACTTACAAAAACTAAAGTATTGTTTTTTACACTGTTTTGAGTTTTTTAAGCAAAAATAATGTTTTCTAAATGAGGGTACGTTCCTTAGGGCTAATACGGCTCATGCTTGCTTCGGAAGGGGTCCTTTACTTATTCTAAAAAAAAAATTTTTTTTAAATCAATAAATAAAAAAGTTATGAATTTTTAAAAATAGGACCCTTATTTTTGCCCACCCTGTATATATATATATATATATATATATATATATATATATATAAATTATTATAATCAAAGTGTTTCCATTAAAAGAGATTTATTTTGCCTTCCTTAAGCCATGGCTTTTTAAAGAATCAAACCTTATCATCAGAGGAATACAAAGAGATAAGTTGGTATAGGAATTACCAAAAGGCATAATTTGAAAAGATATAATATAAATACAAATATAGAAAGTAGACATTTTCTATACTTTCTTGATTTGTATTTATATTATATTATATCTTTTCAAATTATGACTTTTGGTAATTCCCCTACCAACTTAACTCTTTGTATATCTCTAATGATAAGATTTCATTCTCTGAAAAGCCATGACTTATAAAAGGAAAAATAAGTTTTATTTGAAACACCTTGTTTTAAGCAACTGAGGACGTAATAGATATTGTATTTTTACAATCTTTATTCTCATCTTTTACTTGTCTATATAATAATCTCGTATATCGAGCATCGATTATTTCAGGATAGGTTCTAATTAAAAGGTATACATTATATCTTTATTTTCCTGTTCTTTATATACATAATTATTATTAATAAATAAATATTTTTATCGGTTTCGCAAAATTTCTTTTAAATCCCAATAAACTCTCTTCATATATATATATATATATATATATATATATATATATATATATATATATATATATATATATATATATATATATATATAAAATGTGTTTCACCTACAGACGACGTCGTTTCGGGCTCTCTTACCCTCATCATTGTAGAAGTGGCGGTTGCAAGCGGTCGCATGCGCTCGAACCCCATTCGTACATTCAGGCTAGAATCACGAAACAAACGCTCAAGATCACGCGGCCGCGAGAAATCAACACAGACAGTAGTTGAAATTAAGGTACACTTACCCGGGAGGCGAGGAAAGTGGCATTGCTGTCTACAGTGTTCAGCGCCCGAGCGAAACTAGCTTATCGCAGATGAAAAAAAACTTTTTAATTTCAAACAGTGCTCTACTTTTAAGACTATTACATCTTTAAAGTGGCTTTTAACTATTAATATTTATTTAATATTAAAGTGTTTTTATCCTACAGACGACGTACACACACACACACACATATATATATATATATATATATATATATATATATATATATATATATATATATATGGTACACGCATTGTATTAGTTTCTGTAGATGTAAATCCGTTGAAAATCAAGTGTTTATAAAAAGTGCTCAATCACAAGTAGAGCTGTTCTTAAGTATAAATTTTTATTTATACAAACATAATTGGTTACATATGTGCATACATGTTTCGATTGTACTCTTCACAGAGAGTCAACCTCTTCAGACCAAAGAAGACAGAGAAGTGAGATGGATTTGGAAAACATTCCCTTTAAATAAATCTTTTAAAAGATTTATTTAAAGGGACTATGACGTTCGGTTTGTTTCTTTCATGGGTTGTGGGCTGTGGCGTTATCTGATTGTAGAAATAATTTTATATATATATATATATATATATATATATATATATATATATATATATATATATATATATATATATTGGGTTTGGGTTTTATTAACATATTTGAACTTGATCAATCAATATATAGATATATAAATATATACACACACACACACATATATATATATATATATATATATATATATATATATATATATATATATATATATATATGATTATTTTTATTTACACAGACATGTACAAAATCTGCGACACTGGCATGTCGATGTTATCGATAAACAATTATTATAAACTGAGATCTCATCAGGCAGAGTTAGAATCTTAGTTCTTTCCAAATATGATCTAAGGTTAAGATCGGATTCTAACTCTGCCTGATGAGATTTCAGTTTATAATAACTGTTGATCGATAACATCGACATGCCAGTGTCGCAGATTTTGTACATGTCTGTGTAAATAAAAATAACCATATATAAAAGCTCTATTTGATATTGAGCACTTTTTATAAAACCCGGTTGAAATTCTTTGGATTACTTCCCTGTGGATGTTTTACCTTGATTATATATATATATATATATATATATATATATATATATATATATATATATATATATATATATATATGTGTGTGTGTGTGTGTGTGTGTGTGTGTGTGTGTGTGTGTGTGTGTTCTATTTTACTTCAGTCGAAGTTCTCAGAATTCATGGGGTCCCTTTCCGGGGCTAACACTTGATATCTATATGGGATACATAGATATTCCATTAAATTTTCCTTTACCTGTAAAATTTTGAGCTAGTAAAGAAGTTAACAACATTAATTTCCCTCTCCTCAATTGACCAGTTGATTATGTTATAGTATATATTTCTTGTGCTCTTTTGGTTTTACCAGGTTATAGGACAAGATTTCATCTAGTTTGGTAACATGACTTGGAGAAAATGCACCATTCCTTGTATGAGCCAGTGTATAGCCATGTCGAGGAGATCTTATTTGGGCTTTGAATACTATGTTATTTTGAATATTTGGTCAGGGTCTACTTGGATGGGGGAAGTATCCCTATGTCAGGTAATACTGACAAACCCTTGTACGGGGAGACCGAAGACACTCGAGGATACTGTCTAGTAGGTAATTCAAACGCCCCTATATATATATATATATATATATATATATATATATATATATATATATATATATATATATATATATATATATATATATCGCTTTTTTGTTTCATTTCACTTCAGTTGAAGTTCTCAGAAATCAAGGGGCCTCTACCTGGGGCTAACACTTGATACCTATATGAGATACATAGATATTCGAATATTCTATTAAATTTCTCTTTTATCTCTCAAACGTTGAGTTATTAAAGAAGTTAAGAACATTAATTTTAATTTTCCTCTCCCCAATTGACCAGTTGATTATGTTATAGTATATCTTTCTTTTGGTCTCTTGGTCTTACCGGATTCCAGGACCAGAATTCATCTGGTCTGGTGGAGTATCCAGCTAAGTATTGTGACTTGAAGTAACATTACTTAGAGAATGTGCCCTATTCCTCGTATGAGCTAATGTCAGGGGGATCTTATTTGGGCTTCGAATACTATGTTATTTTGAATATTTGGTCAGGGTTTACTTGTAGGAGTAAGTATCCTCATGTCAGGTTGTACTGAAAAACCCTTGTACAAAGAGACCGAATGATGAGTTTATTGGGTTTGCGAATAAATTTTATTTTTCATAAAAGATAATAACCTATTTTGGGTGAACACGTTCGAAATACCACTTGCTACTGTTAAGCCATGAGATCTCGTTCAGGGTCTCTACGTTGCTTTTATGCTTTTCAAGTGGGAGCGGAACAATAAGGGCACATTGTTAAGAGAAGTGGTAGACATTTTTTGTAATCTTGAAGTATAGTGTAGGAGGAAGTAGAGAGCGAAGGATTTTATTTTCTGGAAAAATGATACTCCTCTCCCCACCCCTCACCCCAGTCGTCGGTCAAATCTATTTATTTATTCTGACGACGTGAACTAATTAATTTGTTCCTTTGATATTTTTTTTTCTTTGAGAAACTCAGATGGTGAAGTAAATTGGTCTCAACCACAACGGAGTGCCTGGTAAGAAGGTGGGCTATCGGCTTTTCAAACAACTTGTCAGCAAAGACGAATTGTTTAGATTACTTTTTTTACAAAGGATAAAAAAACGGGCATATGTCTCCTTGTCCAACCTGTCTAGAAAATGTAAAATGGCGCCATATTGGATACTGTTTAGTCACCATTCAACTTAACAAACAAACAAAAAAAAATCCTAAAACAATATTCAAAACTAACACACTCGCAAGAAGACCCGGCGTTGATCGCGATTAAATGAGATACCCTCGGCCATTTTGAGCCCAGCCTATTACACCACGTTTTCTTCTTTTTTACATTTGATAAATATCCAATTTTGGGGGCGGAGTCTAAGGATGTACTCAACATTGATTGGTTGAGAAGGGTTGTAAGTAAAGTAAAGTGGCATTACTCATTAACCTTCTCGAGGCACATCCGGCGTTTCCGGGAAATCAATGCAGACACTGTGCACTCCTGCTCCAAGCCCGAACCACTTATTAATATTCTTATTTTTTAAATTTCTATAATTTCCAAAATATACACGACATAAAATGAAGTAAAACGCCGTATTTTCTTTTTATGGATGTTAAACGCGAACAAAGACCACACGATAATGCTGTACCCTCCTTTAAAAAAATGAGACGCCCCATGAGTATTAATAGAGATAATAAAGATGATAGAGAAATTGTTATAATAATTGATGAAGAAAATGAAGATGATAACCCTAACCCTAACCCTAACCCTATCGGGTGAGACTTTTTTTTACCGATACTGTAGGATGGAAGAGGAAACGTTAGTGTGTAAATTTGTTAGAATGAAGACAAAATTAAAGGAAGTCCATTAATATAATTCCCCATGAGTATTGATTTACTCCTCTCCAGGAGTTAGGCACAACGCCAGTTTTTATCTTACTCCCACAAGTAAGATGTGACCCAAGGTCGGGTCGGGAAAGTGGGGTTTGAAAAGCCAGCGCCCGAGAGGTGAGCACTCTGGCCATTTAAAAATTGTCTGGGCAGCCCCGTCGGCATTCCCCGGTAGCGGCGCCTCAGAAGTAAGCAATAAACTTACTCCTCCCCAAAGAGGGGAGGCAAAGCCTGAGAGGGTGGACCTCCTAGAACTGCACAGGACAGACCCATAGACCGGCGTAAATCAAGCCCCGAAGGTCAAGACAATACCAGTCTATGGGGTGCAGTATCCATCGGAACAGATACTACACTTTGATCTTAGCCAAAAGGCCAAGGAACTTGAGTTTTATTTACTCCTCTCCAGGAGTTAGGCACAAGGCCAGTTTTATCCTACTCCCACAAGTAAGATGTGACCCAAGATCAGGTCGAGAAAGTGGGGTTTGAAAAGCCAGCGCTCGAGAGGTGAGCACTCTGGCCATTTAAAAATTGCCTGGGCAGCCCCGTCGGCATTCCCCGGTAGGGGCGCCTCAGACAGTAAGCAATAAACTTACTCCTCCCCAAAGAGGGGAGGCAAAGCCTGGGAGGGTGGATCTCCTAGAACTGCACAGGACAGGCGTGCAGTATCCATCGGAACAGATACTACACTTTGATCTTAAAGGAACTTGAGTAATTCTCCATAATTCCCCATGAGTTTTATTTACTCCTCCCCAGGAGTTAGGCACAAGGCCAGTTTTATCTTACTCCCACAAGTAAGATGTGACCTAAGGGTCGGGTCGGGAAAGTGGGGTTTGAAAAGCCAGCGCTCGAGAGGTGAGCTCTCTGGCCATTTAAAAATTGCCTGGGCAGCCCCGTCGGCATTCCCCGGTAGGGGCGCCTCAGGCAGTAAGCAATTAACTTACTCCTCCCCAAAGAGGGGAGGTAAAGCCTGGGAGGGTGGACCTCCTAGAACTGCACAGGACAGATCAGACCCATAGAACGGCGTCATCAAGGACCGAAGGCCAAGACAATACCAGTCTATAGGGCGTAGTATCCATCGGAACAGATACTACACTTTGATCTTAGCCAAAAGGCCAAAGCAGTGAGTTTTATTTACTCCTCTCTAGGAGTTAGACACAAGGCCAGTTTTATCTTACTCCCACAAGTAAGATGTGACCCAAGATCGGGTCGAGAAATTGGGGTTGTAAAAGCCAGCGCTCGAGAGGTGAGCACTCTGGCCATTTAAAAATTGCCTGGGCAGCCCCGTCGGCATTCCCCGGTAGGGGCGCCTCAGACAGTAAGCAATAAACTTACTCCTCCCCAAAGAGGAGAGGCAAAGCCTGGGAGGGTGGACCTCCTAGAACTGCACAGGACAGGCGTGCAGTATCCATCGGAACAGATACTACACTTTGATCTTAGGCAAAAGGCCAAGGCAGTGAGTTTTATTTACTCCTTTCCAGGAGTTAGGCACAAGGCCAGTTTTATCCTACTCCCACAAGTAAGATGTGACCCAAGGTCGGGTCGGAAAGTGGGGGTTGAAAAGCCAGCGCCCGAGAGGTGAGCACTCTGGCTATTTAAAAATTTCCTGGGCAGCCCCGTCGGCATTCCCCGGTAGGGGCGCCTCAGACAGTAAGCAATAATCTTACTCCTCCCCAAAGAGGGGAGGCGAAGCCTGGGAGGGTGGACCTCCTAGAACTGCACAGGACAGGCGTGCAGTATCCATCGGAACAGATACTACACTTTGATCTTAGCCAAAAGGCCAAGAAGTTTATTTACTCCTCGCGGAGTTAGGCACAAGGCCAGTTTTATCTTACTCCCACAAGTAAGATGTGACCCAAGATCGGGTCGAGCAAGTGGGGTTAAAAGCCAGCGCTCGAGAGGTGAGCACTCTGGCCATTTAAAAATTGCCTGGGCAGCCCCATCGGCATTCCCCGGTAGGGGCGCCTCAGACAGTAAGCAATAAACTTACTCCTCCCCAAAGAGGGGAGGCGAAGCCTGGGAGGGTAGACCTCCTAGAACTGCACAGGACAGGCGTGCAGTATCCATCGGAACAGATACTACACTTTGATCTTAGCCAAAAGGCCAAGAAGTGTAGTGAGTAGGGAAGAGAAAATAGTTCATAATATGAAATGTTTGTACACCGGTTACGGTGTCAGGACGTGCCCATGTGTGTAAGTAAGTAAGTAAGTAAGTAAGTAAGTAAGTAAGTAAGTAAGTAAGTATGTGTGTGTTATATTAAATCCACGTCTGTGAGGCAGAAGCCATTTTGGCTTCTGGGTTCTTCGTAGTCGAAGTGGTCAGAGCTAGGTAGCCCGGACTGGTGTTGTAGTCATCTACGTGTCGAGAGAGGCGTCTCGTGCCGAAGAAGAAAAAACAAAGTTATAGAGAGAGAGAGAGAGAGAGAGAGAGAGAGAGAGAGAGAGAGAGAGAGAGAGAGGGGAGGGAGAGAAAGGGGATAGCGCTCAAGTGTTTATATAGTTATGCTAGCCATTCGAGATTCGCCTAAGAGAAAGCCACTGATTGGTCAAGCCAAGGATGAACTAAATTTCTTTAACCAATCAGCGGCAGCTAAGAAGTCATTGATATTTAAACAATATGGCGGCTGTGCGACGGCTTGTAGCAAACTGCTACAATACTACAGGCCTGCACTGCGCCTTTTCCAAATTCAGAATTTTATGACTCACATTTTAGTCGACGGCGACGTTTCATGACACCACTCTCGGATTGAGATTACATTCGGTGCGCCTACGCCAGCTCTCGGCATTTGCGGGCATCGACCAACTTCAATATTTTACACCAGTTGCCGCTTTAACTTCATGACTCTATCAATATCTAAAAATTAGTTTAGTTTTGAATACCATTATTTTAGTTGATTGCAACACTTGGATAGAATAGACACACGAGGTCTTCGGATTAGAGTCAAAGTATAGTGTCTGTTCTGTCTTCGGACGGTGAAAGAGAAAGAGAGAGCTTTCTCGACTGAGACAATTTTATTTTTTCTCCCAATTCAGAGTTCCCCTTTTTATAGGGGGGGGGGGAGATCAATTTTTCTTAGATTAAAACCGACTTTGTGTATAACTCTTCCCACGTGGGGAGACAAATAAATAGGGACATTATTCGTCAGTGTCATTGGGGAGAGGGGGGGGGGATGCAACTGAGCAGTTTCTACACTAAAACCCCACTGCTCGGCACTATTTAATGATCTGGCAACTGATTACAAACTTATGACAATAAAGTCAAGGCGCTACATTATTTTTTTGTAAATGAACTATTTGTTGTAGATGGAATTTTTATTTCACGAAATAATTTAGTAAAATGGCTCATTTATTTTCTAAGAAACCGAAGTGCATTCTAATGGACTTATTTTTATTACTGAAGTCATTTTTGCAAATAAAATATTGTTTCTAAATAAGATTTTTATTTCAGAAAGTACTTCAGTAAAATGGCTGACTTCTTTTCTAAGTAACCGAAGTGCATTCTATAATGGATTTAATTTTATCACTGAAGTAATTTTTGTAAATAAAATATTTTTTCTAAATAAGATTTTTATTTCAGAATGTAATTCATTAAAACTACTAACTTTTTCTAAGAAACCGAAGTGCATTCTAATGGATTTAATTTTATCACTGAAGTAATTTTGTAAATAAAATATTGTTTCTAAATAAGATTTTTATTTCAGAAAGTACTTCAGTAAAATGGCTGACTTCTTTTCTAAGAAACCGAAGTGCATTCTATAATGGATTTAATTTTATCACTGAAGTAATTTTTGTAAATAAAATATTTTTTCTAAATAAAATTTTTATTTCAGAAAGTAAATCATTAAAATGGCTGACTTCTTTTCTAAGAAATAAACAAACATCTAATTAATAACAGTTGTTTAGCTATGGTTTGTTCGTTCTTTATTTTTGAAGATGTTTTTTTACTTTGGTTTACTTCGTCTGAATTTATCATCTGCCAGTCTTCAATTTATCGTTCGGCAGTTTGCGTCTCGTCAACTCTCGTGCGCTTCCGAGACCTGCCCGAACGTTGACGACGCGAAGTCACGGAAAGGCGGTGCGTTCTCTATAAGAGTACATAAAGAAGGTGTAAATAGAATGGTTTCATGTTCAATCACCACATTTTGATTTATTCACAAATTTAAAATAAATTTAAAAAAATTATCCGTGGAAACTACATCGTTACTTTATTGTGAGCATATGTCGTGAATTATAATGTTACTAAATTAATTCAATAATTCAGTTTTAATTAAGTACTCGATCTTAAAAATAAAATAAATACTTAGCTTGTTATACGTATTATGTTCAAAGTACGTTATTCAAGTAGAACCCACAATATTGGAGGGGGGGGGAGTCTAGGAAATATGGGGAAATTTGTTGTCACTCAAAATCCAAGGGATCACCACGGGTTATTATCAGTGAGCAATCACTAATGAAAACCAGTGTGAGAATTCCTAGTGAGTAAATAATAATAATAATAATAATAATAATAATAATAATAATAATAATAATAATAATAATAATAATAATAATAATAATAATAATAATAATAATAATAATAATATGAAATATAATATGAATAATAATAGTAATGCTGATAATAATAATAATACTAATAATAATAATAATAATAATAACAATAACAACAACAACAACAACAACAACAACAATAATAATAATAATAATAATAATAATAATAATAATAATAATAATAATAATAATAATAATAATAATAATAATAATAATAATAATAATAATTAAAAAAAAAAAAAGGAATAGAGGAAAACAATTTAGTTTTATCCCCATATAGTGTACATATTAAGACGGATATACTTAAGGAATTTTATGAAATAAATTATAATAACTTTAAAAGACATAAACACTATGAAAAATGCTGAATAAAAATACAATAAAAGTATCTTATTCGACCATGAGAAATAAAAAAAATTACTATAATTTTATCGAACAAATCTAAATTTAATAAATGAAATAATGTTATAAATAACCAAAGAAGAAATAAAAAATGTAACAAGATGGAAAATGTAAACTGCCCAGTAAATGGTAAATGTTTGACATCAGGTATCGCATATAAATGTAATGTTATTAAAAGAAAGAAATAATATGTATACATAGGATCGATAAATGGACCATTTAAAGTTAGATATAATAATCATATAGTATCTGTTAAAAAGCATGTAGAGTAGGTATTTATGAATCATCAACTTCACTAAATGCATATATTAAATTATTTAAATATTAAGTATACGATGAAATCGCCAATATTAACTAAAGCTGGTAAATAGTCCCCAAACAAATGTAAAAGATGCAACTTACGTCAAACTGAATCAGAAAAAAAAATTATTAAGGAAAACATTATAAAAAAGAACTGAGAGTATAGGTTGCTGTTTACATAAAAGTAAATATAAATATAATAAATATAACAATAAAAGTATAGACAAATTAAAACATTATATATAGATAAGTAATTTTTGGATAAGAATAAATTACATTATTCAAAACAAACCAACGTTAATTGCTAAGAAATTAGATACACCTGTAGTTTTATATATCTGCGTAAAATAAGCTTTGATATATCATAAATAATAATTAGTTAAATAATAATCATGATAATTAATGGTGATAATAATGGCTATTAATTAAAATATTAATAAGTAGAAGATATATAGATACTACTAATAGCAATTTGAATTTAGATTCGAAATAATAAAAATTATAATGAAAATACCAATTACAATAATACTTAATAATAATAGTATTAAAAACTATAATAATAATTCAAATAATTAAATAGATACTTTCACAGATTGTATCGTAATTATTTAAATAATAATCGTAATAGTAATAATAATTCTAAATAAATTTTAATTGTAATGAAAAGGGAATAACATTAATAATAATGATAATTATTATAATAAATATTTAAAAAATTAAATTAAAATAATGATATTAAAAAAACGGTTGTTTTGATTGATTAGAGTTTCAGCGAATAATGAGTTTTAATTTTTATACCTAATGATATTAATAATAATAATAATAATAATAATCAATAACAATAATAATAATTAATAATAATATTAATAATAATAATAATTAATAATAATAATAAAAATAAATAAATAAATAATCAGCTCCCCCCCCCAAAAAAATAAAATAAATAAATAAATAAATAAATAAAATCATATTTATTTTTAAAAAAAATTAATTACAAAAAAAAATGGTACCAGCCTAGGCTGACACCACACACAATATTTGCATAGAGCCAAGGAGGATGATAAGACCGAGGAGGGACAGCACAAACCAGATCTCCACTGTAAGTGCAGAGACTGCTGGGACCTTGGAGAGGCTTATTGCCACCCAAATCCCAGAGAAGACCAATGGTCCTTAGCAGCGAGAAATCAGTGGTAAACGGCTGTTGTGATACTGCAAGTTTATTTGCGGTGGCTATCGAAAAGAGGTGGAGAATACTGGAAATCTGGGGAGACTTGTTGTCACTCAGACTCCAGGGAATACCACCGGTTGTCGGTGAGCAATCACTGATGACCTGTGTGAGAACTCCTAGTAAGTAAATAATAATAGGAGCATGATGGGGTCGCGGGGCACACGAAAATTAACTGTATAAATGAATGAATAGATTGAATGAATACTTATTTAATAATAATAACAATAATAATTAGTAATAATAATAAAAATCTTAAATAAAAACCGAAAGTTGAATAAGATTAGCGCCATAGATAACACTAGCTTTATACGTAGTTTATTTATTTATTTATTTATTTATTTATTTCTTTATTTATTTATTTTATTTTATTTTTTTATTTTTTATTTATTTATTTATTTATTTATTTGAAGAAGAAGAAGGATAGCTTAAATAATATAGGTCTTTTTTCTAGAAAACTGTATCTTCACTTAATGGAAAAATAATAATAAACAATAGTAGTAATAATTATTAATAAAAAAAATAATAAATCGTTAATAGTGAATAAAAATAAAACTTAATTTTACCGGAAGTTAAAAGAAATAATTATATAGTTAACGCTTTTTAACATTTTTAGATTTCGCTATCTTTTTTATTTTTTAAAGTGTATCAATTAATTACAAAATTCTCTTTTTTTTTATTGAATAATATACACTCTATGCCTGTCTAGCCTTACCTTCCGTCTCATCTCTCTCACTCCTATTCTACACCACATTCTTCCATTTCCACCGTCTATTTAAGCCCCTTTCTCCATCTCTCATTTCCCATCTTTTATCTATCTGTTTTATCCATTGTTTTTTTTTAACTATGATATTATCCCTATTTGTCTCCCCTTCTTTATCGCTAACTTTCCCCTCTATTTTCCTCTCTCTTCTTCCACAGCCTCCCCCACACGCTCTTCCCTAACTCTTCCCCTCGTTTTTCTCCATCTTTCGCCTTTTGATTAAATCCTTAGTGACATCATAAATTAAATGAGAGAATTGGGGAGCTTTGATTTTTGAATGATAGTTAAAATAAAAGAAACAATGAATTAATCAGATTGAAGCATACGTGATTTATGCCATGACATGTTTATGCGAGATTAATAGACAGTTGAAATTATATAATAAAGTGTACCCTATAATGTCTTGGAAATGATAAAAAAGAAAAAAAGAAGAAACAAAAATAAGAATTTTTATTATAATATATTACATTATGAGGTCTAGTGGTACACAACCACTAGAGCTAAATTTCCGCCTGATGAGATCTCGGTTTTTAACAGCTGTTGATCGATAACATTGACATGACAGTGTCGCGGATTATGTAAATGTCTGTATAAATAAACATTATATATATATATATATAATTTCTTTTTTAAGATGGTAGGACAAATCCCAGCAGAGTGCTCGATTAATTGAGAAAATCAAAATTAATTTTTTGTCATCTGGTAAAGAAAATGGATTGTCTTGTATCACTCTCTAACACAAAATTTAGACGATTCTAATTTAACACTTCAAAGCAAATAACGTATCCAGACGAGAGTTGAGATGAGACTACCCATTTTATTTAGCAGATTACAGCAAAAGCTGAAGATAGCCGGGAAGTAAACGCCTTCTGAGCTTGAAACCAATGGTACTGATGTTGTACTGATTTTCTGTACCGAATAATAATAATAAATAACATTTTACCCCCCTTTTTGGACTTTATTAAGCTTTTTAATCTCACATATCTTTCCCTAACACAAAATTTAGACGATTCTAATTTAACACTTCAAAGCAAATAACGTATCCAAACGAGAGTGATACGAGACACTTCATTTTCTGTATCGTTTCTTCGTAATGTTTTCGATGCGGCGAGCAAGCTTTTGGGTCACCGGTGGTAATTGATATAATATTTACTCCGATGGTTCTTATTTCAGCCATCTCTAGCGCTTTCGATCGTCGTGCTGGTCATCAGGAGTAGTTTTTTTTAAGAGACTTTTCGTAATTTTTATAATTTTCTCGAAAGTTTTGGCAGGAGAAGAGGGAGAGGAAACGAACAAGAAAAGGTGTGTGGTTGAGTTTATTATTTATTTTTGTATTTGTGTATTTATTAATTTTGTTTAGTCATATTATTTGATTTATTTTTCTTTTTTGTTGTTTTTTTTTGTATATTTATTTATTATTTTTAATTATGGAATAAGTTTAATACATTAGTACCGGTATTAAAATATACTTAATATTTATAGCTTTTAATACCAGTATTATATCATATAATATTAAACGTATTCCATAATAAATAAATAAATAAATATAAAACAATTTTTTTAATAAATAAATAAATATAATAAAATAAAAACTTATAAATAAATAAATAAATAAATAAATAAATAAATAAATATAAACAATTTTTTAATAAATAAATAAATAAAATAAAATAAAAACTTATAAATAAATAAATAAATATAAAACAATATTTTAATAAATAAATAAATAAAATAAAATAAAAACTTATAAATAAATAAATAAATAAATATAAGACAATTTTTAATAAATAAATAAATAAATAAATAAAATAAAATAAAAACTTATAAATAAATAAATAAATAAATATAAGACAATTTTTTAATAAATAAATAAATAAAATAAAATAAAAACTTATAAATAAATAAATAAATATAAAACATTTTTTTAATAAATAAATAAAATAAAATAAAAACTTATGAATAAATAAGTAAATAAATTAATATAAAACAATTTTTTTAATAAATAAATAAAATTAAATTAAAACTAATAAATAAATAAATATAAAACAATTTTTTTAATAAATAAATAAATAAATAAATAAATAAATAGAATAAAATAAAAACTAATAAATAAATAAATAAATATAAAACAATTTTTTTAATAAATAAATAAATGAAATTAAATAAAAACTTTTAATAAATAAATAAATAAATAAATAGAATAAAATTAAAACTAATAAATAAATAAATAAATAAATCTAAAACAATTTTTTAATAAATAACTAAAACAATAAAATAAAAATTTATAAATAAATAAATAAATAAATCATAAACAATTTTTTTAATAAATAAATAAATGAAATAAAATAAAATAAAAACTTATAAATAAATAAATAAATAAAATAATATGGCAAAAAGAAAATCAATAAATACATAAATAGAAAAATACACTCAACCACACTGTTTTCTTTTTCTTTTCCTCGCCCACTCCTTCTTCTTCTTCTTCTTCTTCTTCTTCTTCTTCTTCTTCTTCTTCTTCTTCTTCTGTGTATTCTTATATATTTATTAGTTTTGGGCGGGAACTTTGTGATGGTAATAGTAATAGTGATATATATATATATATATATATATATATATATATATATATATATATATATATATATATATATATATATATATATATATTCGGGGAAGTTGAAAATCGACTGACACGTAGCTATAAGGCATATTCTGACAACGTTCGTTGAATACTCAAGTCAGTCTTTCTATGTGTGCCTCCCTCCGCATAAATAGAACTTAAATTCTCTTCTTTACGTGGTAATGTCTCGTGTGCGTATGGTTATGACGCTTGCTTGCCGAGTCTAGGCTGATTTTGTAGCGGCCGTCTGAGATTATCACTCCCTACACTGATGAGAGCGAAAGCTTGAGACGCTGGTGTATGTAAGTAAAAATAATTTAATATTATTGCCTTAAAATTAATATTGTTATAAGCCCCTTTAATAAGATTGAAGTTAAGCCCTGTTCGGGGAAGTTCAAATTAGACTGACACGTAGCTATAAGGCATATTCTGACAACGTTCGTTGAATACTCAAGTCAGTCTTTCTATGTGTGCCTCCCTCCATATAAATAGAATTTAAATTCTGTTATTGACGTGGTGATGTCTCGTGGTCGTATGGTTATGACGCTTGATTGCGGAGTCTAGGTTTATTCTGTAGCAGGGTTTCGAACCTTGCGACCGGCTGAGATTATCATTCCCTACACTGATGAGAGCGAAAGCTTGAAACGCTGGCGTATGTAGGTAAAAATAGTTTAATATTATTTACTTAAAATTAATATATATATATATATATATATATATATATATATATATATATATATATATATATATATATATATATAGCAAAATTTGCACAAACTAAGGACTCAATATAATTTTGGATGGAGCATTATAACATATATTAGCAAGCCGCGCATGCGTGGTCCCTCTCTGTATGTGACTCGATGTGGCGAGTGTAAAATGCAATAAATTTGGTCAATTTGGGGCATTTTTGACCACTCTTTGACCCCCTGGGGCGCGAACCAGAATTTATCTGAGGTCAAGGATGCTCATTTTATATCCAGAACAATTGCCTCTACATTTTGACAGAAAAAGGGTCATTTTTTGACTCCCTGGGGGCGCGAACCAGATTTATTCCAAGGTCAGCGATACTTATTTTCTATTAGGAACAATTGCCTCCACATTTTGGCCAAGTTTCAGAGAAATTGAATGGATGGATGAAAAGTTATGGGGCCAAAAATGTCATTTTTTGCTATTTCGGGGCCTTTTGACCCCCGGGGGAGGGGCTAACCAGATTTTTTTTAAATCGGAGAATGTCACTTTCTAACCTGACCAAAGTTACAACTTCATGCAAAATTTCAGAGAAATTCAATGGATGGTTGCGGAGAAAAATTCGGACGGACGGACATGCCTCAAAACATAAGTCCCCCGATTTTATAAATAATACACGTGGTTTATTCTAAACTCTACTGCAGTTTTATGGCTCATCTAATCAGCAGAAGTGTATTAATAAACTCAATTTGTTTTATACATTCGAATAGAAATTCAAACTGAGCAAGAAAACGAATTCTGTAAGACCTATGTGAAAATAAAGCGGATGTGCTGTATTTCTTACGAGCAGCCGATGCCAATGAAATATTATTACGCTTATTTGCATCACACAATTTATCCCGTCCTTAAATATATGTTTTGCACTCCTTCACATCAATTGACGTTTTATATCATACAAATTCAAAAAGACTCCACGTCGAAAGAAAATGTTTGTAATCAACTTCCGTTTCCGTATTACAGACAATTAGGATAATGGTCAGACAGCTCAAAGGGAAACTCTTCGCTTAAAACAATACACGCAAACCATTAAATTTTTTTTTTTAAAATCATAAACTGACTCACTTGAAGTCGTTTTCTTTTGCGTTCTTTGCAAACAGAAATGATTTCTTTGCACTTTTTGTTTCACGAAAATTACCTTCATTCGGACTTTTTCTATTTGTTGGATTAAAAAAAAATCTTTTTTTCCCCCATGTTTATGAACTACATATATACTAGAATAATCCCCCCAGGATGAGTAAAATTAATTCCTCAAACAATAAAATTTTGCACCACTTTTATGTCCCCTTATTAAAATTGAAATCAAGATATAATACTACTAAACCCTATGATTAATATACTTATTCCAATTTTGATCAAAATCCATTACATGATTTTGATTGTGGACAATGTCTAAAATTTAAGGCTTAAGAAATTGAAATTTAGGGAGCCTAGCTTAATTGTTGTCGAATAATCATAGGTCAAATTTAATGCAAATCTGAAATGTTTGCGCACAGAAGCTGGAGAAGTGTAAAATGTCGTCTAGCTGGTCCTGCTCTGGACCTGTCTGCGAATTAATGTTGGTAAGTCTTTGTGGCTTTTAGAAACGTTTAAAACTAAAGAACAAAGGTCTCGAGGTTTGGGCTTAATCTGGAACCACTTCTTCTTCCTAGGGTGTATTTGAAGCATGTGGCTATACAACAGTGTCTTTGAAGCATGTGGTCATACAACAGTGTATTTGAAGCATGTGGCTATACAACAGTGTCTTTGAAGCATGTGGTCATACAACAGTGTCTTTGAAGCATGTGGTCATACAACAGTGTCTTTGAAGCATGTGGTCATACAACAGTGTATTTGAAGCATGTGGTCATACAACAGTGTCTTTGAAGCATGTGGTCATACAACAGTGTCTTTGAAGCATGTGGTCATACAACAGTGTCTTTGAAGCATGTGGCTATACAACAGTGTCTTTGAAGCATGTGGTCATACAACAGTGTATTTGAAGCATGTGGTCATACAACAGTGTCTTTGAAGCATGTGGTCATACAACAGTGTCTTTGAAGCATGTGGTCATACAACAGTGTCTTTGAAGCATGTGGTCATACAACAGTGTCTTTGAAGCATGTGGTCATACAACAGTGTATTTGAAGCATGTGGTCATACAACAGTGTATTTGAAGCATATGGTTATACAACAGTGTCTTTGAAGCATGTGGTCATACAACAGTGTCTTTGAAGCATGTGGTCATACAACAGTGTCTTTGAAGCATGTGGTCATACAACAGTGTATTTGAAGCATGTGGCTATACAACAGTGTCTTTGAAGCATGTGGTCATACAACAGTGTATTTGAAGCATGTGGCTATACAACAGTGTCTTTGAAGAATGTGGTCATACAACAGTGTATTTGAAGCATGTGGCTATACAACAGTGTCTTTGAAGCATGTGGTCATACAACAGTGTCTTTGAAGCATGTGGTCATACAACAGTGTCTTTGAAGCATGTGGTCATACAACAGTGTATTTGAAGCATGTGGTCATACAACAGTGTCTTTGAAGCATGTGGTCATACAACAGTGTCTTTGAAGCATGTGGTCATACAACAGTGTCTTTGAAGCATGTGGCTATACAACAGTGTCTTTGAAGCATGTGGTCATACAACAGTGTATTTGAAGCATGTGGTCATACAACAGTGTCTTTGAAGCATGTGGTCATACAACAGTGTCTTTGAAGCATGTGGTCATACAACAGTGTCTTTGAAGCATGTGGTCATACAACAGTGTCTTTGAAGCATGTGGTCATACAACAGTGTCTTTGAAGCATGTGGTCATACAACAGTGTATTTGAAGCATGTGGTCATACAACAGTGTCTTTGAAGCATGTGGTCATACAACAGTGTCTTTGAAGCATGTGGTCATACAAAAGTGTATTTGAAGCATGTGGTCATACAACAGTGTCTTTGAAGCATGTGGTCATACAACAGTGTATTTGAAGCATGTGGTCATACAACAGTGTATTTGAAGCATGTGGTCATACAACAGTGTCTTTGAAGCATGTGGTCATACAACAGTGTCTTTGAAGCATGTGGTCATACAAAAGTGTATTTGAAGCATGTGGCTATACAACAGTGTCTTTGAAGCATGTGGTCATACAACAGTGTCTTTGAAGCATGTGGTCATACAACAGTGTCTTTGAAGCATGTGGTCATACAAAAGTGTATTTGAAGCATGTGGCTATACAACAGTGTCTTTGAAGCATGTGGTCATACAAAAGTGTATTTGAAGCATGTGGCTATACAACAGTGTCTTTGAAGCATGTGGTCATACAACAGTGTCTTTGAAGCATGTGCTCATACAACAGTGTATTTGAAGCATGTGGCTATACAACAGTGTCTTTGAAGCATGTGGTCATACAACAGTGTCTTTGAAGCATGTGGCTATACAACAGTGTCTTTGAAGCATGTGGTCATACAACAGTGTCTTTGAAGCATGTGCTCATACAACAGTGTCTTTGAAGCATGTTGTCGTACAACAGTGACTTTGAAGCATGTGCTCATACAACAGTGTCTTTGAAGCATGTGGTCATACAACAGTGTCTTTGAAGCATGTGCTCACACAACAGTGTCTTTGAAGCATGTGGTCATACAACAGTGACTTTGAAGCATGTGCTCATACAACAGTGTCTTTGAAGCATGTGGTCATACAACAGTGTCTTTGAAGCATGTGCTCACACAACAGTGTCTTTGAAGCATGTGGTCATACAACAGTGTCTTTGAAGCATGTGCTCACACAACAGTGTCTTTGAAGCATGTGGTCATACAACAGTGTCTTTGAAGCATGTGCTCACACAACAGTGTCTTTGAAGCATGTGGTCATACAACAGTGTCTTTGAAGCATGCGGTCATACAACAGTGTCTTTGAAGCATGTGCTCACACAACAGTGTCTTTGAAGCATGTGGTCATACAACAGTGACTTTGAAGCATGTGCTCATACAACAGTGTCTTTGAAGCATGTGGTCATACAACAGTGTCTTTGAAGCATGTGCTCACAAAACAGTGTCTTTGAAGCATGTGCTCATACAACAGTGTCTTTGAAGCATATGGTTATACAACAGTGTCTTTGAAGCATGTGCTCATACAACAGTGTCTTTGAAGCATGTGCTCATACAACAGTGTCTTTGAAGCATGTGCTCATACAACAGTGTCTTTGAAGCATGTGGTCATACAAACGTGTCTTTGAAGCATGTGGCCATACAACAGTGTTATTGAAGCATGTGGTAATACGATAGTTTCTTTTAAAGCATGTGCTCATACAACAGTGTATTTGAAGCATATGGTTATACAACAGTGTCTTTGAAGCATGTGGTCATACAACAATGTTATTGAAGCATGTGGTCATACGATAGTGTCTTTTGAAGCATGTGCTCATACAACAGTGTATTTGAAGCATGTGGCCATACAACAGTGTCTTTGAAGCATGTGGCCATACAACAATGTTATTGAAGCATGTGGTCATACGATAGTGTCTTTTGAAGCATGTGCTCATACAACAGTGTATTTGAAGCATATGGTTATACAACAGTGTCTTTGAAGCATGTGGTCATACAACAGTGTCTTTGAAGCATATGGTCATACAACAGTGTCTTTTGAAGCATGTGGTCATACAACAGTGTCTTTGAAGCATGTGGTCATACAACAGTGTCTTTGAAGCATATGGTCATACAACAGTGTCTTTTGAAGCATGTGGTCATACAACAGTATCTTTGAAGTATGTGGTCATACAACAGTGTCTTTGAAGGATGTGGTCATACAACAGTGGCTTTGAAGCATCTGGTCATACAAAAGTGTCTTTGAAGCATGTAGTCATATAACAGTGTCTGGAGCGACTTCGTAAAAAAATAGGGACTTATTAAAATACACCTTTATTAAAGAAATATTAGCGCAATAAAATTAATCTTGAGTATTCATTGCGGCAGTTTCAGACGGTGATGTTATAGAATCGCATCTTAATGCCAATTACAAGACTCTTATCTTATATAATCATTTGTAGAAAAGGATGGGAAAGAAACAATGGCATTTCCATAAAGAAACAATTCATGTAAATATATTGATTTTATATTGAATGCACAGTTGATTGTAAGTGCCAGAAGTAAGAACTGTTGATTTTTCTTTAGTTGAAAGGAATTAAATACAGTTGGTGCTGCAGGGGCCGATTCTGATGATCGGTCTTACAACTAAAAAGACACAGACATAAATACAGCAATGAAAATGAAGGAAAAACAAACTCATGTGTGCAACAAAATATAAAAGTTGTCATTTATCTCAAAGAAATAACTATGAAAAATGCTACTGCTCGCTTTCCTGACGGCAACTCCGGAGGCGAGATCCACAATAGGAGTATGTGACACAAGGTCGGAAAGTGGGATTTTAAAAGCCAGCGCCCGAGAAGGTGAGCACTCTGACCATTAAAAATTGCCTGAGCAACCCCGTCGGCATTCCCCGGTAGGGGCGCCTCAGATAGTAAGCAATAAACTTACTCCTCCCCAAAGAGGGGAGGCGAAGCCTGGGAGGGTGGACCTCCTAGAATTGCACAGGACAGACCCATAGACCGGCGTAAATCAAGCCCCAAAGGCCAAGACAATACCAGTCTATGGGGTGCAGTATCTATCGGAACAGATACTACACTTTGATCTCGACCAAAAGGCCGAGAAAGTGAAACCCGTTTTGAGACTGGAGTGAATAAAGACATCTTTTTTATACTGTTTTTCCAGCTGCTGCTGATACGACGCTTTGATGAGATCTGATTGGTCGGCTCAAGTGACGATATGGGTAGAAAGAAAGAAACTGCGTTTATTTCTGTCATACAAGCTCAGGTGTTCAAGGATTAAACATCCAGGTTTGTTAGAAGGACCAGAGTCGAAAATGAAACCAGATCGGCAGGTGTCGTCTGCCAATAGTTCTTTCAAGTGAAGCATTATATCTTCAAGTGAAGGTAGCCGTGCTCGGAGTGTATACGCCTTTCTTTGTGGATGTCTGGATACTCTCTGTCTGCTCTGTGAACCCGTAAAGGTCTCCGGATGGAGTCTTTAAAAGGTCCGGTAGAAATTACTACGCTGTATAGTCTGATTAGGCATCGTGTGACCAAACAACCTCATTTCGACAGGGGAAATAAATAGCAATGCATATCACTGTTACACACGTTTGCCGGCTGAATAATTCCCATACTGAAAATGTTTTTTTTTTGTTTAATTGACTTCCTTTTCGCTGACTTAATTATTGTAGGTTTCACAGTGTATGTGGCTATTACGAGATAAATGTAAGCAAAACACTGGCTTATTAAATTGTTATTACGCAATAGGTCAAATCGGACAGATTTCCTTGTGTACGTTTACCACTGTTGTTAGCAATTAAAACGTAGACTAATGTCTACTTTTTTCAAGCGCTATGAACTTGGCTGTCGTCTTTCAATCAGGTTGTGGGTTTAATTTGATAGGCGCGCCATTTTGCCGACGAATGTTTTAACCAACGGATGAACGATCAGATTCATTTTTAAATAGTACATGTTCCATCAAAACTGACGGAAAATATTATGCTTCGCCAGTGTTCGCACTAGTCTGTCTCTGCATATAAAGCAAAATTGTCTGCATGTGGATATCTGTGTTGCGGCATCACAGTTAAACGGTTAGCCTAAGAGCCAAACTAACCGCATATTTTGAATCGGAACTTTCGATGTCAGAGGTTCGTGAACCATTTTTAAAACTTATTATTCAAAGTTGAAAATACGTAAAAGTAACATGAGAACAAATGCTGCGCCATTTTTTAGCGTTCTCTTTCCAGCTGACTGAACAGCATACTTACATGAAATGATCTGAACCTTTTCATAACCAGTTAGAACAATAATTAAATAAATAAATAAATAAATAAACAACTATCAATAAGTCAAGACGGTTTTTTAGTTAAATATTTGACATCTTTATTTATTCTTATTATCTGAACTTTTCTTTGCGTTTCTTTATTTATTTTGTATTATTTGAACCTTTTTTTGCGTTTCTTTATTTATTTTTTATTATTTGAACTTTTCTTTACGTTTCTTTATTTAGTTTTTATTATTTGAACTTTTCTTTGCATTTCTTTATTTAGTTTTTATTATTTGAATTTTTCTTTGCGTTTCTTTATTTAGTTTTTATTATTTGAACTTTTCTTTGCGTTTCTTTATTTAGTTTTTTGTTATTAGAACTTTTTTTTTACGTTTCTTTATTTAGTTTTTATTATTAGAACTTTTCTTTACGTTTCTTTATCTATTTTAGGCAATCAAACTAATTTAGATCTACACGGAGAGATCCCTATGCAGAACTCATAAACACTATAAGTAGGATGAAAAGACAAAAATATGTTTGTTTGTTCAGTGGCCATGTGGCTAAAGTGTTCGCCTTCAGCTCAGTTTTATGCCGTCTTTCAGGGTTCGAATCCCACACTAAACAATTGTTTTTTTTTTACTATAACGTTCCAATTATTTCCTAACCGATATCGATCATCTTCAAAAACTTGAATAATATTTTAAAAATTATTTTATTGTGATTTAAAGTAAGAAAATAAGAAAATAAGAAAAGAATAATTTGAACTGACGTGCAGAAAAATGGTATTTCAGCTAGTATTCATATAAAGTCATAGAATTACGTCAGTAATTTAATTTTTGATACATAGATTATTATTATCATTTCTGATGACCTAAAAAACAAAAATACATAGCGTTGATTTTTTATTTATTTAGAGTGAAGGATTTCTTTCCCAATTAATTTCAAACAACGGATGTAGTCTGACTTGCTATTTGCTTTCTTAATTCCCCTCACCACTTAAAATGGTTTCATCCGGGGTTAGAAAAAGGCACGTGTTTTACTCGCTTTTTTTCCTTCTTTTGTTTGCAACGGTGCGGATTTATATTTATTTATATACAAATAAATACACATTGGTTTTCATTATAGAATGGAGGGTTTTCATTTTAAAATGTTAAATTATTCATTTTGCCTTCGTGTGAGGGCAAGTAAATAGTGACTTATTGAAATAAACTTTTGTTTTATTATTCAAACTTTAGGAGAATCCTATAAAATCTCGCTGGCATTCTTTTAAAACAACTTTTTATAAAATGTTGAAAATATCGATTTAAAAATATAAAATGAATGAACTCTATATATTTAGATTAATTAATTATGCTGTTAAAATAAGTTAAAATAAAAACATTCACAGTTTACATGAAATAAGTTAGTTTATTCATTTTTAAAAAAAATATTATTTTTTACTTGATTCGTGTATTAGGTAAAATTCTCCCCCCCCCTCCACCTTTAATTAAAATAGTTGAATATAACACACCCTGGGGCAAATATAATAGACTCGAGCCAGTCACTGCTTAGTATACAGAGTGGCATATCTAAATGAATAAACGCGAAGTTTTTTTCATTTATCACACCTCTATTACCATAAAAACGGTCCCATTTTATTTAAATCAATAATACAATATAGTTTGTTTTTTAAAATACTGTATATAAAATAGAGAGCGTAGACCCAAACACAGCTATGCGTATATCTAATTTTCATAATTATTTTTAAACAGTTTATAATAAATTAATGTTTGGTGTCATTCATATGAAAAGTGATTAATAACAAGTAGAGCTGTTTTTAGTATAAATTTTTATTTTTTACAAACATTATTGGTTTCATATGTGCATACATAGTTCAGCTGCGATCGCTCTCGAGAACCAGACCTTCAGAAAAAAAACACCGCTTTTTTCTGAAGGTTTGTAGGAAGGTGGTGCTCGAGTGAGATCGCAGCTGAAACATGTATACACATATGTAACCAATAATGTTTGTATAAATAAAAATAGAAAACATTTATTATTGATTATTGATTATTGCTACTTAACTGATCATTTAAGAGTCATAAGAGTTTACGAATCTTGCCATAAATGGCTCAAACAGGAAATGGAAAAACGCAAGTCAGGAATTGGGGGTATGTGAGGGTGTAGGGATGTTGTAACTCTGAATCACACACTGGCCTCTTCCTCCTCCTCATCCTCCTCCTAATCTTGCGTTATTTTCTTCTCAGTTTCCTCTTCCGCATCCTCCATTTTGACTATTGCCTTATTATAACTTCCAACCATACGCCTTCTCCTCCTCTCCCTCCATCTCCTTATTTTTCTTTTCTCCCTCTTCCTTTATTTCCTCTTCCGTTTCCTCTTCCTCCTCGTTATCCTCCTCCTCCTCTTCCTTCTCCTCCATTTCAGTCATTGCATTTATTATAACTTCCAACCATACGCCTCCCCCTCCTCTTCCTCTTCCTCCTTCTCCCCCTCATTCTCCTTATTTTATTACATAAATATAAAAGGATCTGCTACTAAGGTGTTATAATAATGATAATAATAATAGTTTGCTAGAGAGCTTGTAGAAGGGGTTGTGGCAAAGATGATATGGATAAGCCTTGTTGGCTAGTGTACGACGACTCTCGTTAGCAAGTAATTAAAAAAAGGCGTGATGAACGTGACAACAACTCGTATATAAAAATAAGAAAGACTTTCTATTTCGAAGAAATAAATACAATACTTTTTCTTTGCTTGCGTTTAATGACGCAATGAATCGTTAGAACTAGGGCTACTGCAGATGATGATGATGATGATGATGATGATGATGATGATGATGATGATGATGATGATGATGATGATGATGATGATGATGATTACTTATAGCACTACTGCTATGTCACCTGTCGTCTGAATTTACTCGGGAATTGACTGTACTTCTGCTACTATCGTTGCCGAGTCGTAGTTGATGTTGCGGTCAAGAATAGGACTGCTGAAGTTGTTGTTGATGATGATGATGATGACGATGACGATGACGATGACGATGACGATGATTACGATGACGATGACGACGATGACGATGACGATGACGATGACGATGACGATGATGACGATGACGATGACGATGATGACGATGATGATGATGACGATGATGATGAGGATGATGATGATGATGAGTATGATTATGATGATGATGATGACGACGATGACGACGATGATGATGACGACGATGACGATGACGATGACGATGACGATGACGATGATGACGATGACGATGATGACGACGACGACGATGATGATGATGATGATGATGATGATGATGATGATGATGATGATGATGATGATGATGATGATGATGATGATGATGAGAAGCTGCTATATGTTTCGGGCAGAATCGCTTCTGCTAGTCGTAGTCGTCATAAGTTGCCATGTCGCCTGACGGCGAGTGTGAGGGCAACCCTCGAAGTGCCCACGAGTATTAAAAATGCGTTTTTTTTTATACTGGTCAAAACAGCTGCTGCTGCTGCTATTAACCGTGAAATACTGTAACCTGATTGGTTGACAAAAAGGGAGATGCGCAACGAGAGACGAAATTATGTCTGTTTCTTTCACGTGTGTCGAGACTATCGACGAGTTAACTTCTTTGGTTTTACTTGGTGTGTCGTGTTGTAATCGGGAAGTGACAAGCTGAAGGGAATATGAAACATGAAAAAAAAAGCTACTGTAATACCAATACTTTTAAGAGCACTGGGAAAACTTAGAAAACTCTCTGTATGTGACTCGATGTGGCGAGTGTAAAATGCAATAAATTTGGTCAATTTGGGGCATTTTTGACCACTCTTTGACCCCCTGGGGCGCGAACCAGAATTTATCTGAGGTCAAGGATGCTCATTTTATATCCAGAACAATTGCCTCTACATTTTGACAGAAAAAGGGTCATTTTTTGACTCCCTGGGGGCGCGAACCAGATTTATTCCAAGGTCAGCGATACTTATTTTCTATTAGGAACAATTGCCTCCACATTTTGGCCAAGTTTCAGAGAAATTGAATGGATGGATGAAAAGTTATGGGGCCAAAAATGTCATTTTTTGCTATTTCGGGGCCTTTTGACCCCCGGGGGAGGGGCTAACCAGATTTTTTTTAAATCGGAGAATGTCACTTTCTAACCTGACCAAAGTTACAACTTCATGCAAAATTTCAGAGAAATTCAATGGATGGTTGCGGAGAAAAATTCGGACGGACGGACATGCCTCAAAACATAAGTCCCCCGATTTTATAAATAATACACGTGGTTTATTCTAAACTCTACTGCAGTTTTATGGCTCATCTAATCAGCAGAAGTGTATTAATAAACTCAATTTGTTTTATACATTCGAATAGAAATTCAAACTGAGCAAGAAAACGAATTCTGTAAGACCTATGTGAAAATAAAGCGGATGTGCTGTATTTCTTACGAGCAGCCGATGCCAATGAAATATTATTACGCTTATTTGCATCACACAATTTATCCCGTCCTTAAATATATGTTTTGCACTCCTTCACATCAATTGACGTTTTATATCATACAAATTCAAAAAGACTCCACGTCGAAAGAAAATGTTTGTAATCAACTTCCGTTTCCGTATTACAGACAATTAGGATAATGGTCAGACAGCTCAAAGGGAAACTCTTCGCTTAAAACAATACACGCAAACCATTAAATTTTTTTTTTTAAAATCATAAACTGACTCACTTGAAGTCGTTTTCTTTTGCGTTCTTTGCAAACAGAAATGATTTCTTTGCACTTTTTGTTTCACGAAAATTACCTTCATTCGGACTTTTTCTATTTGTTGGATTAAAAAAAAATCTTTTTTTCCCCCATGTTTATGAACTACATATATACTAGAATAATCCCCCCAGGATGAGTAAAATTAATTCCTCAAACAATAAAATTTTGCACCACTTTTATGTCCCCTTATTAAAATTGAAATCAAGATATAATACTACTAAACCCTATGATTAATATACTTATTCCAATTTTGATCAAAATCCATTACATGATTTTGATTGTGGACAATGTCTAAAATTTAAGGCTTAAGAAATTGAAATTTAGGGAGCCTAGCTTAATTGTTGTCGAATAATCATAGGTCAAATTTAATGCAAATCTGAAATGTTTGCGCACAGAAGCTGGAGAAGTGTAAAATGTCGTCTAGCTGGTCCTGCTCTGGACCTGTCTGCGAATTAATGTTGGTAAGTCTTTGTGGCTTTTAGAAACGTTTAAAACTAAAGAACAAAGGTCTCGAGGTTTGGGCTTAATCTGGAACCACTTCTTCTTCCTAGGGTGTATTTGAAGCATGTGGCTATACAACAGTGTCTTTGAAGCATGTGGTCATACAACAGTGTATTTGAAGCATGTGGCTATACAACAGTGTCTTTGAAGCATGTGGTCATACAACAGTGTCTTTGAAGCATGTGGTCATACAACAGTGTCTTTGAAGCATGTGGTCATACAACAGTGTATTTGAAGCATGTGGTCATACAACAGTGTCTTTGAAGCATGTGGTCATACAACAGTGTCTTTGAAGCATGTGGTCATACAACAGTGTCTTTGAAGCATGTGGCTATACAACAGTGTCTTTGAAGCATGTGGTCATACAACAGTGTATTTGAAGCATGTGGTCATACAACAGTGTCTTTGAAGCATGTGGTCATACAACAGTGTCTTTGAAGCATGTGGTCATACAACAGTGTCTTTGAAGCATGTGGTCATACAACAGTGTCTTTGAAGCATGTGGTCATACAACAGTGTATTTGAAGCATGTGGTCATACAACAGTGTATTTGAAGCATATGGTTATACAACAGTGTCTTTGAAGCATGTGGTCATACAACAGTGTCTTTGAAGCATGTGGTCATACAACAGTGTCTTTGAAGCATGTGGTCATACAACAGTGTATTTGAAGCATGTGGCTATACAACAGTGTCTTTGAAGCATGTGGTCATACAACAGTGTATTTGAAGCATGTGGCTATACAACAGTGTCTTTGAAGAATGTGGTCATACAACAGTGTATTTGAAGCATGTGGCTATACAACAGTGTCTTTGAAGCATGTGGTCATACAACAGTGTCTTTGAAGCATGTGGTCATACAACAGTGTCTTTGAAGCATGTGGTCATACAACAGTGTATTTGAAGCATGTGGTCATACAACAGTGTCTTTGAAGCATGTGGTCATACAACAGTGTCTTTGAAGCATGTGGTCATACAACAGTGTCTTTGAAGCATGTGGCTATACAACAGTGTCTTTGAAGCATGTGGTCATACAACAGTGTATTTGAAGCATGTGGTCATACAACAGTGTCTTTGAAGCATGTGGTCATACAACAGTGTCTTTGAAGCATGTGGTCATACAACAGTGTCTTTGAAGCATGTGGTCATACAACAGTGTCTTTGAAGCATGTGGTCATACAACAGTGTCTTTGAAGCATGTGGTCATACAACAGTGTATTTGAAGCATGTGGTCATACAACAGTGTCTTTGAAGCATGTGGTCATACAACAGTGTCTTTGAAGCATGTGGTCATACAAAAGTGTATTTGAAGCATGTGGTCATACAACAGTGTCTTTGAAGCATGTGGTCATACAACAGTGTATTTGAAGCATGTGGTCATACAACAGTGTATTTGAAGCATGTGGTCATACAACAGTGTCTTTGAAGCATGTGGTCATACAACAGTGTCTTTGAAGCATGTGGTCATACAAAAGTGTATTTGAAGCATGTGGCTATACAACAGTGTCTTTGAAGCATGTGGTCATACAACAGTGTCTTTGAAGCATGTGGTCATACAACAGTGTCTTTGAAGCATGTGGTCATACAAAAGTGTATTTGAAGCATGTGGCTATACAACAGTGTCTTTGAAGCATGTGGTCATACAAAAGTGTATTTGAAGCATGTGGCTATACAACAGTGTCTTTGAAGCATGTGGTCATACAACAGTGTCTTTGAAGCATGTGCTCATACAACAGTGTATTTGAAGCATGTGGCTATACAACAGTGTCTTTGAAGCATGTGGTCATACAACAGTGTCTTTGAAGCATGTGGCTATACAACAGTGTCTTTGAAGCATGTGGTCATACAACAGTGTCTTTGAAGCATGTGCTCATACAACAGTGTCTTTGAAGCATGTTGTCGTACAACAGTGACTTTGAAGCATGTGCTCATACAACAGTGTCTTTGAAGCATGTGGTCATACAACAGTGTCTTTGAAGCATGTGCTCACACAACAGTGTCTTTGAAGCATGTGGTCATACAACAGTGACTTTGAAGCATGTGCTCATACAACAGTGTCTTTGAAGCATGTGGTCATACAACAGTGTCTTTGAAGCATGTGCTCACACAACAGTGTCTTTGAAGCATGTGGTCATACAACAGTGTCTTTGAAGCATGTGCTCACACAACAGTGTCTTTGAAGCATGTGGTCATACAACAGTGTCTTTGAAGCATGTGCTCACACAACAGTGTCTTTGAAGCATGTGGTCATACAACAGTGTCTTTGAAGCATGCGGTCATACAACAGTGTCTTTGAAGCATGTGCTCACACAACAGTGTCTTTGAAGCATGTGGTCATACAACAGTGACTTTGAAGCATGTGCTCATACAACAGTGTCTTTGAAGCATGTGGTCATACAACAGTGTCTTTGAAGCATGTGCTCACAAAACAGTGTCTTTGAAGCATGTGCTCATACAACAGTGTCTTTGAAGCATATGGTTATACAACAGTGTCTTTGAAGCATGTGCTCATACAACAGTGTCTTTGAAGCATGTGCTCATACAACAGTGTCTTTGAAGCATGTGCTCATACAACAGTGTCTTTGAAGCATGTGGTCATACAAACGTGTCTTTGAAGCATGTGGCCATACAACAGTGTTATTGAAGCATGTGGTAATACGATAGTTTCTTTTAAAGCATGTGCTCATACAACAGTGTATTTGAAGCATATGGTTATACAACAGTGTCTTTGAAGCATGTGGTCATACAACAATGTTATTGAAGCATGTGGTCATACGATAGTGTCTTTTGAAGCATGTGCTCATACAACAGTGTATTTGAAGCATGTGGCCATACAACAGTGTCTTTGAAGCATGTGGCCATACAACAATGTTATTGAAGCATGTGGTCATACGATAGTGTCTTTTGAAGCATGTGCTCATACAACAGTGTATTTGAAGCATATGGTTATACAACAGTGTCTTTGAAGCATGTGGTCATACAACAGTGTCTTTGAAGCATATGGTCATACAACAGTGTCTTTTGAAGCATGTGGTCATACAACAGTGTCTTTGAAGCATGTGGTCATACAACAGTGTCTTTGAAGCATATGGTCATACAACAGTGTCTTTTGAAGCATGTGGTCATACAACAGTATCTTTGAAGTATGTGGTCATACAACAGTGTCTTTGAAGGATGTGGTCATACAACAGTGGCTTTGAAGCATCTGGTCATACAAAAGTGTCTTTGAAGCATGTAGTCATATAACAGTGTCTGGAGCGACTTCGTAAAAAAATAGGGACTTATTAAAATACACCTTTATTAAAGAAATATTAGCGCAATAAAATTAATCTTGAGTATTCATTGCGGCAGTTTCAGACGGTGATGTTATAGAATCGCATCTTAATGCCAATTACAAGACTCTTATCTTATATAATCATTTGTAGAAAAGGATGGGAAAGAAACAATGGCATTTCCATAAAGAAACAATTCATGTAAATATATTGATTTTATATTGAATGCACAGTTGATTGTAAGTGCCAGAAGTAAGAACTGTTGATTTTTCTTTAGTTGAAAGGAATTAAATACAGTTGGTGCTGCAGGGGCCGATTCTGATGATCGGTCTTACAACTAAAAAGACACAGACATAAATACAGCAATGAAAATGAAGGAAAAACAAACTCATGTGTGCAACAAAATATAAAAGTTGTCATTTATCTCAAAGAAATAACTATGAAAAATGCTACTGCTCGCTTTCCTGACGGCAACTCCGGAGGCGAGATCCACAATAGGAGTATGTGACACAAGGTCGGAAAGTGGGATTTTAAAAGCCAGCGCCCGAGAAGGTGAGCACTCTGACCATTAAAAATTGCCTGAGCAACCCCGTCGGCATTCCCCGGTAGGGGCGCCTCAGATAGTAAGCAATAAACTTACTCCTCCCCAAAGAGGGGAGGCGAAGCCTGGGAGGGTGGACCTCCTAGAATTGCACAGGACAGACCCATAGACCGGCGTAAATCAAGCCCCAAAGGCCAAGACAATACCAGTCTATGGGGTGCAGTATCTATCGGAACAGATACTACACTTTGATCTCGACCAAAAGGCCGAGAAAGTGAAACCCGTTTTGAGACTGGAGTGAATAAAGACATCTTTTTTATACTGTTTTTCCAGCTGCTGCTGATACGACGCTTTGATGAGATCTGATTGGTCGGCTCAAGTGACGATATGGGTAGAAAGAAAGAAACTGCGTTTATTTCTGTCATACAAGCTCAGGTGTTCAAGGATTAAACATCCAGGTTTGTTAGAAGGACCAGAGTCGAAAATGAAACCAGATCGGCAGGTGTCGTCTGCCAATAGTTCTTTCAAGTGAAGCATTATATCTTCAAGTGAAGGTAGCCGTGCTCGGAGTGTATACGCCTTTCTTTGTGGATGTCTGGATACTCTCTGTCTGCTCTGTGAACCCGTAAAGGTCTCCGGATGGAGTCTTTAAAAGGTCCGGTAGAAATTACTACGCTGTATAGTCTGATTAGGCATCGTGTGACCAAACAACCTCATTTCGACAGGGGAAATAAATAGCAATGCATATCACTGTTACACACGTTTGCCGGCTGAATAATTCCCATACTGAAAATGTTTTTTTTTTGTTTAATTGACTTCCTTTTCGCTGACTTAATTATTGTAGGTTTCACAGTGTATGTGGCTATTACGAGATAAATGTAAGCAAAACACTGGCTTATTAAATTGTTATTACGCAATAGGTCAAATCGGACAGATTTCCTTGTGTACGTTTACCACTGTTGTTAGCAATTAAAACGTAGACTAATGTCTACTTTTTTCAAGCGCTATGAACTTGGCTGTCGTCTTTCAATCAGGTTGTGGGTTTAATTTGATAGGCGCGCCATTTTGCCGACGAATGTTTTAACCAACGGATGAACGATCAGATTCATTTTTAAATAGTACATGTTCCATCAAAACTGACGGAAAATATTATGCTTCGCCAGTGTTCGCACTAGTCTGTCTCTGCATATAAAGCAAAATTGTCTGCATGTGGATATCTGTGTTGCGGCATCACAGTTAAACGGTTAGCCTAAGAGCCAAACTAACCGCATATTTTGAATCGGAACTTTCGATGTCAGAGGTTCGTGAACCATTTTTAAAACTTATTATTCAAAGTTGAAAATACGTAAAAGTAACATGAGAACAAATGCTGCGCCATTTTTTAGCGTTCTCTTTCCAGCTGACTGAACAGCATACTTACATGAAATGATCTGAACCTTTTCATAACCAGTTAGAACAATAATTAAATAAATAAATAAATAAATAAACAACTATCAATAAGTCAAGACGGTTTTTTAGTTAAATATTTGACATCTTTATTTATTCTTATTATCTGAACTTTTCTTTGCGTTTCTTTATTTATTTTGTATTATTTGAACCTTTTTTTGCGTTTCTTTATTTATTTTTTATTATTTGAACTTTTCTTTACGTTTCTTTATTTAGTTTTTATTATTTGAACTTTTCTTTGCATTTCTTTATTTAGTTTTTATTATTTGAATTTTTCTTTGCGTTTCTTTATTTAGTTTTTATTATTTGAACTTTTCTTTGCGTTTCTTTATTTAGTTTTTTGTTATTAGAACTTTTTTTTTACGTTTCTTTATTTAGTTTTTATTATTAGAACTTTTCTTTACGTTTCTTTATCTATTTTAGGCAATCAAACTAATTTAGATCTACACGGAGAGATCCCTATGCAGAACTCATAAACACTATAAGTAGGATGAAAAGACAAAAATATGTTTGTTTGTTCAGTGGCCATGTGGCTAAAGTGTTCGCCTTCAGCTCAGTTTTATGCCGTCTTTCAGGGTTCGAATCCCACACTAAACAATTGTTTTTTTTTTACTATAACGTTCCAATTATTTCCTAACCGATATCGATCATCTTCAAAAACTTGAATAATATTTTAAAAATTATTTTATTGTGATTTAAAGTAAGAAAATAAGAAAATAAGAAAAGAATAATTTGAACTGACGTGCAGAAAAATGGTATTTCAGCTAGTATTCATATAAAGTCATAGAATTACGTCAGTAATTTAATTTTTGATACATAGATTATTATTATCATTTCTGATGACCTAAAAAACAAAAATACATAGCGTTGATTTTTTATTTATTTAGAGTGAAGGATTTCTTTCCCAATTAATTTCAAACAACGGATGTAGTCTGACTTGCTATTTGCTTTCTTAATTCCCCTCACCACTTAAAATGGTTTCATCCGGGGTTAGAAAAAGGCACGTGTTTTACTCGCTTTTTTTCCTTCTTTTGTTTGCAACGGTGCGGATTTATATTTATTTATATACAAATAAATACACATTGGTTTTCATTATAGAATGGAGGGTTTTCATTTTAAAATGTTAAATTATTCATTTTGCCTTCGTGTGAGGGCAAGTAAATAGTGACTTATTGAAATAAACTTTTGTTTTATTATTCAAACTTTAGGAGAATCCTATAAAATCTCGCTGGCATTCTTTTAAAACAACTTTTTATAAAATGTTGAAAATATCGATTTAAAAATATAAAATGAATGAACTCTATATATTTAGATTAATTAATTATGCTGTTAAAATAAGTTAAAATAAAAACATTCACAGTTTACATGAAATAAGTTAGTTTATTCATTTTTAAAAAAAATATTATTTTTTACTTGATTCGTGTATTAGGTAAAATTCTCCCCCCCCCCCCTCCACCTTTAATTAAAATAGTTGAATATAACACACCCTGGGGCAAATATAATAGACTCGAGCCAGTCACTGCTTAGTATACAGAGTGGCATATCTAAATGAATAAACGCGAAGTTTTTTTCATTTATCACACCTCTATTACCATAAAAACGGTCCCATTTTATTTAAATCAATAATACAATATAGTTTGTTTTTTAAAATACTGTATATAAAATAGAGAGCGTAGACCCAAACACAGCTATGCGTATATCTAATTTTCATAATTATTTTTAAACAGTTTATAATAAATTAATGTTTGGTGTCATTCATATGAAAAGTGATTAATAACAAGTAGAGCTGTTTTTAGTATAAATTTTTATTTTTTACAAACATTATTGGTTTCATATGTGCATACATAGTTCAGCTGCGATCGCTCTCGAGAACCAGACCTTCAGAAAAAAAACACCGCTTTTTTCTGAAGGTTTGTAGGAAGGTGGTGCTCGAGTGAGATCGCAGCTGAAACATGTATACACATATGTAACCAATAATGTTTGTATAAATAAAAATAGAAAACATTTATTATTGATTATTGATTATTGCTACTTAACTGATCATTTAAGAGTCATAAGAGTTTACGAATCTTGCCATAAATGGCTCAAACAGGAAATGGAAAAACGCAAGTCAGGAATTGGGGGTATGTGAGGGTGTAGGGATGTTGTAACTCTGAATCACACACTGGCCTCTTCCTCCTCCTCATCCTCCTCCTAATCTTGCGTTATTTTCTTCTCAGTTTCCTCTTCCGCATCCTCCATTTTGACTATTGCCTTATTATAACTTCCAACCATACGCCTTCTCCTCCTCTCCCTCCATCTCCTTATTTTTCTTTTCTCCCTCTTCCTTTATTTCCTCTTCCGTTTCCTCTTCCTCCTCGTTATCCTCCTCCTCCTCTTCCTTCTCCTCCATTTCAGTCATTGCATTTATTATAACTTCCAACCATACGCCTCCCCCTCCTCTTCCTCTTCCTCCTTCTCCCCCTCATTCTCCTTATTTTATTACATAAATATAAAAGGATCTGCTACTAAGGTGTTATAATAATGATAATAATAATAGTTTGCTAGAGAGCTTGTAGAAGGGGTTGTGGCAAAGATGATATGGATAAGCCTTGTTGGCTAGTGTACGACGACTCTCGTTAGCAAGTAATTAAAAAAAGGCGTGATGAACGTGACAACAACTCGTATATAAAAATAAGAAAGACTTTCTATTTCGAAGAAATAAATACAATACTTTTTCTTTGCTTGCGTTTAATGACGCAATGAATCGTTAGAACTAGGGCTACTGCAGATGATGATGATGATGATGATGATGATGATGATGATGATGATGATGATGATGATGATGATGATGATGATGATGATGATGATGATTACTTATAGCACTACTGCTATGTCACCTGTCGTCTGAATTTACTCGGGAATTGACTGTACTTCTGCTACTATCGTTGCCGAGTCGTAGTTGATGTTGCGGTCAAGAATAGGACTGCTGAAGTTGTTGTTGATGATGATGATGATGACGATGACGATGACGATGACGATGACGATGATTACGATGACGATGACGACGATGACGATGACGATGACGATGACGATGACGATGATGACGATGACGATGACGATGATGACGATGATGATGATGACGATGATGATGAGGATGATGATGATGATGAGTATGATTATGATGATGATGATGACGACGATGACGACGATGATGATGACGACGATGACGATGACGATGACGATGACGATGACGATGATGACGATGACGATGATGACGACGACGACGATGATGATGATGATGATGATGATGATGATGATGATGATGATGATGATGATGATGATGATGATGATGATGATGATGATGAGAAGCTGCTATATGTTTCGGGCAGAATCGCTTCTGCTAGTCGTAGTCGTCATAAGTTGCCATGTCGCCTGACGGCGAGTGTGAGGGCAACCCTCGAAGTGCCCACGAGTATTAAAAATGCGTTTTTTTTTATACTGGTCAAAACAGCTGCTGCTGCTGCTATTAACCGTGAAATACTGTAACCTGATTGGTTGACAAAAAGGGAGATGCGCAACGAGAGACGAAATTATGTCTGTTTCTTTCACGTGTGTCGAGACTATCGACGAGTTAACTTCTTTGGTTTTACTTGGTGTGTCGTGTTGTAATCGGGAAGTGACAAGCTGAAGGGAATATGAAACATGAAAAAAAAAGCTACTGTAATACCAATACTTTTAAGAGCACTGGGAAAACTTAGAAAACGACAACAAGAAATTGCAATCAAAGAAGGGATTGGCACTATACAAACCACGGAACTTATGAAAACAGCTGACGTATTTAGAAAAATTCTTGAATGCGGAAACCAACCCGCATAGTCAGATAACATTGACCAACTGCAGATAAGTTGAAATAAAATAGCATTTTGTAAACACAACTTAAAATATAGGTGGAACGGACGAACCCAAGAGAACTGAGACTGCCTAGGTAGATATATGTGATACTATGTGATGTGTCTGTACTTAAAAAAGGAGTATATCAGTGTGTGCGTATATGCATGACCAACATATATGCAAATTATTTTTTAATATAGTTTACGTGTGATAAGCTAGCTTAATCTCGTATTCTTAATTTAATTCTTATTTTAGTTTTACTTTTTCATGTATAAGCCATAAAATAACACTTAAAATATAGCTTTGTGGAAACATCTTTTGGCCAAAATGTCCATTTGTCAAAAGGTTTGCTGACCATGTCTGTCATAAATTAATTAACATTTTAAGAGTTTACATGAAATAATCAAGATTAGTCTCGTCTATTCTTTTTACTTATTTCATGTATTGGTCAAAAAATTCCCTTTGAAAAAAAAAGAGCTGACCAAAGCTTCCGTTGACTTACAACGTCCTAGATTTATTAAATTTTAACCAGATCAGCTGTTTATTAGACATTTATTATCTCATCCGATACGGATGTTATTGTTTTGGTAGTAAAGTCATTATGTAGAACGGACACGTTTGCGTGGTTGCCTTATCTCTTGGGAACAACTGTGTGCATTCTATTGATTTTGATAACAGTTCTACAATTTGTGATATGATTAAGAAGGCGGATTCAACCTAAAACCAATTCTGGTTTAACACGGTTGTATAGTACGTATGGTTTCGAAAAAGGAAAGAGTGACTGTAATGTGTTTCCGATGAAGCAAAGGAAAAGAAGAGACAGGATTTAAATTTTAAAAAAGGATTGAATGTGTAGAACCATGTTGCCCCACCCGACGACAGTCAACCCCAACGTTGTGTGTCCGTGGCCTTCTTCTTGTCTTCATCGTCTAGCCGAGTCGTCTATCCACTGACGAATTGTCGAGGGCACAGCACTGGTCCACAAGTTAAATAAAATAAACCCAATTCTCGAGAAAGAACACAAACACATATACGTTGTGTATAATTTAGTTGGAACTATGAGTGTGTGTGACACCGTCGCGGACTGTCGAGACCCCCATTGCCGTTTCTCAAGTCGTCAGCTCATCTCATCGTTTTCCCGGTCCGATCCGCTCTCTGGGGGAGATTCTGATCCTAACTGCTCGTCTTCTCTCCGAAACCCAAACTCGTTAACTTTTGCCATAAACCTTACTGTCGTCAAACTAACTTACCTTACTGTCGTCAAACGTTGTCACTCCTAAATGTTGTGTCCGGTATTCTTTTCTGAGTCACCTGTCCTGAACAATGGAAACTGACCACTCCCGCATTTTCTTTTGCCTCTGTCGATGAGTCACTTCCTATCCTCGCGGCCTTCATTGTATCACAAATGTGTAGGTAAGCTATTCTCGTGGTGCACCGGCGCCATGTCACTCCTTGATTTTACCCGTAAAGGGTCAGAGAGAATAGGGAATTGATCACATCGCACGAACGGCCTACAGAATCAAGGATATCTGGCTTGTACAGATATCCTTACCCTACCTTGTAAAGTAGAGAACTATCGCTACTCGCGAGTAGAAACTAATATACTCTGTATTTTGTATGATGCCACGTTGCTATTCTTTATCTGTTGTCATTTATTTATAAATGACAACAGATAAGTTCGTTAATTGTACGTTTGAGTTTCGTCTATTAATCGTTCTGATGATAGATATGTTGGGTATATATCTTTAATACAAGGCTGTGGGATAAACTAACCATATTCCAACAAATGTATTAAAATAGATGCGACTGAAGACAAGTATTTATTTACTCCTCTCCATGAGTTAGGCACAAGGCCAGTTTTATCTTACTCCCACAAGTAAGATGTGACCCAAGGTCGGGTCGGGAAAGTGGGGTTTGAAAAGCCAGAGGTGAGCTCTCTAGCCATTAAAAATTGACTGGGCAGCCCCGTCGGCATTCCACGGTAGGGGCGCCTCAGACAGTAAGCAATAAACTTACTCCTCCCCAAAGAGGGGAAATGAAGCCTGGGAGGGTCGACCTCCTAGAATTGCACAGAACAGACCCATAGACAGGCGTAAATCAAGCCCCGAAGGCCAAGACAATACCAGTCTATGGGGTGCAGTATCAATCGGAACAGTGTATTATCTGTTCCGATGGATACTGCACCCCATACTGGTGTTGTCTTGGCCTTCGAGGCTTGATTTACGCCGGTCTATGGGTCCGTCCTGTGCAGGTCTAGGAGGTCCACCCTCCCAGGTTTTGCCTCACCTCTTTGCGGAGGAGTAAGTTTATTGCTTACTGCCTGAGGCGCCCCTACCGGGGAATGCCGACGGGGCTGCCCACGCAATTTTTAAACCCCACTTTACCGACCCGACCTTGGGTCACATCTTACTTGTGGGTGTAAGATAAAAACTGGCCTTGTGCCTAACTCATGAAGAGGAGTAAATCAATACTCATTTGCTACACGTGGTGTCGGATTATTTCCAAGCAAAGAACACAGTGTTACTTTCGTCCTGGTCTAAGGTGTGGCAATTAAGAGATAAAGAAACTAATTTTTAGAAAATCTGTCATGTTCATTTTGCGTGTATGTGTGAGGGGCATGTCTTGACCAGTCGGAATTTTACCTAGGAGTCAATTTATCTCGAAGGGAGATAAATTGTATCCTAACATCACCTAAATATTTGCTTTGTGTCCGATATTCAACATTTGTTCATGTCTTCTGATGATACTACCAAAACCTTAAGCTGGGAGCAGGTATCGTGACGAACGAACATATACTACGCAATCCCTCACCAAAGGAGAAGGTAATGCCTAGGATGAGGAATCGTTATGAACAAACATATTACCCCCCCCCCCACCCAAGGAAGAGATAATGCGTGAGAGGATGATCTCATGACAACAGAAGCGATGATACACTACGCCCAAAGGAGGAGGTAATGCCTAGGAATATGGTCTCATAACAACAGAACAGAAACTACACCCCCACAAAAAGGAGGTAATGTCTTAGAGGATTATATTATGATAACAGAACATACTACCCCCCTCTACAAGGAGAAAGTAATCCCTGGGAGGATGGTGTCGTGACCACAGAACAGCTACTAGACTAACCCCCCCCCCCCCAAAAAGGAAGATGTAATCCTTTGAGGATGGTATAATGACTACAGAACATATACTACACTACCCCCTTAAAAAGGAGGAGGTAATGCCTGAGATGATAGTATCATGACAACAGAACAGATACTACACTATCCCCTATAAATTGAGCATTGAAAAATACTTCAGACAGGCCGATACGAAATCTCCATTGGTTAGATGAGGCGTGGCTGTGGAATTATGCACATTTGGATGTGAGATTTTATGGAACAACACAACTAGTTTATTTTACGCTCTCTATGGAAAATAAATTTGTTATCACCAGATAAAGGTGAAACAACTTTTGAAAAAAAACCCCACTTTTTAAAAACATATTTCACCCCAAACAAGGCAGGCCGCCACTGTAGGCGTAAAGGGTTACTGAGAATTAAGGTGTAAGTTTTGGGTGTCATCCTAGGTTGGGAGCTGTGTGGCGAGATGTCTGTTTACATTAGTTTTAAACCTTTGCATGTCGATACAGTCGGGGAAACAGGGAGCAGGGAGGGAGTTCAAGAGGCCGGCAGCACGAGGAAAGAAGCTATTGGAGTACAACGCTCTCCGGCATCTGGGGACCTCCACGGTGAATGGATTGGATGTTGCTGATTGTCGAGTTGGTCTAGTGTATTTACGTCGAGGGGGCACCAGAGCAGCCAGTTCATCGGAGCACAATCCATTGAAGTATTTGTAAAACAAGCACAAGGATGCAACATTGTGGCGATGGGACAGGGGCTGGAGCTTGGTCGATAATGAGGGACCTATTAATTTGGCGACTCTTTTTTGGACCTTGTTTAAGGAGTGGAGTAGTATTTCGCTCATTTATGTTGTACTGTGTTATCTCGGCTAAAATATAATTACGAATTAGCTTTTCTCATTACGTCTTTTCCCCACCAGGGAAAAGAAAATTGCTAAAATTGGTCGCTTAAATTCCAGCACATTTCCAAGTGAGTTAATGATAACTTATTTATATTCGTATTATTTGAATTATTCGGACTACTATTCTCATCTTGGTTGTCACTTTTACAACGTTTCGGTCAATGTAACCTCCGACCTTCTCCTTTTCGAATTTGCGAATCTTTAGGCCGAACTCGGGAACCCCCGCGGAATTTCGGACTGAATCCTTTATTTAATCAACGATTGGTTAAGTTATTCTTGGTCATTATCGTTTATAGTAAGGATTGGACCGTCAGAAGAAAAAAAAAACCTATCACTTAGAACTGATTGTTAATCGACGCCTTTATCCGTTGCGCCACGGATTCCCAAGTTCGAAAAGGTGCACCGGGAGAAGATTAGAGGTTACATAGGCCGAGACGTTGTGAAAATAGCAACCAAGACGATAATAAACAATCCTCATGTAAATAGTTCCAAAACATTATCTATATTTATTCATATTCTATGGATTGATTTTTAATTTCATTAAAGTCCAAACCAATACGTGCGTGTAAATTAGATCGTAATTCGCTCAGTTAAACAAAGTAACATAAATACAAGCGAGCCATTATTGTTTCGACGTGCGTATGACCAACGAATATATCTGTTCCACCTTGTAGACATACAAACATAAACAAATACACACACAGACAACTCTCCTTTATATTCTCATCTTGGCCTTTTTGGCTAAGATCAAAGTGTAGTATCTGTTCCGATGGATACTGCACCCCATAGACTGGTATTTTCTAGGCCTTCGAGGCTTGATTTACGTCGGTCTATGGGTCCGTCCTGTGCAGTTCTAGGAGGTCCACCCTCCCAGGCTTTGCCTCCCCTCTTTGGGGAGGAGTAAGTTTATTGCTTACTGCCTGAGGCGCCCCTACCGGGGAATGTCGACGGGGCTGCCCAGGCAATTTTTAAACCCCACTTTCCCGACCTTGGGTCACATCTTACTTGTGGGAGTAAGATAAAAACTGGCCTTGTGCCTAACTCCTGGAGAGGAGTAAATCAAAACTCTCCTTTATATCATAGACCTAGCAAAATATCCTTACTACAGTTGTATAGGGCGGCCATGAGCAAGTGAATATATTCTATATTACCATTAAACAAATTCTTTCGAAGATATCGTTTAGGTTAGACGCAACCAGTAAAAGTAACACATGACAAGATAAGTTTATTAAATAACCACCCAAAGCGATTGGCAACAAAAGAAAAGCTAATATTATTTCCTAATCAATACATTATAATACTATTAAGAATCTGTGGACGGGGGTAATAGAAGAATGATGATCTAGTTGTCCAATGTACCACAACACAACAATTACAAATAAAAGCTATGAAAAAGACGTGTGATTAGCGTGACACAATAAAGAGGAAGAAAAAAGAAACTCGTGTGTGCAACAAAAAATAAAGGTAGTATTTATTTCAAACAAATAAATATAAGTCGCTAGGAAAGGATGGGTCGTTATCGTAGGATGATGATTATCCTGGCCGAAGTGTCCTTTTGGCGTTTTCACTTAGAGCATTTTGGTGTAGCTGTTGTTGCCCCGTTCGCTGCTATAGATCTTTGGCTGGCAGGAGACAAGTTCTAAACGATGATGCTTATACATGGATCGGTTGACAGCTGCTAACAAAGCTGCAGTGATGACGATTATGACAAGGCTCAGAGCTGGGACTACTGCTGCTGACTGTCGTCGTCGTGGTAGTGGTATTGCCGTCTCGTCTAGCAGGACTTCCAGGGCAAAAGGCTGTTGCTGAATTGGCTGACGGTAACCACAGCGGCGATGTCCCAATTAAGGGCTGAATAAAAAGACGCACTTGTTTATATACAGCCTGGTCGGATGCTGCTAATTGAAAAGATCTGATTGGTCGACTGAAATGACTATATACGTAAGAGGAATTAAACTGTGTTGGCTTCTGCCACACGCGCTAAGTTAATCAATGATCAAACATCTAGTTTTGTTAGGAGTGCCGAGTCGTAAACAAGGGCGGAACGACACATCGTTTTCTTAAAAACGACACACAGACACACAGAAACACAGAAACACAGACACACACACACACACACACACACACACACACACACATATATATATATATATATATATATATATATATATATATATATATATGTAAGACTATCAAAGCATTGCTGAAGAATCGGTTATATTCGGACTGAGTTTCCAGTGTTTCCGTGAAACCGAAGGTATCGATGGAAGATCAAACTAATGCATAGTCCCAATTGAAATTATATATATATATATATATATATATATATATATATATATATATATATATATATATATATATATATGTGGTGGGGAAACAACATTTACAATATTTTTATACAGGGATTGAAATACAGTGTATGACTAATTAGTTTAGTCATGAGAATTTATTTGCCACAAGAAAATTTACATAATAGAAAATGTTTTTTTTTTAATTCTATGTGTACTCCTCCTTTCTCAATAACTGCCTTCCCACGCTTCCTGAAACTTGCACAAGTGTTTCTCAAATATCTAAAAGACAACCTCTCCCATTTTTCTTTAATAGTATCGTTAAGAGAGTCGACATTGCTGTATGATGTTCTATTGGTAACATGTTCAAAAACGCCCCGAATAGCATAATCCAGAGTGTTTAGATCTGGGCTAGAAGGTGGTCATACACATGATTGCTCAAAATTGCTAAAGTTGGATTTGCAGATATCTTATATATTTTATTTAACTCTGGAGAACCATCCTATGTCCATACATAATATCCATCTTGGTAGTTTGTTTTAAGCCATGGCAATACCTTGTATCTCAGAGTCTTGTAGTAAGTATTTACATTGATTTTCTTATCAGCTTTGTAGAATTTTATAGACATTTTCTTTCCATTGAAAACCACAGCATCAAAAGCAATAACTTGAGCATTATGTTTTGTTCTGAATGCCCCCTTAACCTCATCTGTCGATTTAAGGAGAAATCTCTTATTTATGTGGTTCAGAACAGCATCGACAATGAAGATCTTTTCATCTGAAAAGATCGTTACAATGGAGGACTTTTTCTTGAACCATGTAATAATTTTATTGCACCTTTCCAATCCATTTTCCTTTATATCTGTTGTGATGAACTGTTTTTGGTTTTCTTGTGTAAAATTTTGACATCAAATAATATTTTACTGCATTTCTAATGGTCTTGTTATCTACCTCAAGCTAAAATTACTATTTTTCTCATAAATTTGGTTGTCCCCTTTAAGAATTTTGGATTTGAGAGTTTTAATAAAAGCTTTGGTACGTTTTGTGTTGATTCATCAACTTCCAGACTTCCTCGTAATAGTCATTCTATTATTTACATTTTTTACAGTCTTTATGGATATTCCGACTATTCTTAAAATCCCCATTTGATGTAAGGAGGGCATTCAGCAAATCACTCACTCTTTGACGTTTGCTTTCCTAATTACTCATATAGGCAACAATTTCTAAAAAAGGTAAGGATAATAGTGTTAAATATGATTATGACAGCAATATATGCTAGGTTTCAAAACAACTGACTTAGTGCTTGCTGAGAAAAGGCAACTTAAAGTTCATTGTAAATTGTGCTTAACCACCCTATATATATATATATATATATATATATATATATATATATATATATATATATATATATATATATATATATATAGTAAGCTATGAAAATATATTTATGGCAATTAAACTACACAGAGGCTCCCACCTTTCATCCCCGGGGGAATCTTCAGGCTAAAAAGTATGGAGTTATTTTTGCCGTGTGCTTTTATATACACGGCTAGCTAGTTAACCAATCAGATTCTTTGTTGTTCTCTCAGCCAATCGTTGGGCTTCCCACGAACAAAGGTGTGGTTAGTGTTACTCCCTATATCCTGTTCTATTGTTCTGTTTTCTATAAATTGGCCTATATCCTGTTTCCTTTGTTGTATCAATATAATGGGTGAATTATTTATGTATAGTAAGTTATGAAAATATATTTATGGCAATTAAGCTACACATTCGCGTTAGGGAATCGTCAGGTTAAAGTGCATGGAATTCGTGTTACTGAGTGTTTTAATATATCCACGTGGTGTTTAGTCTAGCTAGCTAGCTATTCTCACCTACGGGTTAATGTTTTTAGACCATTGTTTTACATCTGCTTTTGTTTTGTTTTGCATAAGGGTGACGCACCCTTTTGTGAATGGGTCGATTTAACAGGTGACCTAATTTTAACACGTGCGTGTTTGGAATAGTTTTATTTCTATTTTTTATTCGTTGCTATTTTAGGTGTTTTGGTTTAGTTTTTTTAATTTAATTATTTTATTCTATTTTATTTCATTATGCATTGTTATCCGAAAATAAAGTTTATTCTGTGTATACAGTTGTTTGCTATTTCGGTTCTACAGTTTAATAGGTTTTGGGGATATTTACAGTTTATAATTTCAAACTTCTCATTCAAACATAATCTACATGTGTAATTTAAATTTCTACATTTACTAGCCTGTCGTACTATTTTCTGCTCGATTATTGGCGAGCGTCCGCTTTCTTTGAGTTTACAGTAATGGGTCACTAGTGCTGTTTTTATTCGGGATTTTTGTTATTGAATGTGCTTATATGATCGTAATATTTGATTTCAAAATCTAGTGCAGACATACCCATGTAGTACTTGTTGTTATTCGGGCTTCCCCGACAAATATTGTGGCTTGGTATATATATATATATATATATATATATATATATATATATATATATATATATATATATATATATATAACTTTTTTCAACATTTTTCAAAGATATGTATATATATATATGTGTATACGTATATATAGTAAGTTATGAAAATATATTTATGGCAATTAAGCTACACAGAGGCTCCCGCCTTTCATCCGGGGGGGGGGGGATCTTCAGGATAAAATGCATGGAGTTATTTTTGCCGGGTGTTTTTATATACACGGCTAGCTAGTTAAGCAATCAGATTCTGTGTTGTTCTCTTAGCCAATCGTTGGGCTGCTCACTACCTAGCTCTACTTACGTATCGAGCACTGTTGAAGTAAATACTGAAAATTGATACATAAAAAAATGATATCTCCTTATAACATTTTATGTGGATAAATAGTAATATATATATATATATATATATATATATATATATATAGTTTCCTCTTCGTCTTTCTTGTTGTTCATCTGATGATGTAACTCCCCACATATCTGCTGCGGTAACCATTCCATTATCTGTCCAATTGCATTGATTCTACGTCTTTATTTTTTACCAAATCACCAATTTTAATGGTGATAATTTTCTTGTATAGTGTATTTTATTGTATCTGTCTCCAACTCATTTTCTTTAGATCATCTGTCTTAAATTCTTAATTTTTTTAAATTTGGCCATTTCGTCAACTGATCTTATTTTTCCGCCACATTAATAGTGCGGCTTGGCTCCTGTTTGTGGGATGGAATTGGTGTAAGTAATTTTATGACCACATCTGCGTTTTTGTGTGTTTGTTTTTTTTTGTGTTTCAATATCCACTTAGTTATTTGCCACGTCGATTCATCCGCTCCATTGGGATGTGAGAAATATGAGCAACTTGTTCAGCGAATTGACACGAACTGTTCACCGTTTTCACTTACTACCGCATTTGGAAGGCCCTATCTACCAAATAAGCTTTTAATTTTTATCAGGTACTAGCGAGGATACCTGGCTTTGCGCGGGAAAATGCCTAGGACCATAACATTTCAATAATCAAATTTTTAATAACTAATTCATTCGGATGATTCAGTGTTAGCTAACTGTGCTAGAAAAATAAAAGAATTAGAAAAAAAGTTTTGACTGTAATTCAATTTCCAACCGAATTTCGTGCAACCCATTTTCTCTCTGCCTTTCTCTCTCCAATCCAAATCGCTTCTCCTTGCTTCCCAGCTGTCCTCTTCATTTATATCATCTGGTCTCCACATATACAAATCAAAGACCACCATAAAAACCTGTACCTATGAAGAGAAGCCCTTTTTTAATCTGCAGACACAACATTCTTTTTCCTGATGGTGAGTGTTCCTCTTTATTGTCACACTTCCCCCTGATCGTATGATCACGCAAGTGACAGATGGTGGCTGGTCGCTTTATCCTAGTACTTCTCCGTAGTGGGACACTTATTTCTTTCTCTCTTACATCAGATGTACCAGGACCTGAATTGGCAATGGAATAAGGCAGCTCAACCAAGGAACGCCTGTCCTCTTCCTCACTTTCAAATGCAGAACCACTACTACTTGTATCTGAATCTGGTTCTCTCCATTCAGTACTCTCTGATTGTGTGTCATCATTGTCGTCCACTGCCGGTGCTAAACTGACACGTTGGCGCACGTTCTTTTTTATTGTCACATTCAGTCGTGAAAAAGTGCTATGATGACTCATAAATTAGTCGGGTTTTATACACAAAAAGATGCAATTCGGTGATAATTTCCCTATAAATCAATCAATAAAATAGTAAGAATTCCGTAAATTAACGGAAATCTCCCATTCGTGTTCTCAAAGAAAGAATTAATTTTAGTGTCTAGTTGCGCATCAGCGCGTGTTCCTAGTTAAAGTTTTCTCTTAGATTATAATAGAATTTAAAATCAACCTTAGAAAACATTCACAGGAAAATGCTTATTCGAAATATATGTCATTGGTTTTACTCGGAGATACGCCATTGATAACATGAAGTACTACGATAAAGAATCGTTTGTCTTCTAACCGTAACAAATATATCGCCTCCGGCGTCTCATACCAGACAGCTGTGTTGTGTTAATGACATGTAGTCGTAGTGTAAACCCCACACGTGTCTGCACGGTGGTCTCGTCGACCTCACACGTGCACACGATCGTCGTAGTGGCAATAAAAAAATATGTAGATCGAAATTCCTCTAGTCCGGGATGGCGACGATGATGATAATGATGATGACGTCGCCGATCTTGTCGTCTCGTCCAACTCCCACGTTGAAACTGTTTATATCAGCGAGCGAGCACTGGGCGGATAGCAATCGGTTGGCTCTGTGAGGGCGAAAGATTATTCAAAGCAGAACAAAAGGAAAAGAACAATGTTCAACAACTCGGTCAGGGTTTTTTGTATAGAAGAGTAATTATTGATAAAATAAAAGAATTGATTTTACATTAGATTAATGTCTACTGTACTCGTAAAAGTTGTTTTCTCTAAGTTATCTCGTTAGTTCTGTGTGTGTGTGTGTGTGAATTCGTTTCACAAGAAGTTGTTTAGTCACAAATTAACTGGCTAAGGTGACGGTGAGGATTTCGTCCGGTTTTCTCTTCTTCGCCACGCACACCATCTTGGCGCGCGCCGAGCGAACGTCCGATTCTGTCTCAATCCAACTCTCTCTGCTCTGTTGTCTGCCGTGCGTGAAAAACGCACATTCTTTTATTGAGGGTGTCTATCGTCGTACACCCCCTTCTCCGCTATCCCTCTATCTGCGTCTCTTCCTCTCTCTCAAGGAGGGTGGGGACGGGCGCCTCCCTTCCTCCTTCCCTAAATAAATGGTATTTTTTCTGGCCTGGCGTTATCGCAAAAACAATTGCTTTCTCATTCTCGCCGAGTGGGCCGAAGGTGCTCTGCTGTAATTAACGATGACAGACCCAAATAATTATCTGCCAAATTAAACAGAACAACATCGTTGTATTGATATTATTGGAATTAAATTTAAGATCATGGATTTACATTATCTCTAACTTCCCATCTGGCAACTGTCTCTTTACCTGGGTAGGCAATGGATTTTGACTGAAAAACACGACCCAACTAGACAAACCGGCGCCTTGTTCCCGTCGTCTGAATAAGTTCGTTTCTACGTCAAATATATACTAGTTTTATATCTCCATTCGTCTCTACGCAGGCCCTAGCATCACCACCAAGATGCATACTAGCGCGTAACCAGTAGCAGTAATAACCGTCGTGGCCGTCGCAGTGATGTTGATGTTTACTACTTCTTCTTCGCCGCCGTCGTTGTAGTCAGTGGTTTAATTAGATGTTAATAACAACAGCACACAATCTGCGTTTTAATATATTACTCGTTTTATTTATTTATTTATTTTTTATTTACAATTGCTCTTAGCTTTTTGTAATATTACATACTTCTAGTGAGGATGGAAAAGGATCCCCGAAAAACACGTCTATGTTGGTCAACAGCTAAGAGTCAAGTGGAGGATTTGATTAACTTATTTGCCAGGTTTTACTCTAGATTTCTCGTAACGTCATTTCCGGCAAACACGTTAACTTCATTTTTAGTGGAAATTTCGTCTTTCTACGTAATCTAGTTCTCAGTAACACATCCACGTACTATATTTCTATAAACTGATACGTTGACAGACATACACACATGCACCTTTGCTTGCTGCTTATTAACTGGTCTATTTAAATGATGTATATAAAACGAAAAATGTGATATATCCTAACGAGATAGTATTTTTCTTCGTGTTTTAATATATAAGTTTGCCTTATCCCCTATAGCCCGTTTGTTATTACTGTATGTTTTAAGTGGTGTTATTCCTGTTAACTTGGTTATTTATATTACAAAACATACATGTTTTAGTGTATCATTCTATGTTTGTTATTCCTGTCCACTGTATTGACATGTTGATTCTTTCTTTTGTGTTTATTCATGCCTAAATGACCGATGTGTGTATCTTTTTACATTTCATTCCTCAGCATTTCTGGGATAACCATTTTGTCCTGAAAAACAAATTATTCTTTTAGCATTGCTATTTCACTTATCAGCTTAGAATACGGTTGTTATACGTTCTTTGATAAATGTATTGCTTCTGTTAACACAATCGATTCTTGTTTTATTTATTTTTTATAAATCATGCGTTTAATCCTCTTATCTGAGACAGTGTTTCTAGGATACTATTCACTAGGGTAAGTTGATCTTCCACTTCTTCTGAATATAAAATATGTTCCTGTGGAGAGTGTGGTATTGGCACGGTGATTAATCACAACAAAAATCAATTTCTAACTTGCACTAATTTTTGAGCAATTAATTTTAAAGATCGCCTGATTTTTAACATTTTTGTATGCATGTAAATATCTTCAAGGGCCTAGATTCTGTAAATTGGTCCTGGATATATGCCTAAAATATTGGGGGAAAATGGGTACTTATATCGATCTTGACCCAGTTTTCGCGAGTTTCTGGTCGGAAGCGTTCGGCTGTACTACGCAAACGCCCGAGAGATGACGAGCCGATTTGTACCAGACGACAATTTTAATAAGGTGCTGCGTCATATGATTTTAAGTTATATTTTCAAGAAATTTTCTAAAAGAAACAACAACAAAACAAAACAAGCAAAACATAGCGAAGTTACTGTTATCAAATAAATATTTCTTTTTATTTTGATACGTTGCTGCGTCCTATAATTTTTAGTTATAGTTGCAAGAAATTTTTTAAACAACAAAACAAATAAAACAAGCAAAACAGAGCGAAATTACTGTTGTCAAATAAATATTTTTGACCCTAACCCTAAACCCTAACCCTAACCCTAACCCTAACCCTAACCCTAACCAACACCATAAACCATAAACCCTAACACTAACCCTAAACCTAAACCTAAACCCTAACCCTAAACCCTAACTCTAAACCCTAACCTTAACCCTAACCCTAACCCTAACCCTAACTCTAACAACGAAAAACAAAACAAGCTAAACACTAAAATCATCGGACGCAGCACCGTATCAAAATTGTCGTCTGGTACAAATCGGCTCATCATCTCTCGGGCGTTTGCGTAGCACAGCCGAACGCTTCCGACCAGAAACTCGCGAAAACTGGGTCAAGATCGATATAAGTACCAAAAAATGTTCCAAAATGTTGAAGTTATTTAAAAGAAAAAGAAAAAAACGATCCTAATCTTCTCGTCACATTTAAGTTTCGTTCTAATTTTGCGTACATTGCATGGATGTAACTATCTTCGAAACTAGAAAGGCTGAGTTTTTGAAAATCGGTGGCTTGATGGCTACTCTAGCTCCGGATATATGCCTAGAATTTATATCGAATATACCCCAGAATGTTGAAGTTAATTAAAATCAAAACAAAAAAATTTATATCGAATATACCCCAGAATGTTGAAGTTAATTAAAAACAAAACAAAAAAATTTATATCGAATATACCCCAGAATGTTGAAGTTAATTAAAAACAAAACAAAAAAATTTATATCGAATATACCCCAGAATGTTGAAGTTAATTAAAAACAAAACAAAAAAATTTATATCGAATATACCCCAGAATGTTGAAGTTAATTAAAAACAAAACAAAACAATTTATATCGAACATACCCCAGAATGTTGAAGTTAATTAAAAACAAAACAAAAAAATTTATATCGAATATACCCCAGAATGTTGAAGTTAATTAACAACAAAACAAAAAAATTTATATCGAATATACCCCAGAATGTTGAAGTTAATTAAAAACAAAACAAAATTTTTTATATCGAATATACCCCAGAATGTTGAAGTTAATTAAAAACAAAATAAAAAAATGTATATCGAATATACCCCAGAATGTTGAAGTTAATTAAAAACAAAACAAAAAAATTTATATCGAATATACCCCAGAATGTTGAAGTTAATTAAAAACAAAACAAAAAAATTTATATCGAATATACCCCAGAATGTTGAAGTTAATTAAAAACAAAACAAAAAAATTTATATCGAATATACCCCAGAATGTTGAAGTTAATTAAAAACAAAACAAACAAAAAACTGGTGCAATTGCTTTTCTAGTGCTTCCTTTTATACGACCTCTTAAACTAATTGCGAAAAAAAAAATAATGCAAGTTAGAAATCTAGTTTTTACTGTCAGTAGTCACCATTACGCAATACCTAACATCATCTACATCAGTGGTCCCCAACCTCGGGCCGCGAATCAATTGGTACTGGCCCAAAAGAAATAATGAATTGTTTCCGTTTTATTCATTATCTGAATCTGATGCATGCGTGTGCAAAAATAAGATCAACGGATGCAGATCGCAAATGACGGCGGCTCTCAATGTATGTTTGAGACAACAATTCTACCGATAGTCTGAGATAATGTATTCTGGTTATCTAAGAGCAAAGGAATACAAATAATTAACCTATTTGTGAAATTATATTTGGCAAGTATATTTCATTTTATTTAGGTGTGGTTATTTTCAAAGAGTAATGTTTTCAAAGAGTAATGTCTTCAAAGAATAATGTCTGAAAAGAGTAATGTATGCTAGGAATATAAATAATTATCCTCTCTATAGAATTATATTTGATAACCTTATTCGGCATTAAATAACCCACAGATGGTTTATATGCCGTAAACCAAATCAAACCAAACAATTCTGGATTAAAGTCATGGCAGAATACCCAGAGATCGCCAACACAGAACTGAAAATTCTGTTGTCATTTCCGACATCTTATCTGTGTGATGCGAGGGTTGTTGTAGTAACAGTAACGAAAACAAAACAATGAAGTATTATTTACTCCTCTCCAGGAGTTAGGCACAAGGCCAGTTTTATCCTACTCCCACAAGTAAGATGTGACCCAAGGTCGGGTCGGAAAGTGGGGGTTGAAAAGCCAGCGCCCGAGAGGTGAGCACTCTGACCATCAAAAATTGCCTGGGCAGCCCCGTCGGCATTCCCCGGTAGGGGCGCCTCAGGTAGTAAGCAATAAACTTACTCCTCCCCAAAGAGGGGAGGCAAAGCCTGGGAGGGTGGACCTCCTAAAACTGCACAGGACAGGCGTGCAGTATCCATCGGAACAGATACTACACTTTGATCTTAGCCAAACGGCTTTTAAAGGCACATTTAAGGGTTCTCATAGCGACTGCAGCCAGAGAGCGTTAGGGCAGTGGTCGCCAACAGAGCGATGTTTCTGACAAAGGGAGACGAATAGCTCTTTTCTGGGTCGGAATCTATCCATCTAACACTTATCGTTGGCTAATTTTTTTTAGCTCTTTACATCAAGTGGCTTCATGCCTTGTCTGGAGCGATTTCCATTAAAAAAACATTCCTGCTTGTTATTAAGTGGTGTCATTCCTGTTAACTGTTAACTTGACTATTTATGTTACAAAACATGTTTCAGTGTCTCATTCTGTTTGTTATTCCTGTCCACCGACTTTTTCTTTGTATTTTTTCAAGCCTAAATGACCGCTGTGTATACTTTTTAACATTTCATTTCTGGGATAACCATTTTGTCCTGGAAAACGAGTTATTCTTTCAGCACTGACATTTCACTTATCAGCTTAGAATTCGGTTATTTTATTTAAGCAAAAATATATACATTCACAAGTTTAAAAAACAAAACAAAAAAAAACAATAATTATACATTTCATCCTTTGCCTTAGGCATGAAGCCCGAAGTGTTTTGGTGGAAGGGGGGGGGGTCGATACAATTAGGTCAAAATCTTTTGGGCTTACCCTACGCTAGACACTCTCACCAGAATACCACATTCATTCTGTGGCTTGATATTACTTGGATGATCCACAATTTGTTTTAACAAATCTATTTACAAAAAATTCATTGTGGGATGCGGGACAATATTTACAAATGTTAAAAAAGGAAGAAAAATATGTAGGTTTATATATCCTTTTTCCACCCTCTGATAAGTGTTAGGCCGCTCACTGTTTTCCGGTTGCTCCGAAAACAAGCAGGGCGGTTTCTAAATGGGAGTGGGTTTAAGTGGAATGTCAAAATTAAAACAGATCGCGGTGGAATATGGGAATGGATGGTGTTTCGGTTATAGGCCATCCATTCTTTGATAAATGCATTTCTTCTTTTAACACTTTCGATTCATATTTTACGACTGAAATCGGCATTGAAGAACTAGAAAAAAAACGGTTGATAAGCCGTATAACAAACAAAAAAACGATAAACCCAAAAGAGAACATCTTCTAAATAGTTTAACGGTTACATTACCAAATGTCCGAGTGGTCATATTTATAAAGTTAGAAACAATGGACAATCCGTGCAGCTTGTTTTAAAACAATTATGAACACTTTATGACACATTATTGAGTGTGTGAGAAACTGTCTTCACAATGACTAATTGAAACGTGACTTAAAAACTCGAATTATTGAAGAAAACGGAATCATTCAATAGGATGGGGGTGGATTTTTTTTAACATTGTGTGTCGAATTCATTTACACGTTGATAATCTTTCTAAAACAATACAAACTCACAAAGTTATCTGCATATGATTGTTGGGGTTGTTTTTTTCTTAATGCGTGGAGTCTCGGATCACGTGACGACGCAGCGGTCAACCATGGGTTGATTTAGCCAAACGGATAACTCAAAATTCCACTTCCTCTTTTCTTCCTTTGGGGTTGTGACTGTGGAGGTGACAACATGTCTGCCAAATCTCAGTCTCTTTTTTTTTGGGGGGGGGGTGGTAATCCCTGATACGACAACATTGTGTTGTTCACTGTTCCTATTTCGTCCAGACAATTTTCTGTAACATGTGGTCGTTAGCCTCACCTCCACAAATCAGTTCCGCCGACGCGCCCTTACACATCTTGGTAAGTCCGCCTTTTCATATATTCACGTATTGCCAAAATATGCATGAGTGCATATTTTGGGTGTATTACATGTAAACGCACATAAATCCTGTTATATTTTTATAATAAAATTCAAATTCTTTTTTGTTTATCTCTGTTAGTTTGTGTGTAAGAACAATAAAGAAACCTATAACACTTATATAATATTAAATCATATTAACTTTAATGCTGTAGTAAAGGAGGAATATAGGACGTTTTGGCCAGTGGACATTTTGAACAGTTGACATTTTGAACAGTTGACATTTTGAACAGTTGACATTTTGGCCAACTTTTTTTTTTTTTCGAGTGAGTAAAAATTAAAAATTAAATTAAAAATATAAGATTGAGCTAGCTTATTTCAAGTAAACACTAAAGGTGTTCATTTAAACTTATTAAATGGCATAATTAATTAATTAAAAATATACAAAGTTAATATTTATTAATATTTTTTACTGACTAAAATCATTATTTTCGACATTCTTATTGAATTTTGCAAATGAGGAAAAAAGGATCTTTTTTTTTTGAAAAATTACAATCTTTAAGTAAAGTTCTTTTTAAAGCTCTTCAAATTGAAAAACGAAAACTATTTATTGGTGCGTTTCATAATTTTAAATCGTTGGCTAAAATGTCCGCCTATCGTTAAAGAGTCCCTATTTACTTGCCTCCCCACAAGGGCAGATTATCCCCAGATTTGGGGAGCTGGAAAATCCAGCTCCCCAAAAAAGGCATTCTGGATTGAAACAAAAATAATTGCTCTAGTCTAGGTTGTTTTTTTACGACATATCAACCCTTTCCGGGTTATTTAATACCAAATCCGGTCATTTTGGTAAACGTTTTTATGCTTCAAGCTGTAGTCTAGAAGGATTTCGCCTTCACTGACCGAGGACTGAGGATATGAAGTGTAGTATCAGAACAGATTGTATTTAGGGCAACACATCCCGGGAAACATTAATTCAGTGAATTAAAATTATATTCCCAGAATGCATCCACCCTTAGGCATGAAAGTCCACTGTGGAAGGGGAAAGTGGGGGTCGGGGGTCTTTGTTGACATTTAAAGCCAACGCCTGTCAGCATTCCCCGGTAGGAGCGCCTCAGACGATAGCAATAAACTGACCATTCTCAAAATGTAAGAAGGTAAAGACTGGGAGCGTGGACCTCCCAGAACTGTGCAGGACAAAATCACAGACCGGCGGAATCAAGGCCCGAAGGCCAAGACGATACCGGTCTATAGGGTGTAGTATCCATCGGAACAGATACTACACTTTTCTCCTAGCCAAAATGCCTATCGTTAAAGAGTCTCACTTTCACCGTTTTTCATTCGTTCGTTGTGAATTCAAATTAAGGTCAGCCTGACGAATCGCAACCTATTCTTTTCTTTCTTTCTTTTCTTTGAAATAAAATTGTTGTTTTTTTTTCCAGTCCATTCTGACGTACGGCGCTAAATCTGGGCTACTTGGCCCATTTGTCGAGAAGACATGGTGGAGAGAGCAGATACCATGTTTCTAGTAAAGATTGATAAGAATTTGTATTGGACAAAAGGCTTTAAGCCCCCCCCCCTCCTCCTCTGACACCTTGCTGTGGGTGTTTACAAAAGTGATAACAGTCCCCACTAAAGGAGGTGGAATCATGTTACAATTTACTCCGTACGTGTTACATCTTGCCCCCCCCCCACACACACACGAGTGGCATTATTTGCGACAAATGACGACTTAAAAAAAAAAATGACCATATCTTAAAAAGTCAGAATTAACGCGCCATTCTTATCCCCTCCCTCTGTAAAATGTATATTTTTGAAACTTCTTTCAAGCCTTTATTTGGTTATAAAGTTTAAGCACTAAACTATAAGATTATAACTTTTTTAAACTTTTATTTTTTTATCAACTTTTATTCTCAAGTGATTATTGAAAAATGTCTACATATTACCAGTCTCCCGAACTTGAAGAAGTACTGTTCAAAATAGTTTGAAGCGAAGTTACTTTATTGCAAAGAACATGATAAACAATAACAAATAAAAGTTCGTTAATCAGAATTAAAAATTTCATTTGTCAGATTAAATTCTATTTAGGTCCAACTTCTAAAACTCGGTTGACTTTATCTTATATATAAGAAGGCTGAGGGCAATGCAGAGTGTCGGATAGGTTGTAAACTGGAAGGAACAAAAATAATAAATCGAATTGGGAGAACTTACTATTAATTCTTTCTTTAAAATCTTACATAACAGCAAGTAGGGAAGATTTCCCCGAAATATTAAATATATAATTTTTAATCATAATCCGGACAACACACAAACAGCCGACACCACACTTGCTGTTATGTAAGATTGTAAAGAAACATAAATAACCAGCCAGCCCACTTCGATTTATTATTTTTGTTAATTCCAGCTTACAACCTATCTGACACTCTGCATTGCCCTCAGCCTTCTTAACATATTACTACTATTCCCGGCAATGCTTCAAGCAACTACAATTCCCTATTAACTATAAGTAGTGTTTCTGAATTTTTTAGATGAGGATTGATCATTTGTATAATTTGGATTATTCGGACTACTGTTCTCATCTTGAGTGTTATTCTCACAACGTTTCGGCCGATGTAACCTCCGACCTTATTCAGGTGTATCTTGTCGAACTCGGGAATCTTTCTGCACAGAAGAACCCGTGGCGTAATGAATGAAGTACTAAGTAAAATTAAGTTCTAGGTACAGTCTTTTGAAGGTTCAATCCTCGGTGCGGGCGATACTAGAAATTTCGAATTTCGACAAAGTACACCTGAAGAAGGTCGGAGGTTACATCGGCCGAAACGTTGTGATTAAAAAGCACCCAAGATGAAAACAGTAGTCCAAATTCTACGTATTCGAAGTTGTTTTTTTTAGTTTCTGAAACCGTACTTAAAAATCACGCTAAAGTGTCAAAAATGTTCTGTCTTTCAAATATGTTATTGCCACACCTAACGGCCAACCGGTGTAGTTATGTTTTGAAAGGAGGAGGTAACTGCTACACCACTAATCATAATGTTATCATATTTGGTGTTTCCTTATATAACCGCTAAAGAAAATCAAATAAAGTTCTAATTGTCATATTTTACAGACTTGTTAGTTAGTATAAACGTAGTATTTCAAGTTAGAGTGAAAACAAACGAACAGTTAAAAAAAATTTCAATATCATCGAAAGTTTATAGATTTTAACAAGCAAAGTATACTTTTATCTTAAGACACCTTAACCAACAATCAGGGTATATGTTACGACGCTCAGCAGAGGCGCGAACGGGGTCCAAAAAAAGAACGAGAAAGAGTTTAAAAACATAAATTTGCAACAAGTAAAGTTGACTTATGTCTAGAATAGACATTTTTCTACTTACCTATGTAATTTGTTTGTATTTTTACGTAGTATAAATGGCTTTTTATTAGATGTTAAAAAAAAATTTCTTGTTTTTTAAAACATCTACTTTCTCAAAGAAAAATGGCCGCCAGTCCCTCGATAATCTTATGTAAATCGGCCATTTTGATTTCTTCGCTGACCGTATGTCGAGCATAAATTTCTAATAAATAGCACTTCAAACGGGTTTAAAATACAAACAAATAGCACATGCAAGTTTGAAACTAACTTTTACAGCTTACAGTTACTTTTATTTGTTGTATATTTGTTTTGTAGCGTTTTTACTCTGCTGAGCGTCGTAAAAGATCCCCCAACAATCAATTTTATTTAAAATGTGTACGAAAACCAAACAAACGTGATGAGATTTTCCAACGGGTCCTATTTTACAATTAAATCAAAAAGTCTTCATAAGCATGTATTGTAAAATAGCTTTTATGAAATCCTTCTTTTTCTATGTAAAAAGAAAAATACTGTTTCGAAGCTGGTTCAGAAAACAATGTTTTCCTTCAAATGTAGGTCATTTGGGTGCAACTTTCAGCAATGCTCCCTTGAGAGTTTAGATGAAATATAAGGCTTGCCCGGGGCGCCTAAATGACTGGAAAGACAATTACCTTTCTGGCACGACAGAGCCTTCGATACCCTCAAAATAACAAAGAAGTCTTTGGCCAATCAAAAAGCTGGAAGATACGAACAAAGGATCCTTTCATGGCGGGGAACTCCAAGTAGCTAGGGATTGACATCGAAAAATTATAAATATCAACCCAGGTCAAGGATTTGGCAGTGAGCAGGTGCGAGGCAAACAACCTTTCTCTTCATACAAGACCATCATACGTCCTTGACAATCAGTCCGCCAGAGTGTGGGCCGCGGTGGTGGCAACAGTTTGCCCTGCTCGATCGGGGTGGCGTATGGCTCTATTCAGTCCCACAAGGTGCACCCTCCTAGGCTTTGTCTTCTTTATTCAAGAAGGTGTTGGTTTATTGCCAATCGTCTGAATCGCACCTCTCGGGGAATTCCGACGGCGCTCCTCGGGCTATTTGTTTTGGGCTGTGGGGCCAGGACCCTTCTCCCCCGGTGAGCTGACTTTTCTATATCCCCCGCCTTGTGTCACATCTTCCTGCGCTGGAAAGAAGTAAATAACGTGAATGGGTACGAGCAGCACCGGACAACAACGATTTTAGCGTCCTCACACAAACCCTTGCAAAACCTTAAGGGCTGGTTGACGGTGGTAGCGCCGGCGCTCTTGTATAAGCAGTGACCGATCTGAGGGGGACAACTCTTTTTTACCAAGCCGCCGCCATTCCGAACTCGACAAGGAAGACAACTTTGACACAAAGTTTACAAACCCTACAACAATTAATAAAAAACACGCTACGATTCTGAAATGCGCCCAAAACAACTCCTAAATGCGCTCAAAACAACCTTCAAACAATTAATTTAAAACCTGTAACATTTTTTTTTATTAAATGTTTATAAAGTGTATACAATTTGTGGCATGTAAATAAAAGTGTTTAAAAGTCATTTTGAACGCATTTAAAACCGTAACATTTTTTTAAATTAATTGTTTAAAAGTTATTTTTAACGCATTTAAAAGTGATTTTTAACACATTTAAAACCCGTAATATTATTTTGAACGCATTTAAAACCCGTAACATTTTTTTTATTAATTGTTTAAAAGTTGTTATAATGGGTTTGTAAAAATGTGTGTCAAAGTTGTCTCCCTTGCCGAAGTGTGGGCGAGTTCGGAATTGCTACGGCTGGGTAAGGTAGAGTTGTCCCCCTCAGATCGGTCACTGCTTATACAAGAGCGCCGTAGCGCCTACCCCATACCCATTAACTGGGCTTCTCGACAGCTCATCCAAACATCTCCGCCCCTTTCTTTTCTACGAATACTAGAACTATGCTGCCATCTCATCTTTCGTTTCTGACGATAGAGTGGGAGGAATTTTGTGGGCAGGACAGGAGAGCTCCAGTCAACCCAAGAAATTTGAAGGACATCATTGATGTTATTATTAGCACCCGAAGTCATGACTTAAGGTCGTCTTGAAATCAACACTTTCCTCACAAAGTCTTGAACTTTGAGGTCAAATCTCATCTTCCATTTTTCCGCGACAAGGTCATCTTCCCTCTCACTCTAGTGGGCGTCTTCGAACGATAGCAAGGATCATATATCAACTTCTTTCACTCTACGACAACGCTCTTTCCTTTCTACTATACTTAGACAAGCATTGCAAGAATCTTTTTACCATCCAAACAATCCAGTGTACGTTGAAAAGAGAACTCTCCAAGGTTAAAATTTGTTTAGGCGCTCAAGTAAATTTTTGAGCAAGCCCATTTTTTCATTAAGATCTTAATAATACTTCGTTTCTCAGAACATCTACTACCTTTTCTTCTTTGTATTCATGTGTCGGATCTTTTTAAGGAGCTCCCCACCACTAGTGCTAAAGTTAGTCGGCCGCTAAGAATAACCCCGCTGCCAAGGGAGACAACTTTTCGCCTTGCTAAATTCTTTACGCGTTAACCCTTTTCACACGTGTTTGAGTGCACCGTTTCTTATGAATTTTCTAAGACTCACAACCCTGATCCACGACAAGGAGTCTGCTGTAGTTTTTTTTTGCACTGACTTTGAACTGACCTATTCGCGCAAATTCTAACTGATTTAACACAATTTTATCCCCCTCAAAAAAAAAAAAACATGCTTTTTTTTTTTAAATTCCCTTTGCTTTGTTTTTTTGAAAACTTTAATTACAAAAAAATATAACATCCCTTTTTGAAAACTTTAATTACAAAAAAATATAACATCCCTTTTTGAAAACTTTAATTACAAAAAATATAACACCCCTTTTTGAAAACTTTAATTACAAAAAATATAACATCCCTTTTTGAAAACTTTAATTACAAAAAATATAACACCCCTTTTTGAAAACTTTAATTACAAAAAATATAACATCCCTTTTTGAAAACTTTAATTACAAAAAATATAACATCCCTTTTTGAAAACTTTAATTACAAAAAATATAACATCCCTTTTTGAAAACTTTAATTACAAAAAATATAACATCCCTTTTTGAAAACTTTAATTACAAAAAATATAACATCCCTTTTTGAAAACTTTAATTACAAAAAATATAACATCCCTTTGTGAAAATTTTAATTACAAAAAAAATATAACATCCCTTAATAATAAAACATTCTTATTTTGTTAATTGATGAAAAATTTGATTACAAAAAAAATAAAATCCATTAATACTAAAATCGTATATAATAAGTTTTACATTCTTATTTTGTTATTTTTTTTTTAAGCAAAAGTGGCTGAAAAGTTGTTTCCCTTGAATAGCGGGGCTTTATTTTTTGGCGGGGGGCTTCTTAAAAAGATTCCATGTGTCTTTCTTTCTTTTGTTCATTTTGTAGATTTCAAAGTGTAAAAGTACTAGAGACGTTGATTGTTCCAGATGCTATAAAGTTATTCTATATTAGAACAATTTGTTTAGAAGCAAAAATAAATCAAGTAAAGCAACGAAGTTAGAAAAGCACATCTGTGCGATTTATTACTGAAAACTGATACAAACACAATTCATATTTCGCGCTGAAACGCGCTGCTACTGATAAAATAATCAGTTGAACGAAATCTTACTCACGAATATATAGAGGGAAAGGCAATATCAAAAGAAATGAATGACAAAGTCTATCCGTACGATCTATTTTATTGCACAACTTGTTAAGACAATGAAAATGAAGAGTTGGTAAAGATTGAGAGTTCAAAGTGTCCAATTGACGTTCCCGAGTGAAATAGATTTTTTCGTGTGATGAGAAATTGATTTGCCATGTTTTTTTTTCGGCTATTGTCATGTGTGTTTACGTGTGTGTAAATGAATAGGTATGGAGATATGTGCGTGTATTGGCGTTTCTTTGTTTTGTTAGTGAGAGAACGTGTGTGTCTAGCAACTTGTGTAGATGTGCGTTCGTTGAGCGGCGTGTGTGTGTGCTTCGCCGGGTGTTGTCTTTAGTAGTCCGTGAAAGTCTATCGTTCGTTTGTCGAAGCCGTTCACCGGGGGCCGAAATAAGCTTTTAAGGACCTACTTACGAACGTCGGGTAGGGGCGAAAATACTGGAAGAAAGAAGGTTCAATCAATAGTGTTAATATAGAGCCTTTCGGGTTCCAAAGCGGATCCGGCTGGATTGTGACGTACGCACGTGTGTTCTCTCCGGGAGGAGAACAAGAAAAGAGACAGAAAAACACTCTGGTCAAGTTATTATACTAAGCGCTTTTTTGCTTTTCTGATTGGCTGAAAGAAACTGCTGATTGGAGATTTTATCCAATCAATTACCGATGCGTAAATACAACATTTACTGCGCTGCTACTCCAAACACATATACACATGCCTATACATACGCAGTCTCTGCCGACACTATGATACTAGCGCTTCTGATTTTGCTGCTGCCACTGCTTCAACGTCACATGGTTCACACAAAATAAACACATACATTAATTTACCATCAATGTCATACACATCACCGCCGTTGCCGTCGCTCTCTACTATGCACGCACGGAAAACTAATGTGCGTACATTGAATGTACATGAGTGTAGAATCTAACATAAATAGACCCATTTCTTGTTCTTTTAATGTTCACCCGAGTTACATGTCCTAATTATTGACCATCTAAAAACATATCATGTTTCTCTTTACTTGTCTAAGCCAGTAGTTGTTTCGGAATGAATCATAATAATTATGTTTCGGAATGTTTTTTAGATTACGACCCGTGCAAAAGTCTAAGTGACAGTTATCTGGAGGTCGCAGGTTCAATCTTCAGTGCGGGTGATACTAAGAATACAATTGCGAATTATTTAACACTTCTACATGACTATAGCTGACGGAATGAGAGCAAGCTACTCCCGTGGATTAAATACAGGGTTCCGTTCGAAATTCTGTACAGATTCCCGAGTTCGACAAGATACACATGAAGAAGGTCGGAGGTGACATCGGTCGAAACGTTGTGAGAATAACATCGAGGATGAGAACAGTAAAAACAGAATTGTATTTTTTATTTCCAATCGAATTTTTACTTTTTATATTTAATCCGAAACTCCCCTAGCCATAACAATAACAAATAACCCCTCTTCTCTCTCTCACTCGAAACACCAAACTTTGTAGCAGTCATAAACAGTAACATTTCTTTCTCCTTCGCGGAGAGCAGCCCCTGTGAGCTGTTTGGGTCACACGATCACCAATCAGCCTCCATGGTGTACTAATTCCAACCGAACTATTGAAATACTACAGACCCTTTGAAATTTATGCAGCAACGGAACTTCCATGAACAACGTTTCTTTCCTAGAACATTCCATCTGTGGAACAAAATATCGCGAGGCTACTTCCCAGCCGACTACAACATGGTCGTCTTCAAGTCTAATGTAAACAAATACTCGTTGAGCCGTTCTCTTAGATAATCAACTCCTCTTAAGTAATCTGTCCATTCCACTAATTGTTTCCGATACTCTCATGGCGACTCTTTTTTGGACCTTGTCTAAGAGGGAGAGACTAGTGGATGATGCTCCATCCCAGGTGTGGCAACAATACTCCATGCATGTGCGGATGGTGGTTTTGTAGAGATATAGGGAAATGTCAGGTGTGAGAAGTTTTCTAGCACGGTAGAGGGAGCCCACCTTCTTCGCAGCAGCCTTGGCAATGTCTTCAATGTATTTGTTCCAATTCATGTTACCTGTGAATTTTAGGCCGAGGCGTTTGAACGTTGGACTCTCAGGTAGAGTGTTATTTGCCATAGGAATCGGTGGGATGTGTGACGTATTTGCGTTATTTTTTTAAAATATTTAATAGAAAATATAAGCAGGTAAACGTTACTATTGGCGATATAAACCTTAAATAAACATAAACATATACCCTACTTCCGGAAGAAATACCGTTGCTGACGCATGATTATATGCGACTAAGATTTACAGTAACGTTTACCTCCTTATATATGAAGTTTTAACGCAAATAGGTCACACATGAGTAAGTAAACCAAATAATTTGACCAAAGTAAATAGGTCACACATGAGTAAGTAAACCAAATAATTTGACCAAAGTAAATAGGTCACGCATGAGTAAGTAAACCAAATTATTTGACCAAAGTAAATAGGTCACACATGAGTAAGTAAACCAAATAATTTGACCAAAAGTAAATAGGTCACACATGAGTAAGTAAACCAAATAATTTGACCAAAGTAAATAGGTCACGCATGAGTAAGTAAACCAAATTATTTGACCAAAGTAAATAGGTCACACATGAGTAAGTAAACCAAATAATTTGACCAAAAGTAAATAGGTCACACATGAGTAAGTAAACCAAATAATTTGACCAAAGTAAATAGGTCACACATGAGTAAGTAAACCAAATAATTTGACCAAAGTAAACAGGTCACACATGAGTAAGTAAACCAAATAATTTGACCAAAGTAAATAGGTCACACATGAGTAAGTAAACCAAATAATTTGACCAAAGTAAACAGGTCACACATGAGTAAGTAAACCAAATAATTTGACCAAAGTAAATAGGTCACACATGAGTAAGTAAACCAAATTATTTGACCAAAGTAAATAGGTCACGCATGAGTAAGTAAACCAAATTATTTGACCAAAGTAAATAGGTCACACATGAGTAAGTAAACCAAATAATTTGACCAAAAGTAAATAGGTCACACATGAGTAAGTAAACCAAATAATTTGACCAAAGTAAATAGGTCACGCATGAGTAAGTAAACCAAATTATTTGACCAAAGTAAATAGGTCACACATGAGTAAGTAAACCAAATTATTTGACCAAAAGTAAATAGGTCACACATGAGTAAGTAAACCAAATAATTTGACCAAAGTAAATAGGTCACACATGAGTAAGTAAACCAAATAATTTGACCAAAGTAAACAGGTCACACATGAGTAAGTAAACCAAATAATTTGACCAAAGTAAACAGGTCACACATGAGTAAGTAAACCAAATAATTTGACCAAAGTAAATAGGTCACACATGAGTAAGTAAACCAAATTATTTGACCAAAGTAAATAGGTCACACATGAGTAAGTACACCAAATAATTTGACCAAAGTAAATAGGTCACACATGAGTAAGTAAACCAAATTATTTGACCAAAGTAAATAGGTCACACATGAGTAAGTAAACCAAATTATTTGACCAAAGTAAATAGGTCACACATGAGTAAGTAAACCAAATTATTTGACCAATGTAAATAGGTCACACATTAGTAAGTAAACCAAATTATTTGACCAAAGTAAATAGGTCACACATGAGTAAGTAAACCAAATAATTTGACCAAAGTAAATAGGTCACACATGAGTAAGTAAACCAAATAATTTGACCAAAGTAAATAGGTCACACATGAGTAAGTAAACCAAATTATTTGACCAAAGTAAATAGGTCACACATGAGTAAGTAAACCAAATTATTTGACCAAAGTAAATAGGTCACACATGAGTAAGTAAACCAAATTATTTGGCCAAAGTAAATAGGTCACACATGATGTACAAATGACGGGAAAATACGGCCGCCATTAAAACATATTTAACCCTAACTATTGCATACGGGGTTGATTTGGGCATCGTTTCTGGCGGTGTGGGAGCAAAGACATGACTAGAGCGCATACATTCATTTGTTTATCGTAAAAAAATAATTTTTATTCATAAAATAAAAACTACTCGATTAATTTACGTGATTTTTTGGTATAGGATATATTCAACCCGTGACAGGTACGTAAATCAAACAGATATTCCTCAGTTTGTTTTATTTTTTATTTTTTGTTTTAATGTCTCCCTTAATCTGGATACGCGCCATAACTTTTACTAATAAAACATAAAATATGTGGATTGAATCACAGATTTGTATGTCTTTGTGACTTCCTGTTTAATCATGCGCGTCATCTGACGTACGGATAACCAGAAATGAAAAATAAAACCTTTTTTTAGCATTTATGAATAACAAAAATTACTATTTACACCTTCACATTTATAAAACTTTTTTTTTTAATTTCGACTTCCGCTTCCTTTTTTAATTACTAATTATTGATTACCTTCCCATAGGATAACGTTAAAATTAAAGTAATGAAGAAGTTAGTTTCAGATATAATTCCAGCTGCAGAATTATTCCGTATGAATATAAATTTGCATGATTTAATGCTACAAACAAAAAACACTATTAGTTTTTCAATGAAACTTTACTCGTCACCTCCAAGAGTTTCTTTGGCGGCGTCGAACAAAAAACATTTTTTGGGATACATTTTATATGGGATTAGAAAATAAAAAGTAACGTTATTAAGAAGGAAAAAAGAACGGTAAAAATCTATAATAATGACCATTCATATTGCTCGTGCCGTGCGCAAAAGATTCCATTCATGACAATTTCTATCGGGGTCGTGTTGCGCATGCGCAGAATTCATTTGTTTTTATTTTTAACATTTTTCGTTTTTGTATTTATTCTTCACTTTTAGCGTTGCGACGTGTTTTCATTTTCAGCGAAAGCTTGTTAAAAATACCCACTTAATAGTCACTATTATAGATTTTTACCAAAATAACTTTCGGTTGATAATTTGTTTATTAAAATTAATTTAATAAAATGTATTATTATAGCGTAACGTTATTAAGAAAAAAAGGAACTTTCGGTTGATAATTTGTTTGATAAAATTAATTCAATAAAATTCAATTCTTTCAATGTAAAAAAATAACTTTCAGTTGATAATTTGTTTATTAAAATTATTCAATAAAATTCAATTTTTTCAATGTAAAAAAAAATAACTTTCGGTTGATAATTTGTTTCTTAAAATTAATTCAATAAAATGTTTTATTATTATAGTATATGTTTCTATTTATTTAAAACACATTCATTAATAATAAAATTATTAAACAAATGTATTATTATTATTAAACTATAATTCGAAGGAACAATAATAATAATAATGAAATTCGCATAAAGAAATGCTAACAAAAATGGTTTAATTTTTCATTTCTGGTCATCCGTACGTCAGATGACGCGCACAATTAAACAGGAAGTCACAAAAACATAAAAAATCTTGGATTTAACCAATAGGTGTATTAATCAAAGTTACGTATAGGCGAGAATCACACATACCGACACTCGAGACCTTGTCTGCTTGTTTTATTCATACATAGATTAACTTAACAAGCACAGACAAGCATCGAAAGATAAACCTATTTAAAAATAAGCAACAACAACTGTGGAGTTGAATAGTCGAACACGCTATAGTCTGCTAGACTACTTTGTTCAAACGTCGACAATTTAGCCATGCCTAAATATAGAATGCGTGGACCTGACGGGATGTCTCTCAGCCGCTGATCTTGACCTTAGGGTATAGGAAGGTTTTCACAACCTGTTAGGGAAGGGTGGCAGCTAAAAAAAAAAAAAAGGCTTGTAACAGACAGGAAGAAGAGGTCACATGCTTATAAATACAACGTCATCAAAATCAGCAAGCTGACTTCTTTCTCTGACCTTTTAAACTCCCTTCTCTAAAAAAAACAAAAAAAGAAAAAAGAAAAGAACCCCCAACATTGCAATCTCCCCATACTTCCGCGTATATTAATATCCCTCCGCGCTATTATTATTTTTTGGCTCGCCTTTTCTTTTCTTCTCCTCCCAAATGCGTGTTTTCACATTCAGTATGATTCAAATGCCGTTTGAAGTAAATTAAGAACAAAACAATGACCGCTTTTTTCGTTAATTTGTATTATTTGTGTTGGCTAGAAAAAATGGAGGGGGCGGCCTACTTGACGTTCTCCATGTTAATCCCTGGAATATTCATGTATGTTTAAATAAAGATGAAGCCGAAAAAAGAAAGTAATAGTTTGGTTGAATACTATAGTGGTATGAAAACATAATTAGAATATTTCGTTTAATGCCCGCCACTAAAAGAAATGGCGGAGGTACTGCTTGGGAGGATGGCCTCATGACAACAGCAGATACTACACTAACCTCTTTAAGGGAGAGGGTAATGCATGTGAGGATGGTATCATGACGAATGAACATATACTACACTGACTCCCAAAGGAGAAGGTACTGCTTTGAAGAATGGTCTCATGACAACAGAACATATACTACACTATACCCCCCTAAAGGGGGCGGTAATGCATGGGAGGATGGTATCATGAGGAACGAACTGCACTGTCTCCCAAAGGAGGAAGTACTACCTTGGAGGATGGTCTCATGACAATAGAACATATACTATACCCCCCCCCAAAGGGGGAAGTAATGCATGGGAGGATGGTATCATAACGAACGAACATATACTGCACTGTCTCCCAAATGTACTACCTTGGAGGATGGTCTTATGGCAACAGAACATATACTACACTATCATCCCCTGAAAGTAGGCGGTAAAGCCTGGGAGGATGGTGTCATGACGAACGAACAGGATACTACAGTGAAAATGTCACGTGACGAACATAAACGAAAAAGACCCTATAATTATGCTAAAAAAGTAATGGTTTAAAGGAAATAAAAACAAAATCCCGTGCGGCGCTAGGGCTTAGGGTCCGCTCCAAATCTATGATACTGGGCCCTGACATGTTGGGATTTCTTTCCATCCCAAATCCCAAATTTCTTCATGCAATAAAGTTTTAGGGTTAACATTAACTTTACGAATATCTGAAAAACAATTACCGCTTGGCACTATTTCAAAACACCTTTGTTATTACATAAAACTATTATATTTAATGTTTAAAACCAGTAATTAATATTAGTTAACTCGTAAAAGGTGAACACTGAAAAAAAACATTGTAATGTTAGATTTTCAATATGGCCAAATCGAACAAGATGAAAAGGGAGATAATCTGTTCGCATTATTCCACAAGAGATATAATAAAAATGCAAATAAAAACACGTTTTTTTTTAAATTTTGTAAAAAGAAGGGTTAGACGGCGGATACTATCTCCCTTGTTGCATAGTAAAGTACCCCCCAAATGAAAATAATTAAATATAAGTTTAACTAATGAGTCACTACTTATCAAGGTTCAAAAAACAATCGATTATAAAGGTTAATACGATTGATAGTTGAATATTGATGAATGCTATGAAGCGGGTTGAAAATCTCCACATGCCGCCAACTCAAAAACAACAGTCGGCACAGAAAACGGCAATTATTGCCAGAACATCATTTATGAAATGTGAGGACTAATGGACAATATAGGAAGGGCGTAAGAGTTACGAGTCTGCCGAAATTAAACCCAAAGTATGTAGTAATAACGAACTATTTTCTCTGTGTGTGCAGAAGTATTATGTATGCAGAGCTGAAATTCGTCAAGTGCGGACTAATCTGGCGGCTCGGCGTACTGACCATCATAACTCTATGAGTTATCTACCCTTAGGTATGTGCGCTCTTCAATAAATATATGTTTGGACGGCAGTCTATCTGCGACCAAGCTGTTGTTAAACACGTTACCTTCTGAGTTGTTGTTCTTTCATATTGTTTGATACCCGCGAGACGGGAAGCCCCGACATTATACTGGCGACGAGGATTTCGTGACGAGCTCACGTTACATTTCGGAATTTAATACAAAAATAAATCTTTTTTTTTCCGGAATTAATACAAAAAAAAAAAAAAATGGCCAGCGTTGGATTACCAGTTTTTCCAAGTTTCAGCGTACATGCGGACCAAAACACGACTACCATTCGTTGGAAAAAATGGATAGACAGGTTAGAAAATTTATTTATTGCTATGGACATTTGCGACGACAAAAAGAAGAAAGCAACACTTCTTCACTACGCAGGAGACGAAATCTTTGATATCTTCCATGACTTCACGGACCAGCAAAAGGGCATAGGTGCAACAAACATTTTGGACGACGGCTCTATAGTTTCGGGCGAGTATGAAACTGTGAAGAAATCGATAACGGATCATTTCACGCCGCAGAAAAACACGTCATATGAACTTTTCAAATTTCGACGGGCTATGCAAAACATGGGCGAAAGTCTAGATCAGTACCACGCCCGATTACGGACTCTAGCCACCACGTGCGAGTTTGAAGATAAAGACAGAGAGATCCTAGCCCAAATTTTGCAGGGGTGCACATCCTCTAAAGTCAGAAGGAAGGCGCTAAGAGACAACTCTACGCTGAAACAAGTCCTGGACGAAGCTAGAGCAATAGAACTTGCTGATACGCGTGCTGCAGACATGGAACGAAATGAACTACAAGCTATTTACAGCAACGAGAACCGCACGCGTCTCACACGTAGAAATAACGAAAATTGCAACGTCAACGACAGTAAAGACATTTGTTGTGGACACTCACGGCAAAATAGTCGCCATGACACCTCGAACAACAGACCACGAGGTGGACAAAAAAAAGATGGCGGACAGCGCGGCAAAATAGTCGCCATGACACCTAGAAGAACAGACCACGAGGTGGACAAAAAAAAAGATGGCGGACAGCAAACATGTCACTATTGTGGATATTCTGCTACACACCCGACTTGTCCAGCCCGAGGAAAAGAATGCATGAATTGTCACAAAAAAAACCACTTTGCAAGAGCATGTAAAGCAAAGCCGGTAAGAGTAATTCGTTTTACCAATCCTCCTCCGATATCTCCCTATACGTCCAGTGACGAATCTATTTACTCGGTAAAATCTACACGTTCAACTAAGACACCAGGAGTCACCGCCCTTGTCAATAATCCGAATAAGACACCAAAAGTTACCGCCCTTGTGAATAATTCCCCTGTAATGTTTGTGGTAGACACGGGAGCTAGCGTAAACATAATTGCTGGACACGTATATGATGATTTAAAACACAAACCACGTATAAACAAAACAACGACCCGGATATTTGCATACAGGTCAAAACATGCCATACCCATCCGAGGATTTATCAATGCGTGCATAAAATTTCGGGATAAATCCTGTACGGCTAAAATATTTGTGGTCGACAGCGAAAATACTTCAGTTGGACTGCAGAACCTCTTGAGCAGTAATTCTGCTGAAGCATTGGGAATGATAACGTTTAACTTCACGTTCCATGTGACGGTCCCAATTCAAGACGAGTTCCATGCACTGTTTGATGGAAAGATGGGAAAAATTTCTGGAGTTACCATTAAGCTCCACATTGACTCATCGGTTTTCCCCGTAACTCAGCGACACCGCAGGATACCCTTCCATGTGAGAAAAGATGTGAAGACAGAACTCAAACGTCTCATGGAAACGGATGTGATTGAGGAAGTCACGGGACCTACCCCATGGGTTAGCCCGATTGTCGTAGTTTCCAAGAAAAATGGTAGCGTACGAATTTGCGTCGATATGAGAAAGGCAAATGAAGCCATTCAACGGATTAAACATCCAATGCCAACCGTAGACGACCTAATAGCGGACTTAAATGGGTGTACAGTTTTCAGCAAACTAGACCTCTCTAATGCGTATCATCAATTAGAACTGGAAGAGCCCAGCAGATATATAACGACATTTGCCACGCATGAAGGTTTGTTTCGTTACAAGCGACTAAGTTTTGGTGTGAATGCATCCTCAGAACTGTTTCAAAAAGCTATATCAGACCTCCTCGGAGACATCCTTGGAGTGAAAAATTTATCAGATGATATAATAATATATGCACGTGACCAGTCATCTCATGACATCAGCTTGAGGAACACCCTGAAACGTCTACAAGAAGTGGGAGCCAAGCTGAACAAAGAAAAATGCCTTTTTTCTGTACGAAAACTGACTTTCTTCGGACACATTTTCAGTGAGAATGGAGTGTCCCCTGACCCAGAGAAAATCTCGGCTATTACAAAATGCAAGTCTCCAGGGAACATCAGTGAAGTCAGATCATTCTTGGGCATGACACAGTATGTGGCTCGATTTATTCCACATTATGCCACTATTAGTGAACCACTGAGACGGCTCACAAAAAAAGATACAAACTGGAGATGGACAGAGGAAGAAGAAGCAGCTGCAAACAAGTTAAAGGAAGCGTTGACTGGAGCTGAGGTGATGGCGTATTTTGACCCGAAGAAAGACACCGACATACTGGTAGATGCAAGCCCAGTTGGATTAGGTGCAGTTCTGACACAAGATGGGAGGGTGCTATGTTATGCCAGTCGTGCCCTCACAGATGTAGAACAACGATACTCTCAAACTGAGAGAGAAATGTTAGCCGTGGTATATGCAGCTGAGCATTATCATCTCTACTTATATGGAGCGAGATTCGAAATCACCACCGACCATCGACCTCTTCTAGGGATTGTGAAAAGTCTCAAACCGACAACAACGAGAATGGAACGCTGGCGTCTTCGTCTCATGCCCTACCAGTACAACCTGGTATACCATCCCGGGAAAGATGACAAAAACCCTGCGGACTATCTGAGTCGTCACCCACAACACATACTATCTAAAGACAATGTAGCAGAAGCCTACATAAGATATATAGCTAAGAATATCATACCAAAATCTTTAACTCTTGAGGAAGTCAAACAAGCCACAGAACAGGACCCCCAGTTACAAAAAGTCAAGGGTGCGGTTAAAGATGGACGATGGAATGACCCCCAGCTGTCAAGTTTTTCCCTATTCAAGGACGAAATTTCAACACACAATGGTCTCGTCCTTCGAGGACACCGGCTTGTAATTCCCTCAAAATTGAGGAAGAGATCCGTCGATTTAGCCCATCAATCTCACCAGGGCATGGTCAAAACCAAACAACTGATAAGGGAAAAAGTATGGTTCCCAGGAATCGATAGACTGGTGGAGGAAACAGTACACGGATGCATTCCCTGCCAAGCCTCAGACCCAAGGCACATGAGCTGCGAACCCATACACTCCTCACCACTACCAGTTGCACCATGGACTGAAATCTCAGTCGATTTTGCAGGTCCGTTCCCATCAGGTGACTATGCGTTAGTCATAATCGACGATTACAGCCGATTCCCTGAGGTGGAGGTAATACCCTCAATAGCTGCGGGTACAGTTATTCCCCGTTTAAACATGATCTTTGCTAGACAAGGATATCCAACCATTCTAAAATCTGATAACGGTCCACCATTTCAAGGACAAGACTTTAAAGACTTAGCGGCACAAGCAGGTTTCAAACATAGACGCATTACACCTCTATGGCCGGAGGCAAATGGTGAAGTAGAGCGTTTTATGCGCACCTTAAAAAAATACATTCTTGCAGCCACGGTGGAAGGCCACAACTGGAAGACCCAGTTACCACATTTCCTAAGGCAATATAGAGCCACCCCCCATACCACCACTAAAATATCACCATTTGAAGCTTGTACGGGCCGAAAAATGAACATCGGAATACCAAATGGTATCGAAAGCCCAGTAACAGGGCCGACACATAAAAGAATAAAAGAAAATGACTCCAAAGGAAAAGAGAAGATGAAGGGGTACGCTGATAGAAAGGCAAAAACAACAACTCTCAGCCTGGGTGATATGGTTTTGGTCAGGCAGAAGAGACAAAACAAACTGTCAACACCATACAATCCTAAACCATATACCATTACAAAAATGAAGGGAAGTATGATAACGGTGCAGAGAGGAAATCACAAAATGACTAGAAACTCTTCTTTGCTAAGACGCATAACACCTAGGAATGAGAACCGTGACTCTGATTCAGACTGGGAAAGTGAGTACAATTCACACACCTCAGAAGACCTGGAAATACCCAAAACACAAATAGCTGACCAGTTACCGAGACGAAATCCATCTCGGGAAAGACTGCCCCCAGCCAGATTCAAAGACTACATAATGTAAAATAAATAAGTAAATAAAAAAGAAATAATAAATAAATAAATAAATAAAATAAGACAAGTTGTCCCACCAAGATGGGGAGGGATGTGATGTCCCCAATCAAAGGGACATAACTCTATGAGTTATCTACCCTTAGGTATGTGCGCTCTTCAATAAATATATGTTTGGACGGCAGTCTATCTGCGACCAAGCTGTTGTTAAACACGTTACCTTCTGAGTTGTTGTTCTTTCATATTGTTTGATACCCGCGAGACGGGAAGCCCCGACATTATAGCTGGCACTTTTGCTAGGAAGAAAGTGTAGTATTTGTTCCGATGGATACTGCACCCTATAAACCGGTGTCGTCTTGTCCTTCGGGGCTTGATCCCGCCTGTCTGTGGGTTTGTCCTGTGCAGTTCTAGTAGGTCCACCCTCCCAGACTTTGCCTCCCCTCTTTGGGGAGGAGTAAGTTTATTGCTTACTGCCTGAGGCGCCCCTACCGGGGAATGTCGACGGGGCTGCCCAGGCAATTTTTAATGGCCAGAGTGCTCACATTCTCGGGCGCTGGCTTTTCAAGCCCCACTTTCCCGACCCGACCTTGTGTCACATCTTACCTTGCGGGAGTAAGATAAAACTGGCCTTGTGCCTAACCTGCCGGAGAGGAGGTAAATAAACACAAAGCAATACGTGAAAACCACGAGCGTTCTCTTAATTACTTATTCCAGCCTTGTCTCAATATATTAGACTCATGTGGTTTTCCCTTCACTTTGGAGATTAACCGTGTGGCGTCTCTCCGTTGGACATTCATCGATGTTTGGTCGGGGCTTTCATGGGCTATACAAAGTCTTTTCAAAGACTCTCTATCCAGATATACGAAGGTTTTGCGTATGGAACTAATACTTTTATTAGATTTATTTACTTGGACTTCAACATGTTTGGAAAACTCGGGGTCGATACGTATACTCTGGTCCTTTTTTGAAATTATTTTAATGTAAAGATCATGAGTAATAAAGAGAAGGCGAAGATTGTCTGGAAGTCTAATTTATTCTTATATTTTATGTTTCCTCTGTTCCATTTAAAAAAAAAATTATCGAAATGTATTATGCATTTATCTATGTCATACCGTGTACACGTGGGGGAGATATAATCGCTGAGGTGGTTCCAGGTGGTTCCAGGTGGTTCCAGGTGGTGAGATGAAATGAATAAGTAGCAGTGATCTAAAAACTGAATCACGGAGTTGAAGGTATACGGTTCGATTTCGACCCCGACTTTTAGGATTCAAAAAATTACGACTCCGACTCATAAAATTCCAAAAAGATTCGACTCCGATTCCGAATTTTAAAGTCTTCTAATATTCAGGCTGCCTGTTAATTCTTCGGATATTAAAGAATCCAACTCCGACTCCTAGCATTCTTACGAGCCCGACTCCGACTCTTTACAAAACCTTTGCCCCCCCCCCTCCCGACTGTTTAAAAGAGAATTGCATACACGCCTTGAAGTTGTAGACAACTTGAAAGTATAAGATGTGGATAAACAGCAGTGGCCACAGATTGAACTGATGCAAAGCTAAGGGATATTTTATATCTTAGCTTTTATAGTTTTAGTGACCACGTGTTCAGGTATATTTTTCCCGAACACAAGGCTGCCATTTTGTGTGCCTTGTTTCTATTTATCTTCCTCCCACAAGGTAAGATGTGACACAAGGTCGGGAAAGTGGGAAAGAACCAGCGCTCGAGAATTCGAGCATTCTGGCTGTTTAAAAATTGCCTGGGCAGCCCCGTCGGCATTCCCCAGTAGGGGCGCCTCAGGCAGTAAGCAATAAACTTACTTCTTCCCCAAAGAAGGGAGGCAAAGCCTGGGAGGGTGCACCTCCTAGAACTGCACAGGACGGACAACCGATAGACCGGCGTAAATCCAGACCCGAAGGCCCGGACGATACCGGATTATTAGACGGGGTAAAAAAAACCCGACTGAACTTAGAACGCAGTTGTATTTACATATTTGTTTATATCGGCCATGTTAAATTTATAATATTGAGACATGTTTTTTCAGCGTCTCGCGTGCACCATGCAACTTTCAACTTGTTATAACTTATTGTAATTTTTTTTCAACAAAACATTAAATATAATGCTTTCAGGCAATAATAAAGAAATAGTTGCTAGAAACCTTTTCTGTTAGAACTTAAAGACTTGTATGTAAAATTGAAAAGTCTATCATCGCTATGCCTTAAAATAAGTAAATAACATTGGGGTTAATGCTGTAGTAATATAGTAAGATTAGTATGAAGCCTATTTCCTTATGTAAGATACACATTAGTCTCAAAGAAAACTCTTTGTTCTCTTAAAGAAATAATATATCTTATAAGAATTATTGGCGCTCTTGTATGAGCAGTAACCGATCTGAGGGAGATAACTCTATTTTTCTTAGCCGCCGCTATTCCGAATTCGCTTATACTTTGACAAGGGAGATAACTTTGTCTATCGCAGCATGAAAGAAAATAACTTTTCTTTTTATGTTTATATAAAGCGTATACAATTTGTGGCATGTAAATAAAAGTGTTTAAAAGTCATTTTGAACGGGTTAGAGTTAGGGTTTAGGGTTAGGGTTAGGGGTTAGGGGTTAGGGTTAGGGTTTAGGGTTAGGGGTTTTAACGCATTTCAAAACCGTAACATGTTTTTTTATTAATAAACAAAGTTATCTCCCTTGCCAAAGTATAAGCGAATTCGGAATAGCGGCGGCTAAGAAAAATAGAGTTATCTCCCTCAGATCGGTTACTGCTTATACAAGAGCGCCGACAAACGTCTATTATTAGTATCGCCTATTAGTTGTATAAAGGATGTTTGCGGTATAAAAAAAAGGAGCCATAAAGGAGATAAATTCATCGCTAATAAAAATGCAAATAAAAATACGATTTCTTTTCCATTTTGTCAAATATGTTAGGGTGGGTGTTATCTCCCATGTGGTATATATTAACAGTTATTTCCTCTCTCTTCTTGTCGGTTTTTTTATATCGGCCATGTTAAATTTCAAACATGACATGTTTCCCTATGTTTCGTGTAAACAATTCAACTTTCTATAACTTTCCGTTTTTTTGTGAAGAAGCATAAAATATAACAGTTTTATGTAACAATAAGTTATTTTCAAATAGTGTCAAGCGGTATTCTTTTTAGGATTGTCGTTCACATTTTTAAATAGGTACATGGAAGCGTGTAAAAAGTGCACAAGTTAAAAGCCTGTTGATTTAAGGCTTCCAAAATGTAGACACTGTTTTCGTTTCTAATTTTCATTGTTTTGGCAGGCTGAAAAATTTATTTAAATCAGCAGGAGTTTAATTAATGTTGTAAACATGCGCAGGGCGAGACATTTAGTGGGGCGCATAGTTACCATGCACGCGGATGGCATACATGCGATGGAAGCAATACAAGAGAGACCACCCAAGAAATGGGCTGACCTTTGACATTTGGATACGAGGTCCCACGCTGTGATTATCATCCCCTTGAGATTTTCCCAATGGTGAACCTCATGTCAGTCAGTTTTTTTTTATGTCTATAGATTAACAGCTGATAATCTCGAGTAATCTTTCGGTGTGGTCCAAGTGAAATCTATATATATTCAAGCAGAGGGGAAGAGGGGGGTCAGTTGGGGTTTTGTGATCCCCTAAGTACTCTTCCTCTACAGTGCTGCCTTCTCAACTTTCCGATCTTGTGTCACATTCTGCTCCGTGGGAAGTAGATAAATAGGGTGTTTTGTGGTTTTCGGAGACAGAAGTCATTTGAGCCCTAAGTTGATTGAATGTGTTATTGATTCAGTCGGACTCAGAGTTCTGATTGCAAGTCTGTCGTTCGGTGGAGTAATATCATTGTAACTTCGAAAAATAAAATTCTCTTGTTTTAAACTGGAGTTGTGGTTTTGTTTGGCCGGATAATCCTTCTGTTACGGCACGGAACAAGACCACACAATTGATACTGCGACAGGGGTCGGAGTCGAGCATCTACCTCAGACCAGCACAATGAGTGGACAGTCACGGCCTATGCATTGAACGCACACATACACACGTTCACAATATCTCTAAAATTATGATAGATAATATTAACCTTTATTCAATTTTAGAATGTGAGGTAATTACACTAATCGAAGTAGACATCCCGAGTGTGGAGATTTTTTATCCCTGAAAGAAAATTCAATTTTCTCCCGTGAAAAAGTAGAAATTATACTCGGAGATAAGTGCTGAAAGTAAAATTGGGAGCGACAGATTTTGAAGAGAAGGAAAACCCAACAGTGTATATTAATTTAACAATTTTAATTGGGCAAGCAATAAAGAATGATATACAATAGAAAAGGGTGAATATACAAAATGAGGAGTTGCGAACGCGTGTTTTCGCAAGAACTTATTTTAAAGAACATTGTTCGGTTAACACCTTACATATGCTTGGCTCCGGTAGACTGGCTCTTTTCGCTGTGGAAGGAATGGCCCTTGCCCCCGACTGCCTTTTGTTGATTTTTTTTTCGCAATGCCGGTCAGTTGAAGTGGAGAAATTGGAAAAGAGGAATAACTGCTTACAACGGTCTTCTGTTGGGTTTGTCGCAATTTACTTAAACCGTCGTCTAAGATAGGGGGGGGGCTGGAGCGCTAAGCGGTTGAGTTTATATAGGCTGGTTCAAGTGACCCATAACAAAACAGTGATTGGGTTACATTTGTGGCCAATCCAACTTGCATGGCGACGTTTCTATTTCTGGAGCGACGTCATTGAAGAGTCCTGATTAAAGAAGATAACTTATAACTATGTATTAGAATGAAGAGCGCACGAAACGACGAGCAGAACTTTAATATATACTATAGAACAGCTCGGGAGATATTGAGATCTTGAAACACACCCACGGAATATGCATCTTTACAAGCAACCTGTTATCAAGAGACATTGATACTAGAGTTAATAAACACAAGCTAAAAAACAAAAAAACGTAGATGCAATCGGGCTTTACGAGTTTATTTCTTAGGCTATCGAGTGGTGGATTCTTGAAATACCTTACCATCCATTATAGTAAATGCTCTCAGTTTGAACTGTTCTAGGCCGCAGGTTTGATAAAGTCCTGGTTACACGTAGATATAATCTGGCAGGTAAATTGGTCTGGTAATAAGAAGGAGTCCTTTTATGGTTGTTTTTTTCTTTCTGACATTTACAGTTGTCAAATTATATAAACAGAAAAATCCGTTTTGAAAAAGAACGAATTAATTTAATGTAAACGCGATAAATAATAAAAATGGTTTAATATTCTCCTTAAATGACATTACGTAATTCGTGACATTTGTGATAGAATTTGTGGGAGGGGGGGGGGGATAAAAGTGGGACAAATCTAAAAACAAAGGAATATTAAAATGCGGACATAACATCTCTGCTGCTGGCTATGTCCTTCGGTCGGTCTCAATTAAACTTGCCCTTGATTTCCCCTTAAAAGTCAAAGAGATCGATCAAGCTGCTGCTTTTTTTTTGTTTGTTTTCTTAAGTAATTTCACAGAAATAAAACTTTTTTCGTCAAAAAAAAAAACGAAGCCCCCCCCCCCCAAAAAAAAATTTAAACAAGTACGTGATTAAAATAAAATATTTGATTGATCTTGTAGACTTAAAAAATGTTTTTTTTTTCTACAAGCAGTGTTTTTCTAAAAACGAATACAGCAGACAAAATGTTTACTATCCGCTTCGTCGCTTGAATGAACGAATCCTTGTGCCTGTTTTACAAGTACTTCAATGGACTGTGCTCTGATGAAATTGCTGCTCTGGTGCCCCCTCGACGTAAATTCACTAGACCAACCCGACAATCTGCCAAATCCCATCCATTCACTGTGGAGGTCCCCAGATGCCAAAGAGCTTTCTACTCCAAGAGCTTCTTTCCTCGTGCTGCTGGACTCTGGAACTCCCTCCATGCTCCCTGTTTTCCTGACGGTACTGACATGCAGACATTTAAAACTAATGTAAAACGACATCTCGCTGCACAGCTCCCAATTTAGGTTGCCCCCCCAAAAAAAACAAAATAAACTATCACCCTTTTTCCCAATAGTCCCTTACGTCTACAGTGGCGGTCTGCCTTGTTTGGGGTGAACTATGTTAAAAAAAAAAATTTAATTCCCAATTAAGATAAATATTACTATTATTAAAATATCGGACTTAATTTTATGTTTTCATTATATTTGTTTTAATCCGAGTTTTTATTCAACTTTCTAACTAGACTCAGCCTTATTAGTGTTATGGTCTTGTTTCACTTATAGGAATGCAAGAAAATACTCGTCCCAGGACGGGTAAAATTAATTCCCCTAACAGAACACTTTTGTATCACGTGTTTATATCTCCTCGTAAAAATAAAAATCTAGATATAATGCTACTAAACCCTATGTCTAAAATCTTTATTCTAATTTTCATCAAAATCAATTACATGATTTTGATTCTAGAAAATGTCTAAAATTTAAGGGTTAAGCTTAAGGGTCTTAAGAAGAAATTGGAATTCAGGGAATCTTCTTAACTGGTGTCTAATGACTATGGATCAAATTTGATGCAAATCTGAAATATTGGTGTGTTATAGGTCAAACCTTCCCCGGCTTCGTATGCAACCGCTTGACAATTTCGAGACATGCTCTTCATGGACTCTGTACAAAAGTCCGCTTCGTTTAACAACAACAACAACAACAACAACAACAACAACAACAACAGAAACAACAGTAGTGATAGTAGTGGACATCTGATGACTATTCACGATGTTCAACACTAGTAACAGATTCCGATCATGCCAGCAGCACTATCATGTACTACAGCAGCTCTGTTCATATCCACTACGATTAGCAGCAACTACCGGTCCTGCCCACAACACCATCATCGTTTACTACGGCAGTGCTATTCTTGCTCATAACGTCAACACTGACAACAGTAGCAGTACAGCCGTCTTCCTTAGTGAATCCAGACGACAGGTGACATAGCAGCACTTCTAGAAGATCCGCATCCACCACAGCATTTCTACCCCTAAGGAATCACTAAGTCATGAAACACAAGCAACGAGACGTATTTACCTCCTCGAAATATAAGACGCTATTATTTTTACACACAAGTTTTTTGTCTCCTTTTTCGTTGTCGTCACGTTCATCACACCTATTTAAAAATAAAATACTTGTTAGCGAAAGTCATGGTATGCTAGACAACTGGGTTTTGTATATCCCATCCGTTAGAGTATAAGAATATATTCGCCATTTAATAAATACAATTTTATCCACAATGGTGTATTAATATGTTTAATTACTAATTTCATTTTTTATTAAGTTCGAAGTTTTTTTTAGAATTTAAAATAAAACTCTGTCATTAACATACTCGTTAGCTAGTGCGACGATTTCATTAAAATGTTACTTTTACTTATTTCATGTACTTAATCCTGAATTCGATCTATCAACGCCGGCCAGTGTTTGACGGCGCAGATCACAATATACTAGCCAAGACTGGCTGTTATATTAGATGTATATGCAGATTAGCACCGGCCCTCGGCTTACTAGTCCACTAGGACGACGTTTTACATACATCACTTAGTATTCTCAAATGTTCACCCATATAAATACATAGTAAATACATAGAAGCAGCCCAGGAGGAGTCGAAAAAGGCGTCTGACATAATAGCCTCTTCTATTTCCCGGTTGAGAACAGATAGAGCATACTTTTACGTAAATTTATAGGCATATATTGTCCGAAAAGTCCGCTGTTGACAAAAAAAGATGGACGAAACGTCATGGATTAATGTTGTCAAGTAACTAAATAATTGTTGTTCAAGTAACTAAATAATTGTTGGTCAAGTAACTAAATAATTGTTGCTCAAGTAACTAAATAAGTGTTGCTCAAGTAACTAAATGATTGTTGTTCAAGTAACTAAATAATTGTTGTTCAAGTAACTAAATGATTGTTGCTCAAGTAACTAAATGATTGTTGCTCAAGTAACTAAATAATTGTTGTTCAAGTAACTAAATAAGTGTTGTTCAAGTAACTAAATAATTGTTGTTCAAGTAACTAAATAATTGTTGGTCAAGTAACTAAATAATTGTTGCTCAAGTAACTAAATAATTGTTGTTCAAGTAACTAAATAAGTGTTGTTCAAGTAACTAAATGATTGTTGTTCAAGTAGCTAAATAATTGTTGTTCAAGTAACTAAATGATTGTTGTTCAAGTAACTAAATGATTGTTGCTCAAGTAGCTAAATAATTGTTGTTCAAGTAACTAAATAATTGTTGTTCAAGTAACGAAATAATTGTTGTTCAAGTAACTAAATAATTGTTGTTCAAGTAACTAAATAAGTGTTGTTCAAGTAACGAAATAATTGTTGTTCAAGTAACTAAATAATTGTTGTTCAAGTAACTAAATAAGTGTTGTTCAAGTAACGAAATAATTGTTGTTCAAGAAACTAAATGATTGTTGCTCAAGTAACTAAATGATTGTTGTTCAAGTAACTAAATAATTGTTGGTCAAGTAACTAAATAATTGTTGTTCAAGTAACTAAATAAGTGTTGTTCAAGTAACTAAATGATTGTTGCTCAAGTAACTAAATGATTGTTGTTCAAGTAACTAAATAAGTGTTGTTCAAGTAACTAAATAATTGTTGTTCAAGTAACTAAATAAGTGTTGTTCAAGTAACTAAATGATTGTTGTTAAAGTAACTAAATAATTGTTGTTCAAGTAACTAAATAAGTGTTGTTCAAGTAACTAAATGATTGTTGTTCAAGTAACTAAATGATTGTTGTTCAAGTAATTAAATAATTGTTGTTCAAGTAACTAAATAATTGTTGTTCAAGTAACTAAATAAGTGTTGTTCAAGTAACTAAATAATTGTTGTTCAAGTAACTAAATAATTGTTGTTCCAGTAACTAAATAAGTGTTGTTCAAGTAACTAAATAAGTGTTGTTCAAGTAACTAAATAATTGTTGCTCAAGTAACTAAATAATTGTTGTTCAAGTAACTAAATAAGTGTTTTTCAAGTAACTAAATAAGTGTTGTTCAAGTAACTAAATGATTGTTGTTCAAGTAACTAAATAATTGTTGCTCAAGTAACTAAATAAGTGTTGTTCAAGTAACTAAATGATTGTTGTTCAAGTAACTAAATAATTGTTGTTCAAGTAACTAAATAAGTGTTTTTCGAGTAACTAAATGATTGTTGTTCAAGTAATTAAATAATTGTAGCTCAAGTAACTAAATAATTGTTGTTCAATTAACTAAATAATTGTTGCTCAAGTAACTAAATAATTGTTGCTCAAGTAACTAAATGATTGTTGTTCAAGTAACTAAATAATTGTTGTTCAAGTAACTAAATAATTGTTGTTCAAGTAACTAAATAAGTTTTGTTCAAGTAACTAAATGATTGTTGTTCAAGTAACTAAATAATTGTTGCTCAAGTAACTAAATAATTGTTGTTCAAGTAACTAAATAATTGTTGTTCAAGTAACTAAATAAGTGTTGTTCAAGTAACTAAATAATTGTTGCTCAAGTAACTAAATAATTGTTGCTCAAGTAACTAAATAATTGTTGCTCAAGTAACAAAATAATTGTTGTTTAAGTAACTAAATAAGTGTTGTTCAAGTAACTAAATAATTGTTGTTCAAGTAACTAAATAATTGTTGCTCAAGTAACTAAATAATTGTAGCTCAAGTAACTAAATAATTGTGTTGCTCAAGTAACAAAATAATTGTTGTTCAAGTAACTAAATAATTGTTGTTCAAGTAACTAAGTAATTGTTGGTCAAGTAACTAAATAATTGTTGCTCAAGTAACTAAATAATTGTTGTTCAAGTAACTAAATAAGTGTTGCTCAAGTAACTAAATGATTGTTGCTCAAGTAACTAAATGATTGTTGCTCAAGTAACTAAATAATTGTTGTTCAAGTAACTAAATAAGTGTTGTTCAAGTAACTAAATGATTGTTGTTCAAGTAGCTAAATAATTGTTGTTCAAGTACCTAAATGATTGTTGCTCAAGTAGCTAAATAATTGTTGTTCAAGTAACTAAATAATTGTTGTTCAAGTAACGAAATAATTGTTGTTCAAGTAACTAAATAATTGTTGTTCAAGTAACTAAATAAGTGTTGTTCAAGTAACGAAATAATTGTTGTTCAAGTAACTAAATAATTGTTGTTCAAGTAACTAAATAAGTGTTGTTCAAGTAACGAAATAATTGTTGTTCAAGAAACTAAATAATTGTTGCTCAAGTAACTAAATGATTGTTGTTCAAGTAACTAAATAATTGTTGGTCAAGTAACTAAATAATTGTTGTTCAAATAACTAAATAAGTGTTGTTCAAGTAACTAAATGATTGTTGCTCAAGTAATTAAATAATTGTAGCTCAAGTAACTAAATAATTGTTGTTCAAGTAACTAAATAATTGTTGCTCAAGTAACTAAATGATTGTTGTTCAAGTAACTAAATAATTGTTGTTCAAGTAACTAAATAATTGTTGTTCAAGTAACTAAATAAGTGTTGTTCAAGTAACTAAATAAGTGTTGTTCAAGTAACTAAATGATTGTTGTTAAAGTAACTAAATAATTGTTGTTCAAGTAACTAAATAAGTGTTGTTCAAGTAACTAAATGATTGTTGTTCAAGTAACTAAATGATTGTTGTTCAAGTAACTAAATAATTGTTGTTCAAGTAACTAAATAATTGTTGTTCAAGTAACTAAATAAGTGTTGTTCAAGTAACTAAATAATTGTTGTTCAAGTAACTAAATAATTGTTGTTCCAGTAACTAAATAAGTGTTGTTCAAGTAACTAAATAAGTGTTGTTCAAGTAACTAAATAATTGTTGCTCAAGTAACTAAATAATTGTTGTTCAAGTAACTAAATAAGTGTTTTTCAAGTAACTAAATAAGTGTTGTTCAAGTAACTAAATGATTGTTGTTCAAGTAACTAAATAATTGTTGCTCAAGTAACTAAATAAGTGTTGTTCAAGTAACTAAATGATTGTTGTTCAAGTAACTAAATAATTGTTGTTCAAGTAACTAAATAAGTGTTGTTCGAGTAACTAAATAATTGTTGTTCAAGTAATTAAATAATTGTAGCTCAAGTAACTAAATAATTGTTGTTCAAGTAACTAAATAATTGTTGCTCAAGTAACTAAATAATTGTTGCTCAAGTAACTAAATGATTGTTGTTCAAGTAACTAAATAATTGTTGTTCAAGTAACTAAATAATTGTTGTTCAAGTAACTAAATAAGTTTTGTTCAAGTAACTAAATTATTGTTGTTCAAGTAACTAAATAATTGTTGCTCAAGTAACTAAATAATTGTTGTTCAAGTAACTAAATAATTGTTGTTCAAGTAACTAAATAAGTGTTGTTCAAGTAACTAAATAATTGTTGCTCAAGTAACTAAATAATTGTTGCTCAAGTAACTAAATAATTGTTGCTCAAGTAACAAAATAATTGTTGTTTAAGTAACTAAATAATTGTTGTTCAAGTAACTAAATAATTGTTGCTCAAGTAACTAAATAATTGTAGCTCAAGTAACTAAATAATTGTGTTGCTCAAGTAACAAAATAATTGTTGTTCAAGTAACTAAATAATTGTTGTTCAAGTAACTAATTAATTGTTGGTCAAGTAACTAAATAATTGTTGCTCAAGTAACTAAATAATTGTTGTTCAAGTAACTAAATAAGTGTTGCTCAAGTAACTAAATGATTGTTGCTCAAGTAACTAAATGATTGTTGCTCAAGTAACTAAATAATTGTTGTTCAAGTAACTAAATAAGTGTTGTTCAAGTAACTAAATGATTGTTGTTCAAGTAGCTAAATAATTGTTGTTCAAGTACCTAAATGATTGTTGCTCAAGTAGCTAAATAATTGTTGTTCAAGTAACTAAATAATTGTTGTTCAAGTAACGAAATAATTGTTGTTCAAGTAACTAAATAATTGTTGTTCAAGTAACTAAATAAGTGTTGTTCAAGTAACGAAATAATTGTTGTTCAAGTAACTAAATAATTGTTGTTCAAGTAACTAAATAAGTGTTGTTCAAGTAACGAAATAATTGTTGTTCAAGAAACTAAATAATTGTTGCTCAAGTAACTAAATGATTGTTGTTCAAGTAACTAAATAATTGTTGGTCAAGTAACTAAATAATTGTTGTTCAAATAACTAAATAAGTGTTGTTCAAGTAACTAAATGATTGTTGCTCAAGTAATTAAATAATTGTAGCTCAAGTAACTAAATAATTGTTGTTCAAGTAACTAAATAATTGTTGCTCAAGTAACTAAATGATTGTTGTTCAAGTAACTAAATAATTGTTGTTCAAGTAACTAAATAATTGTTGTTCAAGTAACTAAATAAGTGTTGTTCAAGTAACTAAATGATTGTTGTTCAAGTAACTAAATAATTGTTGCTCAAGTAACTAAATAAGTGTTGCTCAAGTAACTAAATAATTGTTGCTCAAGTAACTAAATAATTGTTGCTCAAGTAACTAAATGATTGTTGTTCAAGTAACTAAATAAGTGTTCTTCAAGTAACTAAATAATTGTTGTTCAAGTAACTAAATAATTGTTGTTCAAGTAACTAAATAAGTGTTGTTCAAGTAACTAAATAATTGTTGTTCAAGTAACTAAATAATTGTTGCTCAAGTAACTAAATAATTGTTGTTCAAGTAACTAAATACTTGTTGCTCAAGTAACTAAATAATTGTTGCTCAAGTAACTAAATAAGTGCTGCTCAAGTAACTAAATAATTGTTGTTCAAGTAACTAAATAATTGTTGTTCAAGTAACTAAATAATTGTTGCTCAAGTAACTAAATAAGTGTTGCTCAAGTAACTAAATGATTGTTGTTCAAGTAACTAAATAATTGTTGTTCAAGTAACTAAATAATTGTTGTTCAAGTAACTAAATAAGTGTTGTTCAAGTAACTAAATGATTGTTGTTCAAGTAACTAAATAATTGTTGCTCAAGTAACTAAATAAGTGTTGTTCAAGTAACTAAATGATTGTTGTTCAAGTAGCTAAATAATTGTTGCTCAAGTAACTAAATAATTGTTGCTCAAGTAACTAAATAATTGTTGCTCAAGTAACTAAATAATTGTTGCTCAAGTAACTAAATAAGTGTTGTTCAAGTAACTAAATAATTGTTGTTCAAGTCACTAAATAATTGTCGTAGAAATGTACCAAATATACTTACTTTACCTTTGAAAATAAAACCCGTTTAAAATTATTATCAGAACGTGAGAATTTTTAACTTTTTACGTACAAAAATAGTTGAAAATATCTTAGTTTCACTCATTAATAATTCAATTTCTCATTACGTGTGATTCATCTGACTTAATGTGTTATTATCATATGACGTTCGTCGAAGCGACGATGACGGCTTCATAAAGAACACCAGGCTATGATCACACTTCTCCACTTGGTTCTGTCATTCGAGTGATCTTGCCGATTGCTGGCGCTGATATTCCTCCATTTCAAGTTACTTTTCACTGTATCTGGAAATTGTTACTCTGGTCCTTCCTTGGTTTCCCCTTTCTTCACACAGTGGAGAATACATTAGCTTCTTTGGTAGTTGTTCAAGTTAGATTCTCTCCAGGTTTCCTATCCACCGGATGTTTCTGTATTAGTAGACCAGCACGTTCCAGTATTTCCTGGTTGGTAACCTTGTCTAACCAAACTACATACATGATCTCTTTGAGATGACTATTACGTAGTCAGGAAGTCTTTCCACCTTAGTACGGTATATAGTCAATGATTTTACTCAATAAAGAAGAGTTGACAGAACAACAACGGGGATTCTTCACTTCACTCAGATGGTAGAATGTCGGGGTTTTTTCCGTAGTCTCTCCGGAATTTTACCACGAACTGTTGAATAAAGCAACCCTGTTAAGGATTGCTTTATTCAATCTAGCGCTTTCCAAGACTGTCCTCCTTAGAAAGATAAAATTCTTGCACCAGAGGAAAATTATACAGGAGCCGTATAGATCAAAACGTCGACAGGTCGATGTAAGCCAAACAACATAAAAGTACATAAAAGTAACCTTTATGTACGTGTAATATATATATATATATATATATATATATATATATATATATATATATATATATATATATATATATATATATATATATATATGTGTGTGTGTGTGTGTGTGTGTGTATGTGTGTGCGTGTGTGTGCATCTGCGATTTCATCATTTTCTAAACAAAGGGAATATTACTGATTAATACCACAATGAGTTTCCGTAGCGTTAGTAGTTGTTAAAGCGAACTCTCACAAAAAAAACACATTTATTAAGTGCGTAAGCTGTTCTTTGAGTAAGGAAAATTGTCTATGTTTTGCAAACAATGTTTTTTTGTTGTTTATATTGAAATGTGCTAAAAGAGAAAAGTAATTTTATGAATAAATAGTATAATATTCAATCTAAACACATATAATTGTTTTTTTTTTGATAGCTTAATTAGATAGAGAACCGGGGAAAGATTTTTTTTATCAATGACGTAATCTAATCTTTTATTTTTATGTGCCTATTAAAAAATGTCTCTATATTAGCAGTTCCCCGGACCGGATTAAGTAATTATTAAAAAATAAATTGAGTCGAAGTACGTAATTTTATTGCAAAGAACATGATGAACAATAACAAATAAAAATCGGCTAATCAGAATGAAAATGTCATTTGTCATATTAAATTTTATTTAGGTCCAACTTCTAAAACTCGGTTGACTTTATCTTATATATAAGATATATAATAAATGTGGGTTATCTTAAGACTTTACTGCAGTTTGGTGGATCATAATCGAAGGTGCATCAATGCACTCCTGAACGTTTTTATTTTTATTTATTTCTTTAATTTAATCATCCCAAATAAGGCATATTGCCACTGATACAAAAATGGAGATTGTGGTTAGGGGCCAAATTTATAAGGGGCATCATAAGTGGTGGGTTAGGCAGCAAGTTGTTTGTTCATATTACATTTAAATTTCTGCATATTGGTACAGTTAGATAAACAGGGGGCAGAAGGAAAATTCCAAAGACATGGGGCCCGAGAAATGAAGTTATTAAAGTAGAACGTCTCCGGTATCTGAGGACCTCCACAGTGAAAGGGTGGGAATTTGCTGCTAGTCCGGGTTGTCGCTTTGGTTTTTAATTGATGGCAGTACAAGTGCAGTAATTTTGTGAAAGTATTTGTAAAACAATCACAGAGATGCAAAATTGCGACGATTTGACAGGGGCTGGAGCTTGCTAGACAGTGCGGGACCTATTTATATATTTGAATAAAAATTAAAATATTTTGTATTTGTATTCAAATGTATAAACAAAATATTCAGCAGTTAATTAGTGCACCTCTGATGATTGGACGATACATGAAACTGCAGTAAAGTGTAAATATAAGCCACATTTGTTATTTATTATAGTTATAAAGCTGTATCTGAAAAGATAGTGAGTCATTTGTGTATGCGATGTCTGCTGTCTTTACTCGGCTCGTTCAGATTTGAGAAGTTGATTTTCGAGGTTGACCATTATATTGTTTAGTTGATTTCAAAAGAAAGCATGCAATTTAGAAAACGCACAACAATGGATTTAACTAGGTTGGTTAATATACAAAATAGACAACTGTAAGAAATCTGAATAACTCTGATAATTTGAATACTATTTGCTTCTTTTAGAGAATAGTGACTCCTCCAAGAAATACTGAATTCATATGGTTTATAAACTTTCATTCTAGCCAGAAATTTCTTTCCAAATGACAGATTAAAGGCTTCAAATATAGAAAATGAATAGGTTATCTCCCCTTGATTGACAAGTTAGCTGCAAGAGGGAGACACAGGGCCAAGATTAGGGTGAACTTTAAAAAGGAGCGCCAACAGCAGAACCACGTTGGACACAGAGAATCTGAAGGGCCTCTCGTTGTCTTCATGAAAAGGCTGCCCTGAACCAATACTCAGATGAACATTTGTCTTTTTCAATCACCTTGACACAAAACCGCTAAACACAATTTTCTTTAGCAACTCTGTTCTTATTGTTCACTGTTTCTATCATCCAGGTACTTTTTGTATTACTTTATTTGTTTGTCTGTTCTTCTAAACGATTAAACGGAAAATGATTACAAGTGTAGATATAAGAAGAATAAGGTATAATCATCACATTCAGGGGTGAAATATAAAGAAATAGCACTACATTGTCTAAATAGGACATGTCATGATTCTTTGGGGAATCCCAGTTACATGTTCATGATACAAGCAATGTCACATGCAAGGAAAAATAATAATTCACAGGCAATAGGTTGTTTAAATAAAACGTTTATTGAACGTGTGTAACGACAGTGAAACAGAGTACACTAATACGGATACAGTGCGTATGTGGAATGATGAATGCTGTGCGTATGTATGTATGTATGTATGTATGTGTGTGTGTGTATGTATGTATGTATGTATGTATGTATGTATGTATGTATGTATGTATAACGTGCGTGGAGTTGAAATAGTTCATATGATTGAAACGCACATAGGAAAATATGTTCAATAAAGAAATTGTGTACGTAAAAATAAAATGTTCTGGAGAAGAAATTGTCTGTAGGAATATAAATGCGCGTGTGAAGAAAAATCTCTTACAGAGAAAAACGTGTTTATGGATTTGAATACGTGTGATTTTGTGGGTCAGACAAGGAGACGAGCAGCGTCTCTGGTGACTACCGTCTGTCGTGGGTTGAACTGAAAAGAGGCAGTCTGACGTTGTGCACCGGTTTATATAATCAAGAAAGGGCAGATAACTCCGTGGTCGTCTTCCAGCGCCACCTGACGGTGAAAAGCGATGCCTACTGGCAAATCGGTGCAATTATGTTTGCGAGTGGTGGGGGGATAACTGCTACAGACCCTCCACCAAAAATTTAAAAAGCTCTCATATAAATTAGGAACTTTTAAAAATTAGCCCCCCTTGCACCATAAATAGTAGCAACTATAAATTATGCTTAGATGGAAAATATCAAATAATAAAGTCGTAAAAAAACACGCAAATTCAATTTCGAATTTCCCACGGTGATCGTGACGCCCATTTTTAATTGGGAAAAAAATAACCATTGATTTTAAACCATTTACATGGCGGGTCTGGCTAGAATTTAAGTCTATGAGAATAATCGAGTATAATTGTATGTTTAGGTTTCTAAATAAAAGGGAAACATTATTTCTCGGAGATATAGAACAGAAACTGCTATTTTATTCTATTTTTAGCTTTCGTAAAATGGAAATTTCCAATTATGTTCTAAACAATTCATAGTTAATGAAGTTAGTAAGCATGGAAACATGCGCCACTGCTGTATATTTAGTGGGGTGCACAGTTGTAATGCATGACCACAACAGGCCGATGATGGGAGATATGTCTGTCTTGGTATTTGACCACCCAGAATTTGTTTTCTTTAGTTGCAAAAGTTATTGTCTCTTTAAACGGGAGTTCATACTGAGAAATCCAACCACTTGAAATCCTAGAAAAGTTAATGTCCACTCCAGATACAAGACCCCTCCCCCGCCTATTATTTTTTAATCTTTAGTAAAAAAACAGCCTATACCTTTAAATTGGGCTGGCTGTGTGGGTTACCCCAAATGAGACTAATATATATATATATATGCTGATGACGTCTTATAACCAGAAACGCACGTCCATGTCTAACTTTTGTACACGCGAAAAAATTAATTTGTAAATTAATTATAAAAGTCTGTATACAACAAGTTGCTTTATAAATTAATTAATTAATTTTTTTTTAAAATCTTTATATATATAAAATTGATGACTCGTCCGATTACGGGCGAATTAAAAAAAAAAATGTGCCTATTTGCATATTCTTAAAATAATAAAAACAAAATGCTCAGGGTAGCGAAAAATAAAAACACACCGTAAAAAAAACACCGGTCGCTATCGCCAAAAACCAAACAAACACAAATCATCTACGTAACATTATAGGCGATAAGAAGCCGTGAACGAATAGGGATAGTCATTCTAGTCTATTGGTTAGAACGCTACTGTACGAATATTAACATCGAAGGTTCGATCCCTACCCGGGGAGGGATGCTGATGTCGTCTTATAGCCAGAATTACGCGTCCTTGTCTAACTTTTAGACATGGACGCGCCTTTCTGGCTATATACATCATATTGGTTTATAAATTAATTGAAGTAAATTCAGTCTCTTTATCGTTTCTTTGTCATCGATAGCTTTTTTCTTCTTATAAAATCATAATTTGATTCTGGTGCGTCGGTTTTCCTTGTGGATCGTTGTAGCATGTTGTTTAGAAGAATAAGAAGAATAAGATGAAATTCTAATTTACTTTTTAAAGTGTAGAGAATCTAATTTTAATTCCAGGTTTTAATCACTGGCGGCCATGTTGGTTTTTATTGGGTTTTTTTCCTTGGACTGAAGATATTTTTTACTGCTTTAACATTTTATTACACACAAAAAACACGCTTTGAACATTCTATTTACAAAAGCTAGTTTTAACGGAATTTAACGAATTTGAAAGCAAACATGAAAAGGTTAAAACATACTAATCGTGAATTTAAGAATAACAATGTCACCGAAAAGACGACGAGTATAAATGTGGCATAAAAGTTCAATTTGATATATGCTAAAAAATAAATTAGAATTTTTTGTCCGGACAAAATGTAACATTTCACCCCCAAATTCGATTTTATCATACATTTGGGTGAATACCGAGCGAAATGGGTGAGAAAATCCAACAGCCCCTATAGTATAATTGAACCTACAATTCTTTAACACGAATTAAAAGAAAAATTGGTTTATTTATTCAATCAGCAATATACATCCTTGTCGAGTTCAAATCTATAATAAAATAACTTCAAAGACATCTATATACTCACTGGCGCATTTAAAGACATTTGACGCCAAATTGTCTCCTGCCTTAAGAACACTGTCCTATCAAAAATGTAATACATAGATATGAAAACACCCAGAAAAGTTCAGTTTCTGTTTCCATGTGTAACTCTCTCGTTCTTTCTCCCTCTCTCTCCCTTCCTCTCCCTCTTCCCCCTCTCTCTCTCTCTTTCTCTCTCTCCCTCTCTCTCTCTCTCTCTCTTTCTCTCTCATATACATTTACCAGAGATATAATTTTTAAAAATAATTCAGAGTAAACTCTGAGACTTTCTTTACTTTTCCTTTATATTGCTGAATAAAAAACTAATGTTAAAAAAAAAATAATAATGTTGGAGCGAGGAGCGCGGAGCGAGGAGCGCGGAGCGATAAAATCACAGCACTTTAGTCCAAAATGGAGTTGCTCCCGCTCAACTCCCACTAAATATAAAATAAGCCAACCTCTCCAGCAAAAAGAAGCGTGCTCCATAATATTAGGCCATGAGAACGCTTAAACAACTCCATAAGCGTAAATGACTTCTAGCCTTATATTTTTGAAGAGCACTGTTATTGACATACTTTTTGCAAGATTTAATTGGATTCGAACCCTGTTCCCGTCTTAACCGCTGTACCCGCTGTACTCTAACTCTTATCATACCTATCGCTAGCCAACGAACTTACCGCTACCCCACGAGGCGTCACTAGCGTTCTGTTCGTTTCCGAGACTAATAAACTTAAAATACTAGTCCAAAAAATAAAATAATAAGTTCAAGTTTACTTTACCTGGAAACGAACACAATAATAGCGGCGTTTGGTAGCTCAGTGGTCAGTTGTTCCGCAAATACTGAGCTTTGCTGACTAAGTAATGCCCATATCCGTGTTCGAATCCATGTAGCGTACTAAAGAGGTGATTTAAGGCAATTAATGATATTTTTTAAATTGTAATTAATTTTAAATACTTAGATATAAACCGTTACATCTAGTTGACATACTTTGTTGTCAGATATAACTGGATTCGAACCCTGTTCACGTCTTAACTGCTGTACAAACTGCACTCGAATCTTACCATACCTATCGCTAGCCAACGAACTTACCACTGCCCCACGAGAGGTGTTCGTTTCCGAGACTATGCAACTTAAAATACTTGTCCACAAAATAAAAAATAAGTGTAAGTTTACCTCACCTGTAAACGAACACAATCATAGCGGCGTTTGGTAGCTCAGTGGTAAGTACCATCTCGTTATCTTCTAATCCATAAATTAGACTTTTCTTTTCAATTACGTATGTATATATATATATATGTATGTATATATATGCATGTATATATATATATATGTATATATATATATATATATATATATATATATATATATATATATATATATATACATATGTATATATATGTAGCAGTTACCTCCTCTTTTCAAAACATAACTACACCGGTTTGCCGGTAGGTGTCGCTTTTTCACCGACAGGTGGCACTGTAAAGCGACACCAGAGTTATCTGCCCTTCTGACTATAAAAACCGTTGCGAACGGAAAACCCATCTCTCTTTCACCGACCAGCATCGGCAGAACAACGCTGGCACCAGCGCTCCATCTCTCTCTCTCTCTCTCTCTCTTCTCTGGTCGACAGAACGACGCTAATACACTAGCGCTTCGTCCCACGCTTTTCTCTTCAAATGGCATCGGCATAACAACTACCAACACACGTGGTCAAACAACGGTAAGAGTTCTCAACTCATTTTCTTGGTGACCCGACGTGCAAGCTTTGTTGTATGTGGCGGAGTAATTAATTTCGTACTAGAACAAAAAAATATATATATATCATTTCTCGTTTTATCTTTCCGTGGCGAAACGAATTACGCACCCATCTTTTTCCTTCTTTTTTCTACCCACGTGGTAGAAATATACAAACAAAAGAAAAGAAGCCGCCATCTTTATTTTTTTCCTGGCCACGGGAAAAACCCAAACAAAGAAAAACAAAAAACATTTCTCGGCTCTCTCCGAGTATAAAACAGATTATAATTTCATTTTTTCTTCTTCTCTTTCTCTACCCACGTGTCAGAAAATTATATACAAGGAAAAAGACAAACTTTTGCCAATCCTTTTTTTTCTTTTTCAACGAACAAAAGGACCTTACAAGACGCCATTTTCTTTTGTTTTGAACACGTGGAGATAAAAAGAAAACAAAAGAAAACAAACGCTCACGCTGCCCATCTTTTTCGTGACCACGTGTTGATAAAAAAATTCAAAATAATGCCGCCATCTTTTTCTCTTACCACGTGGAAATGAAAATTCAAACAAAAAAAGAAAATACGAATTTATTTTCTGTTTCAACAACAAGCAAAAAAGGAAGCTGCCATCTTTTTCCCTAACCACGTGGAAATGAAAATTCAAACAACAAAAAAGGAAAATACGAATTTTTTTTTTTTTTCAACAACAAAGGAAAGAGAGGCCGCCATTCTTTCTCTACGTGGAAACTAACATTCAAACAAACGAAAACAAAAACGTCATTCCTCGTGTGAAACAAATTACGACTCCATTTTTTTATTTTTTTTATTTTTACCTTCTACCCACGTGTTGGAAATATATATATAAAAGAAAAGAAAACTACAAAACAGACAACACACGATGCCAAACACGAACAACATCACCAAGACTTAATACTGGTTGTAAGAAGTCAGGCTCAGCAAGCACCAACATCACCCTTCAAGGGCTACCAACCCTCTTCAACAACTGGGCGTTCGTTAATAAACAGGAGGAAACATCAACTTGAACAACCACATCTTCCCGGACATTCATCAAGCACCAAACATTTCCGGACATCACTGACGACACTATGGAAGAAATCACACCAGTTTAAAATGAGTACACCTGCACAAGCACGACTAAATACTCAACAACTGGACGTTCGTTGATCAACTGGGGGACACATCAACTCGAACGACGCGCACCAACACCAGTACAGACCCACTTGTACCTGGACCTGCTAACTCACTTGCAGACATTTGTGCATCTGATTTTGACCATAGTGTACAACCGATCTCAACAACTAGATGTTTGTTCATCAGTTCCACAACACTGACTAATTAACATGAACAAACTCAACAACTGCACAGACTCACTTGTGCCCATTCATCAACAACTGCACAGACTCACTTGTGCTCATTCATCAACAACTGCACAGACTCACTTGTGCTCATTCATCAACAACTGCACAGACTCACTTGTGCTCATTCATCAACAATTGCACAGACTCACTTGTGCTCATTCATCAACAATTGCACAGACTCACTTGTGCTCATTCATCAAATTGCACAGACTCACTTGTGCTCATTCATCAACAATTGCACAGACTCACTTGTGCTCACTCATCAATACCGCACAGTTTCACTTGTGCTCACTCATCAACAACCGCGCAGACCCAAGCACCAAACATTCCCGGACAACACTGACAATTCAACGTTTGTTCATCAGCTCTGCATCACGCAGACTAATCAACATGAACAACGCCACCAACAAGTGCAAATTCACTTGCACTCAACATTTTTCGACCGCAAACTCACTTGCGCTCAAACTTGATGCATACCCAATTGCATGCAAACAACACACAGATCCACACGCGTTACAAACACTCAATTCCGCAGACGCACTTGCGATCAATCATTCAATACAGATACAGAAATAAGTAGCGTGCACACTACTTTTTCTAATCTTCAACAGCAAAACAGACATACCCACAAAGAATGCTTCTCATCTACAACTGTACATATTGAATAACATTTTCAATATTTTTCAATCTGGGGGGGGGAGTCTTTGTAGCAGTTACCTCCTCCTTTCAAAACATAACTACACCGGTTTGCCGGTAGGTGTCGCTTTTTCACCGACAGGTGGCACTGTAAAGCGACACCAGAGTTATCTGTCCTTCTGACTATAAAAACCGTTGCGAACGGAAAATCCATCTCTCTTTCACCGACCAGCATCGGCAGAACAACGCTAGCACCAGCGCTCCATCTCTCTCCCTCTCTTCTCTGGTCGACAGAACGACGCTAATACATTAGCGCTTCGTCCCACGCTTTTCTCTTCAAATGGCATCGGCATAACAACTACCAACACACGTGGTCAGACAACGGTAAGAGTTCTCAACTCATTTTCTTTGTGTACGGCTTTCAAAGACTTTTCCTCACGCCGGATTCATTTCTTCTTATACCTTTTTCAAGAACTGTTTTTCCATCGACACACATGCATACATCACACACTTCATCATTCCACGTACACACACGTTCAATAAACGTTATTTGAACTACTTCATTTTGTTTATTAATTATTACTCTGTCTTTGCATGCAACATTGCTTGATTCAACTTTGCACGTTTATAATCGGGGGAACACGACCCTCGATCCGAACATATATATATATATCAGCTTATCTTTGTTCACATATATATATATATATATATATATATATATATATATATATATATATATATATATATATATATATATATATATATATATATATAACTTCTTTTGTAAGATGGTCGGAAAAATCCCAGCAGAGTGCTCAATTAATTGAGGAAATCAAAATTAAGATCGTAATATTTATTTATTATTCGGCACAGAAAATCAGTACAACATCAGTACCATTGGTTTCAAGCTCAGAAGGCGGTCACCTTCCAGTTATCTTCACCTTTGTTGTCGCTTGGTAGAGAAAATAGAGTACCTCGCATGAACCACGATCGGATACGTTATTTGCTTTGAAGGGTGAAATTAGTATCGTCTAAATTATGTGTTAGAGAAAGATATGTGAGATTAAAACGTTTAATAAAGTTCCCCCAAAAAGTGGAATACAATTTAAAAACGCGATAAATCCAATTTCTTTGAATTGCGATTTTAAGGAATAAAACGACGAATATATCAATTCTAAAGTTTTACTAAAAGCCTTTTTTTATTATTATTGTATAGATAAGTAAAATTATGGCGATATCATATCAGCAAAATATGATTTGGGGTTTTGGTAGCGTGTTGAGATGTAACATTTTGTGTGGTTTGCAGCTTTGCAGTTTTTTAAATGGCGGTTATCGCGTTTTGCATTGGAACTGTTCATTCTTTGTTTTTTAATTAGTGAATATTTCAACATTCTAGAATGTATTTTTTTTTTATCTAACAATAGAAGTTTTTTTGTTGTTGTTAGGACTTCTCCAACTTCTTTCTCACAGTGCTTTTAGATTTTATTTTCCCCGGCCGCTTAAACTTTTCATGTGGAAAGTGTATTAAAATGTATACCCCCACCCAACCACCCCTATTATGTTTCCAGCCGTACCCAAGAACCTCTACTCCAACTTCCAACCTGACCTGCTTGTTTTCAGTCACATGACAAGAAAAACAGTCAGCCTTTTACTCCCGGGGTAGGTTGTGAGGGTCTTATAACCAGCCATTGTTTTCTTTTCTTTCTTCTTTTCGTCTCCTCCACATCATTGTTTTTAGTAACTCAACCCAGTGAATATGGTAAGATGGTGGTTGCGGTGTGAGTCAGACAGACAACCGCTTGTGGTTAATGGCATTGTTAGAAGCACGGGTCAATGGATGTGTCTAGCTTAGACTTTTTTTTAAATAGCTGAAAGAATACCAATACCACCCATGTCTCCCACAAAACTCAGACTCTGCATCAAATTATGGATTTAAAAACAAATCTATTGGATATTTTTAAGAAGCTCCCCGCCACTAAATGAAGCCCCGCTATTCAAGGGAGACAACTTTTCAGCCACTTTTGCTTAAAAACATTAACAAAATAAGAATGTATAAGGCATGTTTTTTTTTGGTCCCCCGATTTATAAACTCGGGGGACTTATGTTTTGAGGCATATCCGTCCGTCCCTCCCTCCGTCCGTCCGTCCGTCCGGATTTTTCTCCGCAACCATCCATTGAATTTCTCTGAAATTTTGCATGAAGTTGTAACTTTGGTCAGGTTAGAAAGTGACATTCTTCGATTTTTGAAAAAAGATCTGGTTAGCCCCCCAGGGGGTCAAAAGGCCCCAAAATGGCAAAAAATGACATTTTTGCCCCATAACTTTTCATTCATCCATTCAATTTCTCTTAAACTTGGGCAAAATGTGGAGACAATTGTTCCTAATAGAAAATAAGTATCGCTGACCTTGGAAAAAATCTGGTTCGCGCCCCCAGGGAATCAAAAGCCCCCAAAATGGCAAAAAATGACCCTTTTCTCCCATAACGTTTGTTCCATCCATTCAATTTTTCTGAAACTTGGCCAAAATGTCGAGGCAATTGTTCTGGATATAAAATGAGCATCCTTGACCTCAGAAAAATTCTGGTTCGCGCTCCCAGGGGTCAAAGGGGGTCAAAAATGCCCCAGATTGCCCAAGTTTATTGCATTTTACACTCGCCACATCGAGTCACATACTAAGGGGGACCACGCACGCGCGGCTTATCGTTGACCAGTGTTGTGAATCTTAGAAACTTCATAAGGAAAGGTGCCCTCAAACTTTAGCACTAGTGGCGGGGAGCTTCTTCAAAAGATCCAATCTATTTAATAATACGCTAATTCATTTCATGTTCGTACGTACGTTATCACCTTTAACCTACATTAAAAATGAGATCACCCGATCAGCAAAGATGTTGATAGGTGATTAATATGATGTCGCTAAGGTAAACAATTCCGCCTTTACCCATTTAAAGATAAATAGTTTCAGAATCAAATTATGTCGTATCATCGACTAAAACAGTACAATTTTAAATAAATACATTTTTTTAAAGTGCCATTCGTTTAATTGATTTGAAGAATATTTATTTTTACGATAACAAGACAGAGAATATTGTTTTAAAAAGAATTACATTGCTACAATTTTAAATAAATAAAAAGGAGACATATTTGTTTTATTTATTTAAAGAATACTTAGCTGATGTCACAATTATTTTTACGGAAGAAGAATGAGTCATTTTTTTACTTAATAGTATTGACCCTGGCCGAGTTACGGTGGCCTCGCCCTGACAGACATTTATTATTTCAAAAGAAATATTATTATTAACAGTAAATTATACAGATTGGTATAGAAAGCATTTGGCCGGGATCAAAGTGTAGTATCTGTTCCGATAGATACTATACCCCATAAACTGGTATTGTCTTGGCATTCGGGGCTTGATTTACGCCGGTCTATGGGTCTGTCCTGTGCAGTTCTAGGAGGTCCATCCTCCCAGGCTTTGCCTCCCCTCTTCAACAACCACATCTGGGACATCTTTCTCAAAATCAGACAGCAGCACATCCGCCTATGCATGGAGTATTCTTGCCACATCTGGGCTCGTGCATAATCCACTAGTCTCTCCCTCTTAGACAAGGTCCATAAAAGAGTCGCCACTATCCACCAAGCTCCAGCCCCTGTCCCATCGCCGCCATGTTGCACCATTGTGATTGTTTTACAAGTACTTAAATGGATTGTGCTCTGATGAGCTTGCTGCTCTGGTGCCCCCTCGACGTAAATTCACTAGACCAACCCGACAATCGTCCAAATCCCATCCATTCACTGTGGAGGTCCCCAGATGCTGAAGAGCCTTCTACTCCAATAGCTTTTTTCCTCGTGCTGCCGGCCTCTGGAACTCCCTCCCTGTTCCCTATTTCCTCAACTGTACTGACATGCAGAAATTTAAAACTAATGTAAACAGAAATCTCGCTGCACAGCTCCCAATTTAGGATGGCCTCCATAACTTACACCCTATCTCTCAGTAACCCCTTACGTCTACAGTGGCGGCCTGCCTTGTTTGGGGTGAACTATGTTAAAAAAAAAATTTTTTAAACAATACGGTGTTTTTACCAGAGTCAATCCCAGCACACGTGCAAAGGACTCTCATCCTTCTACCCTATAACCGAGGATAATTTTCTTACATACACCGAAAAGGGTATCACCAATGTCAATGTCTTGCACACACAAAACGTTTAATTCCCTCCCCTATAGGAGCCTATCCTAGCATAGACTATAAGACAAACTCCGATAATATTTTGTGACAACACGCACGAAACGAAACGAAAAACCCTTTTGTAAAAAAAAAAAAACGAAAGGTATTTATTTATTTATTTTACCTACACCGTTGGGTATAGGTTGGCGAAAGTTAAGACATTGTCCGAGTAAAAAAAGGAATAAAGTAAGAAAGTTTGTGGGCGGCCGAAAGTCCACAAGTGAAGAGAGCTGGTGCTCGGGTATCCAGTTGACATATAGGCAGGAAAGAGGAGACGTCTTTCTTCGGAGGTGTCAGGAAACTCTCTGACTGCTGTCCGCAATTCTCAAAGGGGCTGGAAGTAATCCTTCAAGGGGCGGTTGAAATTAGTACGCCCTGAAAGCTGTTTGGTTATCGTGTGACCCAACCACCTCACAGGGGCTGCTTTCTGCATGAAATAAAAATTTTAAAAAGAGATGAACACGTTTATGACTGCTACCCCCAACCTCTCACTGAGGTCAATTTCTTGCACGTATGCAAAAACCACAAAGGCCACCGTCATCATCGTTGATAACAACAACAAAAATGACAACAGCCACATCTATCGTTCTGAAATTAGCATAATAACGACAGCCACATCTATCGTTCTGAAATTAGCATAATAACGACAGCCACATCTATATCTGCCTCATGTCATTTAAAAAAAAAACAACAACAACAACAACAAAGCAATATGGTGTAGCGTTGTATTTGTTATTTTCGTTCTCTACTTCCTTTAAGACAAGGAAGTGGATCTTTTCGTGGATCTGAACAACCGAAAGTCGTCGGTTTCATGACATTAAAATAAATAAATAAAAACAACCGCAAAAACAACAACAACAACAACAACAACAGCAGCGTGCGGACGTTTTTGTAATTTTCGCTCCACTTTGAAAACAAGGAAATAAATATCTACCGGAGACTTCTCCATTTACAGTTTTCTTTCTAAATGTCAGTGGTTTGGCTTCAGGCTAACGACATGTCCCCGTCAAATATTCTTGCTATGAAAACAGTCAAAAGTATGCCAAATTCAATTGTTTATGAATGCGATGAATCAATTTGACTGCCGCATGTGTCTCAGGACATGGGGTTACCATCAAAAGACGCCCCAGAAAAAAGAGGCACATATCACCAATGTCACTTTCCTACTTAGCAGTAGTCTTGGCCTTTTGGCTAAGATCAAAGTGTAGTATCTGTTCCGATGGATACTGCACCCCATAGACGGGTATTGTCTTGGCCTTCGGGGCTTGATTTACGCCGATCTATGGGATTGTCCTGTGCAGTTCTAGGAGGTCCACCCTCCCAGGCTTTGCCTCCCCTCTTTGGGGAGGAGTAAGTTAATTGCTTACTGCTTGAGGCGCCCCTACCGGGGAATGCCGACGAGTAATTTTTGATGGTCAGAGTGCTCACCTCTCGGGCGCTGGCTTTTCAACCCCCACTTTCCGACCCGACCTTGGGTCACATCTTACTTGTGGGAGTAGGATAAAATTGACCTTGTGCCTAACTCCTGGAGAGGAGTAAATAAAACTTTCCTACTTAGCAACAAGAACGTCAGTTACCAAAAGCCTGAAATCAATCGCCTGGTAGCAACATCTACATACAATCGACATTGTAATTGAAGGGGGGAGGGGGTGTTGGTCCC
>OY744536.1:25691703-25716703 GCA_963556195.1 Sepiola atlantica
GTAAAACAAGCACAAGGATGCTACATTGCAGCGATGGGACAGAGGCTGGAGCTTGGCTGACAGTGAGGGACCTATTAGGTTAGCGATTCTTTTTTGGACCTTGTCGAGGAGGGAGAGACTAGTAGATGATGCACCAGCCCAGATGTGACAACAATACTCCATGCATGGGCGGATGGTGGCTTTGTAGAGATACAGGATAATGTCAGGTGTGAGGAGTTTACTAGCACGGTAGAGGGAGCCAACCTTCTTTGCGGCAGCCTTGGCAATGTCTTCAATGTATTTGTTCCAATTCATGTTACCTGTGAAGGTTAGGCCGAGGAGTTTGAATGATGAACTCTCAGGTAGGGTGTTATTTGCCATGACAATCGGTGGTTGAAAAGGTTCCTTGTAGTTATTGAAGGAAAGGAGCTTTGTCTTTGCGGCATTAAAAGTTACTAACCATTTATGACCCCAATCCACTACAGCCTGGAGGTCATTTTCTAAAGATTCAGCCATTGCATCGGATATGATTGCGTCGGTTTTGCCAACATGGCGAGAGTAAAGGGTGGTGTCATCAGCAAATAAACCAATCTCAGACTCTATGCCATCAGGGAGATCGTTTATATAGATCAGGAACAACAAGGGCCCAAGGATAGATCCCTGGGGTACACCAGCATTTATGTCATGTTGCTTAGATGAACGGCCATCGAGGACAACCTGGATTTTTCTTTTGTCTAGGAAGGATCCAATTATATTAAGTAATTGCCCAGTAATACCGTATGATCGTATTTTCAGGAGGAGCCCTTTATGTCATACCTTGTCAAAGGCCTTGGATATATCAAGCGCTACTGCCCTAGCTTCACCTGCCTTGTCGAGTGTATGAAACATGCGTTCAGAGATGACCGTTAGGATGTCTGCAGTAGATTGTGCTTGTCTAAATCCATACTGGCGGTCAGAAAGAAGTTTAGCATTAACTAAGTGTCGTACTATCGCTAGATTGATTAAGGATTCAAAGATTTTAGCAAAGATCAGCAGCATATATATAGCATACATATATACGAGACTTGTCTAAAACGTATCCGACCTTAGGCCAGAAAAAATATTTCAAATACATGACGGGGGTTGGGACCCTAATCCCCTTCAAAGTAGGCCCCTTGTGCTTACACACTCTTAGCCCACCGATCTATCCACTGCCGTAAATACCTCTGGAAGTCTTCTCTTGGAATGGTGTTCATCTCCGTCGTCGCGTTAGATTCAGCAGGTGTTTGAAGAAGATGCGATGGGTGTAACACAAATTAAGGAGTTGTTCAACCGATTCACAAATGGCCATACATGGAGAGTGTCCAGCGTTCTGGCAGGCCCCTAAACTGTTGGAGTGCAGCTGTTGTTGGAGATACTACACTTTGAATTATTTATTCATTAAAAATATATAAACTGCAATTTTTACAAATTAGGCATTAGGCCCTCAAAAAGTTGAGGAGTGATGGGTCGGTGGTCATCACCTGTCTCTCCTACTCATTAGCAGTCACCACAATACCACGTTTACTTTATGAATCACTCTACTTAAATATCTCGAATAATTTGAATTTAATATATATGCTAGTTTATTGGAATAAAATGTGGAGTAGAACAAAAGAAAACAGGTAAGTAAGACCCTCCCAAACCATTTCTAAAATAATAGACAGATGACTGTTTTTCGGTTTGTTTAGAACCGAAGACAAGTGAGTCGATCTCTAAATGGGAGTGGTACTTAAGTTGGTGGAAATGAAATAGGGTGGAGTTTAGAAGTGAATGGTGTCCTTTCAAGAACAATTGGGGAGACTAAAGTAAAAAAAACGTCAAAATAAAAGTGGGGAGTAGACATCTTGGAGGGATTCTATTACCAAAAGTCTGGATAGGACTCATTCTTTAAACTAACGTTGATCTCAGCCTGAAGGGCTGGTGTACCAACCACTAGTCTCTCCCTCTTTGACAGGGTGCAAAAAAGAGTCTTTAATCTAATAACTCCCACACTGTCTACCAAGCTCCAGCCCCTGTCCCATCGCCGTAATACTTCCACAGAATGTGTTCCGATAAACTTGCTGCGCTTGTATGCCCTTAACGTAAATACCCCCGACCAACCCGACTAGTAGCAAAATCACACCCTTTCACTATAGAGGTCCCTCCATGCCAGAAGATTTTCTCATCTAATATCTTCTTTCCTCGGACCGCTTGCCTTTGGAATTCTCTCCCTGTCCCCTGTTTCCCCGACTGTAGCAACATATAGACATTTAAATGTAATGCGAACAAACATCTTGTTGGACAACTCCCCACTTCGGATTCCCCTATGGATTTTATTTACTCCTCCCCAGGAGTTAGGCACAAGGCCAGTTTTATCTTACTCCCACAAGTAAGATGTGACCCAAGATCGGGTCGAGAAAGTGGGGTTTGAAAAGCCAGCGCTCGAGAGGTGAGCACTCTGGCCATTTAAAAATTGCCTGGGCAGCCCCGTCGGCATTCCCCGGTAGGGGCGCCTCAGACAGTAAGCAATAAACTTACCTCTCCCCAAAGAGGGGAGGCAAAGCCTGGGAGGGTGGACCTCCTAGAACTGCACAGGACAGGCGTGCAGTATCCATCGGAACAGATACTACACTTTGATCTTAGCCAATGTCCCCCCTAATTCACAGTAGCTTCTTATGTTCTAGTGACAACATGCTTTTGTTTGGGCTGAACAAAAGTTGAAAAATTAAAAAAAAAAAAAGGTCAAGAAGTGCAGACAATTTATTAGTTTGACCCTAAGTAGATTGTAGCAGCGTGGGCCGGTCGTAGCTTGAGTAAGATGTAGACTTTTGTTGCCTCTTAAAAATGTGCTATGACCCACGCTGACATGGAATAAAAGTTGAAAAATGAATAAAACAGAAATACATTTAACGAACACAATATATTTATATATGTACAATTGGTTGAAGTTATTTTTGTGTGAGTAAATTGTTCGTTTGAAATGTTCAGTTCTCATATTGTAAAATGTTCGAAGTGTATGTATAAGTTTATTTTCTGTCAGTGTGTATATGCGTGTTATTTTCTGTCAGTGTGTATATGCGTGTGACAGTGTGACAGTATGTGTATCGCCTTTTGTCAGTTTGCCTGTGCGTATGACAGTGTGTGAGTGAGTGAGTTCGCTTCTTCCAAGTCTCAAAAAGCAGAGGGGGCCAAACTGAGCATAATATCGTGTGTTTGCAGACTCCTTTTGGCTAAGATCAAAGTGTAGTATCTGTTCCGATGGATACTACACCCCATAGACTGGTATTGTCTTGGCCTTCGGGGCTTGATTTACCCGGTCTATGGGTCTGTCCTGTGCAGTTCTAGGAAGTCCACCCTCCCAGGCTTTGCCTCCCCTCTTTGGGGAGGAGTAAGTTTATTGCTTACTGCCTGAGGCGCCCCTACCGGGGAATGCCGACAGGGCTGCCCAGGCAATTTTTAATGGCCAAAGTGCTCACTTTCTCCTGCGCTGGCTTTTCAAACCCCACTTTTCCGACCCGACCTTGGGTCACATCTTACTTGTTGAAGTAAGATAAAACTGGCCTTGTGCCTAACCTCCTGGAGAGGAGGTAAATAAAAACTCCTGAATGTTCAAAATCTGAGCCTTCAATACTTAGCCATCGGCTCCAAAAGAGTGATTTTTACTTTGTGCGCGCAAAATGATTTTCGAACGCGCGGACGAGGTAAAAAGATCCACGTCATGTGACCGCTATTTTTTGCTTTTATGTTGATGTAAATATGTCTATGTGAACACGTTTGTGCGAAAAAATGTAATTTTTTTTTGTGCGTAAATTGTGTGTTTTCGCACACGCTGTTGGTCAATTAATAGGATTGGGATACATGTGAATCCGGGCATTTTTAACGACTGTTAACAGAACGAAAAGGAGGTAAAAATAAACAAATAGGAACCAAATAAATGTTACGAAAGGCAAGATAAGTTACTTTTCTACTAACCTGAATAAGTTTATTTGTGTTTTAACCTATTTTAAAGCATTTTTTTGTTCAAAACAAACCTGATGTCCACCTGTTCAGTAGGAACGCAAAACAAAATGACTGTTCATTAGCCCTGCATGGGGATCCTTGATAATCGGTGAAAAATAAAAAAATAAACAAAATAGTGTTAGAAACAAATCCAATAAATGTCACCAATCATAGAAAAAATGTAATGTTCTACCAGGATTTTTTTTTAATTTTCGTATTTTGAGCGATTATCGACATTCTGTGTACTTTCAGTTATTATTTTCCATTCTAACTGAACAGGTGGACATCAGGTTTCTTTTGAACAAAACAAAAAACGCTTTAAAATAAGTTAAAACACAAATAAACTTATCCAGGTTAGTAGAAGAGTTACTTTTCTTGCCTTTGGTACCATTTATTTGTTGCTTATTTGTTTTTTTAACCCGTTTTTCGTTCTGTTAACTGTCGTTAAAAATGCCCGTGAATCCTATAAGTTACAATGCTGACATTAAAATCTATTTTCTTTAATTAATTGTGTAATTTCTACTGGCCCTGCTATACGTAATTATTTGAGGCTGAAGCAATATTCCTCAAAATTATTTCGGTGCTTTTTGACATAACACTCCTCGGTAAATAAGCTAAATAAAATTCTAATTTGGGGAAATATGTACTTGTTGTCGGGATGAGAAAAAACGGTAACCAAATTTTACGGAAAACGATCCAGTAGCTTTTTTTATTCAATTTTTTTTCCTTCGACTGAGTTGAGAGACGCCATTTTTGTTACTTATAAGGAGCAGGAAGCACGACATCTAACGAGAGAAACGGGTAACTCTACGATTAATGCCCCTTGATCGCCCTTATAACTAACAAAAATGCTGAATCGACGGAAAAAAATTGAATATCTTCAAAAAAAAAAAATAATAATAAAAAATAAATAAATAAATTTAAAAAATAAATAAATAAATTAAAAAAATTTTTTTAAATAAAAATGATGATGATGATGATGATGATGATGATGATGATGATGATGATGATGATGATGATGATGATGATGATGATGATGATGATGATGATGATGATGATGATGATGATGATGATGATGATGATGATGATTAAAAAATAAAATAAAATTTAAAACAAAAATAAAATAAAATAAAATTAACAAAAATAAAAAAAATAAAAAAATAAATAAATAAATAAAATAAATTAAAAAAAATTTTTTAAATAAAAAAAAACTACTGCGGTTTTTAATCACCATAACAAGTAAGTATTTCCCTAAATTAAAATTTTATTTAGCGTATTTCCCGGAGAATCTTATGTCAAGAAGCACCATTATTTCTTACGTAAGGTTCATTAAAGATCATAAAGTATATGACGTCATTTTTTACGTCACGATAGAATAGTCAAAAATAAATGAGAAATCAGAAAAGAATCGATTCCCACCAAATTCGTTTCAGTAATCGTTAAAAAATATACTGAGAAAATGTTGTTTTTTTTTTTCTTTCTTTTTAAGTTAAAAAATACAATGTGATCATTTTCCTGCATATATTTACGTAAGTGTTTGTCGGTTGTAGCTTTGTGTTATTGTTTTGTCATATTTTCACTTGAAACTAGTTCAGATAACTTCAGTAAGAATGTATTTCGAGGAAACTCAGGTGTAAAGTTTCATTGTTCTAGATTTTTCTTTTCTGAACGTCGTTTGCCATTAATTTAGGGCAGTTCTATTTAACTTGACACTCGCACAAATATTGGTTAAGAAAATGAACGAATTGTAAAAGAGATTCGATTGATAAACATGAACAAGAAATTAAGTAGCAGTTTGTTAGGTAATCTTGAAGTATAGTTAACAGCGGAGAAATCGAAATAAATATATACAACAAATAACTTTTACCAAACGTATTAAAATTTAATATCTAGCGATCTGTACACTTTAAACGTTCTGAAACTGTTTTCAAGGTATTTTTATTTCAAAATTAAAGCCAATACTTCGGTTGCTATTGTAGCAGGTACATTTTGATGGACTATTTTTTTTTATATGTGAACCTATGTTTCTACGCGGAGTGATTGATATGTTATCCAATGTTTCGGAGATTGGCCTTCTATTGGAGATGTCCGTCATTTGAACACAATCACTATTCTTGATCTCTATCTTGTCCCCCACATCCAAGATTTCATTTCGTCATTGAATGGCTGTACCAAATTCCGGTGGATATTCCGAACACAGCTGTAACTACCTCCTTCGGGGCGTTCGACGTTTTAAACATGCCTTTCTCGGTGGTTTAAAAGCTTGTCTCAGTTATCCCCGACCCCCCCCCCTCCTCTTCCCCCCCCCCTTCCATAGCGGGCGTCATGCCTAAGGTAAATACATTCCAAAGGATGTAATTTTTATTTAATATAGAAATAAATGTTGGCCAAGATCAAAGTGTAGTATCTGTTCCGATGGATACTGCACCCCATAGACTGGTATTGTCTTGGCCTTCGGGTCTTGATTTACACCGATCTATCGGTCTGTCCTGTGCAGTTCTAGGAGGTCCACCCTCCCAGGATTTGTCTCCCCTTCTTTGGGGAGGAGTAAGTTTATTGCTTACTGCCTGAGGAACCCCTACCGGGGAATGCCGACGGGACTGCCCAGGCAATTTTTAATGGCCAGAGTGCTCACCTTCTCGGGCGCTGGCTTTTCAAGTCCCACTTTCCCGACCCGACCTTGGGTCACATCTTACCTTGTGGGAGTAAGATACAACTGGCCTTGTGCCTAACTTCCTGGAGAGGTAAATAAAACTTGGCCTTTTGGCTAAGATCAAAGTGTAGTATCTGTTCCGATGGATGCTACACCCCTTATACCGGTACCGTCTTGACCTTCGGACCTTGATTTCGCCGGTCTGTGAGTTTGTCCTGTGCAGTTCTAGGAGTTCCACCCTCCCAAGCTTTGCCTTCTCACCCTTTGAGAAGGGGTTAGTTTATTGCTAATCGCCTGAGGCGCCCCTACTGGGGAATGTCGACAGGGCTGCCCAGGCATTTTTTGTAGGCCAGAGTGCTCTTCCTTCTCGAGGGCTCTGGCTTTTCAAATCCCACTTTCTCGACCTTGTGTCACATCTTACAGCTGTGGAAGGAAGATAAATACATTTTGGCTATTTACTTGGTAATTAAACATTTTCACCATGCACTGGAGGGTTTTAAATGTAAATTTGCGATTTATACGCACCATTGTTCCATTATGTTGCACTACTTGCTGAGTCGGACAAATATTCTCCTGGCGAACCTCAACATTTGGACTTCATTTCCCAGTTCTCCAGTCATATCCGGTTTGCAGAATACTACTGAATTGTCACGTCTTGCTATCAGTGCAATTTCTTCTCCTGAGGACATTAACTTTCGTCAAATGGCTACAGACCAGCCATCGTTTGACGTTTTGAACCTTTCAATAGGGGTGAGACGTAATGGGTGAAAATTTCAAATTCATGCGAGTAGTATTTTTGTGTTCATTTATACATAAATAACACTAAGCAATCAAACATTTTGAAAATTTTGCAAAATTCAGAAGGTGCAGGCCAACTAGTTTTTAGCTATTTTACATTCATGAAAACCCTTTCACAGCCTGAAAATGGTCCTAAATTAAAGTACTATATCAGATTTAACCATCTATATCCATTCATAGCTTTTGAGGATGTTTTAGGACCTGCAATGTCGCATGAAACCACTTTTTCACCGAAAAATGATGGATTTTGAGTCCCGTGGAGCCCTAACGGCTATTTTTGGCCTGCACCTTCTGAATTTTGCAAAATTTTCAAAATGTTTGATTGTTTAGTGTTATCTATGTATAAATGAACACAAAAAAATACTACTTGCATGAATCTGAAATTTTCACCCATTACGTCCCACTCTAACTTTCAACACTAGAATTTGCTACTTGCAAATTTCATTACGTTCTCATCTCTACAGCAGATGAATAAATCCTGTTCAAAACTTCCATGACACCAGTGTTAATCATGTACTTGCACAAACGGATACATTTTTTACTCTGAACATTAAAGGTAAAAAAGAGACTGTATTTGTCAATAGGTTGAAACGAGCCTTTTTGGACTCTGAGGATTAATTGTTGCCTGATTCAACAAATAAACCGGTTTATGATGATGATGATGATGACACTCAAGAACCTATGTTCTCCCATATTCAATTTTCCTGAACCTACTGAGATCATACCTCTAGAGACATCTAAATCTTGTCTTCTGACACACATCACCACTACACGCTCTGGTAGACATGTCCATTGGCCAAATAAATATTGAAAAACTAAATATCTGAACTATGCTATTCAGAGCATGACACTGTCAACTGAAAATATAATATTTCCTAATTATGTTACTTTTTTCTCTTTTCAGCAAAACACAGACATTTTTACGGATTGAACGATCATTTTCCTCTTATTGCAACTCGCATGTTTGCTTATATTTATTCTTTTAAAATGCTACCACCAATAAAGCATATCTTGATTATTTTATCGGCTGTAAGCCTAAGCAGGAGGTAATGCAGCAGTTACATTTTGATGAATTATTCTCTCTCTATGTCTGGTGCTACCAGATCAGGCTGTCTAAAAATACCGACTTCCTGACCAAAAATACACCAAACATTAATGTTATTGTTTGTTTTCCTTTCCCTTTGCAAAACTCAATCATGTTCTGTAAAGCCAAAAACAAAAACAACATTTTTCCTTTACAAAACAATCAAACGAAATGAATAAATATTTGAAGATATAAAGAACTTGAAGTATAAAAACTTTGACCAAAATGACCGAGTTCGGCATTAAATAACCCGAAATGGTTGATATGCCGTAAAACAAAACAACCAAACCAACCAAAACAACCTCTCTCTATGTAGACCAATGTTTCTATGCAGAGTGATTGATCTATGATCCAATGAAAACACTTTCTGTGGGATGTACTTCTGCTGGACCCCATTACGGTTTTCCCTGCTTCTCAACTTAAGATGTCAACCCAACTTAAGATGTCAACCCAACTTAAGATGTCAACCCAAGCGGTCGCGTAAAATGTGCCACGTTCAACTCACTAGCAGCTTGAAACCATTTCTTAACTTTTGACCTAAAATCTTTTCTTAACCTTTCTTTTGTTGGGTGAACGGAAAATGTTAGAATAAGATTTTGTCATTAATTTTCCTTTTGACCAAATGTTTTTATTCTACACCATGTTTTTCGTGTTTCGATAAACCACTCGATCATAGAAATAAAATTCTGAAAGAAAAACAAAAATTTAAAAAAACAACTTAAGTTTCCACACGTTAAAAGTATACAGGTCGATAGAAAATGTGATTCTATTTCTTTTGCTTTAAATTATTTGTTGTTTTTCTTTTTTCTTTTTGCGATTTCTCGACTGTTAACTATACTGCAATTTTACAACAACAAAAAACACATTTTTGAAAAACTAATATTTTAACATATATATATATATATATATTTTATTTCGATAGAGAAGGAAGTCAACAATATCGATTTGCAATTTATAATAGACGTATGGTTTTTGCCTTGGTATTCTTGACCTCCACAGCCAGTCTACACAAGTAGTGGTCTTTTCTCCTTTTTGTAAATAACTTTTTTACATGCTTTTTTGTTTAATATGAGCTGATTCTTGAGAGAGTAACACTTACCCTAACTACAGCAAATACGATTCTCGTCCGGGCCTTTGGGTCTGCATTTACGCCGGTCTATTGGGGGTTGCCGGTCCTGTGCAGTTCTAGGAGGTCCACCCTCCCAGGCTTTGCCTCCCCTCTTTGGGGAGGAGTAAGTTTATTGCTTACTGTCTGAGGCGCCCCTACCGGGGAATGCCGACGGGGCTGCCCAGGCAATTTTTAAACAGCCAGAGTGCTCAAATTCTCGAGCGCTGGTTCTTTCCCACTTTCCCGACCTTGTGTCACATCTTGCCTTGTGGGAGGAAGATAAATAGAACGATTCTAATTTTAGGTAAAGGTACAGAATAGTTAACTTCCCACCTTGAAACACGTTACTGCAAGAATATTTCCCTATATACTACAACACGGTCGTTTTCGAGTCTAATGTCAACAAATATCGAGTCGTCCGGTGAATTAATCATAGTTCCCAACCCTTTCATAGAATTGTTCCATCATCCAACTGAAAATCTCACTAACCCTTATCCTCGAGTTGTTTTTTGGCCTTTGTAAGTGATGATCTATTAGTCTAATAAAAGCCCCACTCCTCATGTTAAGAATGGGTTTCTAAATAATAACGTTATTATTTAGAAACCCATTCTTAACATGGGGAGGGGGAAGGGAGTTTTGTTAACTATTCTGTACCTTCACTCTAATTTTATGTTCTGCAGATTTGTTATTGCGTAGAAAAATATTTCAAGTTTTAGTGAAAACATTTTAAGATGTTCAAATGCGAATCGAAACGTGTGGATCGCCATTTTGAAAACTTAACTCTGATTTAGTCTGATTGAGTTATCTTTCCTTGTCAATTTACTACTTAAACTTGGTACATTTAAAATGGTAATCATTTATTAACTCTTTTCCCCAAAAATTCAAAATAAGTTTGTCCGTTTGTATTTTCATGTCCCAGAGGATTTTATACCTTTCATTTTCCAATACTGACTCTCGTTCAAAGTGCAGTCGTTTGCACAGTTCTCAGTAGAGTACATTTCCGACACAGTCATGTCTGTTCTTATTTTCATTTTGAGCAAGTTTGATTCATTCACTCATGATGTGGTTTACCGTTTCGCCTCTTTGTCCACAGAGTCTACATTTACTGTTTCCTTCAGTCTTTAAAATTGTAAATAGAAACAAATTACTTGTTTCTTTTCACTAATACTTGAAATATTACCGTCGACCACTTTGCATGGAATCTACTGCTTAAATCTATTCTTTTAAACTGCTGCCATCAATAAAGCATATAATTTGTTATCGTCTATAAGTCTAAGCAGTAGGTAATGTAGCAGTTACATTTTGATGGACTATTTTCTTTCTATGTGAACCAATGTTTCTGCGCAGAGTGATTAATCTATTGTCCAATGAAAATACTTTGTATGTGATGTGCTTCCAACGAACTACTTACAGTTTTTCCTGCTTCTCGACCAAGGCAGTTGGACTTAAGATGTCAACTCAAACAGTCATATAAAATGTGCCCTCACGACTTTCTTAACCTTTGACATCAAATTTTTTCTTAACTTTTTTCTCTTGGTGATTGAGTCAGGTATTTTGCCATTGGGGCTTCTATGATAACCCTGTCAACCTGTATTTTTTGCTTTTAACTGTAATATTCTGAAAGATTCAGTTATCTGCCCTTTGCCCCTAGGTGAAGTACGGCGTTTTTTTTTGTTGCTTTTTTTGCTTATGTAAATAAAGACGCTGACCGCCATGTTGGTGATATTATCGTCTGCTTGTTCAAATAAGTTTTATTGTTTGTTTTTGTGTTCGGGCAGTGATATTTAAAGCTACAATATTAACTAATCAGCCTCGATTTGTGTGATCCTTAAAACTGGCCTGTAACATATGTATGGTATAACTGTAACATATGTATGGTACAACTGTAACATATGTATGGTACAACTGTAACATATGTATGGCACAACTGTAACATATGTATGGTACAACTGTAACATATGTATGGTACAATCGTAACATATTTTATACCTCTAGCCAATGGTAAACATGTGCAACAAGTTCCTGGAAATGCGGTTGCCAGTAAGCTTCAAGACTATATTTCGCCAAAGGAGAAAACATCATAAAAACGTGAACCAAAGATAATTCCAGGAACAGACGTTTCATTGCGCAATCTTACTGATTCGCATCCATCTGTGTCTGGCGTAAGAAAACTCAAAGTGTCACTAATTATTGCAGCTGTTCCTGGTCATCTTTTTTTGTTTCGAGGGATATTTACATGTTTTATTACAAGGCGGGGTTATAATGATGTTTACAGTGGGGCTACTATGATAATGCATTATAAAATGCATTATCATAGTGGCCCATACTATGATAATTTTTTTTTTACATTTGAATGAAAAGTGTATAAAAAGTTTAAATAAATTTTTCTTCACCCTTTTGAGAAGATCAAAACCGAAGTGTTATCCATTTGAGGAATAGTTGTTTTTTGTTCAAGAAGAGCGACACGGTAGGAGCAAGTGTCCTAAAACCCTATCCATAGTAACCCTACCCTGTTGACGGTACTTTTCTACACAAAAACAAATCTGCATAACACAAAATTAAAATCGTATTGATTGTAGATACCGAGGATTGTTATCTCAAGAAGCACACTTTCCCTCTCCATAAATAACGTATCTGTATATAAAGTTGAAATAAAAACTATACTTATTGTATTTATAGTAGCTATCAGAAAGTATCCATAATATTTATAGTAACTTTCAAAACATAATTTCATTGCGTTCTTCTTTTCTGAAAAGGCTTTCCGCAAATCCAACAGTATCTTTTCTTTACTTAAAAAAATATTGAGCTGATGTTTGCGTTCGATATATATTAGCAGAATTTAAATTCTTGAGCAATCAGCATAGCGTCACAACTGTCGACCAAGGGAAGAGTCTATCAGGCATGTGTATACAGTGTGATGTAGGGAAGTAAAAGCTGGCCAGTGAGGATTGAGGACATGCGTTGCATGAAGAGAAATGATATGAGAATGATATGATGGATGTGTAATGTAAGTCTTAAAGACAGGCTTTGATCTGATGAGCTCAGAGGGAGATTAAATCTGGACAGTACAGGGAGGTGTGTGCAGAACAGGAGACTTTGATGGTTTGGCCACATTGAAAGAATGGATGATAGTTCTTGGGTTAGTAGATGTAGAACAGTTAAAGTAGCAGGTCCAGTTCACAGGGTACTGCCAATCGAAAACATGTGAGGAAGTGATAAAAATGGATTTGAGAAAAAGAGAGATAACGGTCTGGGTAGAGATAGGTTAGTTTGGAATTCAATATCTTAAACGTGTCCAACACATGGCAGCATGTAAAATGGCCGTTAAACCGAATATGATGATGATGATGATGATGGTGATGATGATGGTGATGGTGGTGATGATGATGATGATGATGGTGATGATGATGATGATGATGATGATGATGATGATGATGATGATGATGATGATGATGATGATGGTGATGGTGATGGTGACGGTGATGATGATGATGATGATGATGATGATGATGATGATGATGATGATGATGATGATGGTGGTGGTGGTGGTGATGATGATGATGATGATGATGATGATGATGATGATGATGATGGTGGTGGTCATGGTTGTGATGGTCATGATGATGATGATGAGTAATTGCACTTTGATTATTTGTCTGTTTTTTTATTTTTTATTTTTTTAAAACTGGAAGTGTAAAGGATCGAGTAATAAGTGTGTTTTAAAACATGTTCAATTCAGAAGGCCGTGCGAGAAAACTTCTCACACCTGACAGTATCCTATATCTCTACAAAGCCACCATCCGCCCATGCATGGAATATTGTTGTCACATCTAGGCTGGTGCAGCATCCACTAGTCTCTCCCTTAAACAAGGTTAAAAAAGAGACGCTAATCTAATAGGTCCCTCACATCCACTAAGCTCCAGCCCCTGTCTCATCGCCACAATATTGTATCCTTGTGCTTGTTTTACAATCAGCTAAATCCCATCCATTCACTGTGGAGGTCCCCAGATGTCGGAGAGCCTTCTACTCTAATAGCTTCTTCCCTCGAGCTGCCGGCCTTTGGAACTCCCTCCCTGCTTCATGTTTCCCTGACTGTTCTGACATGCAGAAATTTAAAACTTACGTGAACAAGCATCTCGCTGCACAGCTCCCAATTTAAGATGACACAAAACTTTCACCTTAATTCTCAATAGCCCCTTACGTCTACAGTGGTAGCTTTTCTTTTTTTTCTTTTTTTTTTAACATAGTTCACCCCAAACAAGGCAGGCCGCCACTGTAGACGTAAGGGGCTACTAAGAAAAAAGAAAAGGTGAGAAGGTTGGGGGGTCAACCTAAATTGGGATCTGCGCAGCGAGATGTCTGTTTACATTACTTTTAAATTTCTGCATGTCAGTACTGTCGGGGAAACAGGGGGCAGGGAGGTAGTTCCAGAGACTAGCAGCACGAGGAAAGAAGCTATTTGAGTAAAAGGCTCTCCGGCATCTGGGGACCTCCACAGTGAATGAATGAGATTTAGTTGATTGTCGAGTTAGTCTAGTGAATTTACGTCGAGGGGCCACCAGAGCAGCCAATTCATCGGAGCATAATCCATTGAAGTATTTGTAAAACAAACATAAGGATGCTACATTGCGGCGATGGGACAGGGACTGGAGCTTGGTTGACAGTGAGGGACCTATTAGGTTGGCGATTCTTTTTTGGACCTTGTCAAAGAGGGAGAGAGTAGTTGATGATGCACCAGCCTAGATGTGACAATAATACTCCATGCATGGGTGGATGGTGGCTTTGTAGAGATACAGGATAATGTCAGGTGTGAGGAGTTTACTAGCACGGTAGAGGGAGCCAACCTTCTTTGCTTGCCGTATTTGGGATGGACTATGTTAAAAAAAAAGAAAGAAAAAGGTGTGCATGCTTTTTGATCACGTCGGAGTGTCACCAATTTGTAGAGTGTAAAAAAGGTGCGCATGCTTTTCGATCACGTCGGAGTGTCACCGATTTGTAGAGTGTAAAAAATGTGTGCATACTTTTTGATCAGGTCGGAGTGTCACCAATTTGTAGAGTGTACAAAAGATGTACATGCTTTTTGATCACGTCGGAGTGTCACCGATTTGTAGAGTGTAAAAAAGGTGTGCATGCTTTTTGATCATGTCGGAGTGTCACCAATTTGTAGAGTGTAAAAAAGGTGTGCATGCTTTTTGATCACACCGGAGTGTCACCAATTTGTAGAGTGTAAAAAAGGTGTGCATGCTTTTTGATCACACCGGAGTGTCACCAATTTGTAGAGTGCAAAAAAGGTGTGCATGCTTTTTGATCACGCCGGAGTGTCACCGATTTGTAGAGTGTAAAAAAGGTGCGCATGCTTTTCGATCACGTCGGAGTGTCACCGATTTGTAGAGTGTAAAAAAGGTGTGCATACTTTTTGATCAGGTCGGAGTGTCACCAATTTGTAGAGTGTAAAAAAGGTGAGCATGCTTTTTGATCACGTCGGAGTGTCACCAATTTGTAGAGTGTACAAAAGGTGTACATGCTTTTTGATCACGTCGGAGTGTCACCGATTTGTAGAGTGTAAAAAAGGTGTGCATGCTTTTTGATCATGTCGGAGTGTCACCAATTTGTAGAGTGTAAAAAAGGTGTGCATGCTTTTTGATCACGCCGGAGTGTCACCAATTTGTAGAGTGTAAAAAAGGTGTGCATGCTTTTTGATCACGCCGGAGTGTCACCGATTTGTAGAGTGTAAAAAAGGTGCGCATGCTTTTCGATCACGTCGGAGTGTCACCGATTTGTAGAGTGTAAAAAAGGTGCGCATGCTTTTCGATCACGTCGGAGTGTCACCGATTTGTAGAGTGTAAAAAAGGTGTGCATGCTTTTCGATCACGTCGGAGTGTCACCAATTTGTAGCGTGTAGGAAGAGCTTTTTCTGGAATTTATGTGAGAGAAATCCTGTTCACAAAGATTCTAAGGATCATACAATGCGGCTTCTCTTCCATTCATATATACACGTCTTTTTTTATAACTGGAACAAGAATACAGGAATATAAACATGTAAGTTGAGTTGCTCGGTCGACCGGCATCACTGTAGAAAGGTGATATCATTCCAGTTGGTCTTGAGTTTATTGCCACCTCTCGTCGTCATCATTATGGTGGCGAGAGGAAATGTCACATTTGTCTACGTTAGAGTCTCGACTCAAACTGTCCGGTTTGGCGCGCATCCAGCTTTGAGTGAAACTTAGTCGTACGCATGTGCAGTTATGCACTAATCGCCTGTGCATCACTGCGCGAGTTTAGATGTGCCTGTTTTTCGTTGACCAAATCACAACTCATTATTACGCAAAGGATTGTCTGGACATATAAGAGAAAATATATCTTTCGCCATGTAACTCAAATCCATTTTCATCACTTCTTCCCATGTTTTCCTTGGCCATACCCTGTTGTCTCCATCAATTCGTGGTTTTGATACCTCATTGTAATACAGCTTCATATTCTAGTAGCTTCTTTTCAAGAACTGCAGGCTTGTGGAACTCTCTTCCTGCTGACTGTTTTCCTCCTACCTATAGCCTTGGTCTTTTCAAGACTAAGGCCAATGGGCATCTTCTGTCTTAGTGATAATCATATTTCGTTCTTGTTAGCTCCTTACATCAAATGGCTTCATGCCTTGTCTGGAGCTATTTCCATGAAAAAAAAATGCTACAAGTATCTCACGTGCAATGACTTCTAGTTTTAGTCAAACATAACGGTCCACCTTTTCTAATATAAATCAATCCAATGTTAGACTCGACACTTTATCTTTTCTGTCCTTGCTTGAAAGAAAAAATCCTTCTAGACTCTAGAAAGATTTTTCTCTTTTGCCTCAGTCGAGAATCTAGACTGAGGTAATTTAAATTTTTGTCCCAATCCAGAGTGCCCCCTTTTGAAGGAGCTGGATTTTCCCCACATAAAAAACGACCTTGTGTCTAACTCTGCCCTCGTTGGGAGGTAAGTAAATAGGGACTCTGGGGCTCTTTTCAACAGTCGAGCGTTTTCTGCTCAAAAGTAACCGCAATTTAAACCAGTAAGAAAAGTTAAAACAGGGGAGATCACTCTTGTCCAGACACGATACTGTATAGTCAAAGGGAGATCACTCTTGTTCGCATTTTCTCTGCTTGTATGAATAATGAGAAACCGTTTACTGTTTACGTACGATGGCTCGTACAATTGGCTGATTTTTTTCGTGTCGACAGCCATGAACCAATCATCAGTTGCTGTTTATCTCCTTCGATTCAACATGGAGTTGTCCGTAAAATTAAGCGGCAACGAAGGACGGATAATGAGAGTGAAAGTTATTTGTTTTTGTTTTTGGTACGACAAACAACAAAATGCAACATGGTCAAAAAGTGGGTGATCAGTTTACGTTAAATTTATATAGGAAACTGATCCCTCCTCCTAAAACCTAAATATTTAAGAAAAGAATTCCAAAAAACACGGAATTCTCTAACGACATGATAAATAATCGTACACCGAAAGAAGAAAAAAAATTTGTCAGTAAAAAAGATAAAAAAAAAAAAAAAAACGGGTGATGGAGTAAAAAAGATGAAAACATAAACGGGTGATGGAGTAAAAAAAGATGGAAAAAAAACGGGTGTGACGTAAAAAAGATGAAAACAAAAACGGGTGATGGAGTAAAAAAGATGAAAACAAAAACGGGTGATGGAGTAAAAAAGATGAGAAAAAAAACGGGTGATAGAGTAAAAAAGATGAAAACAAAAACGGGTGATGGAGTAAAAAAAGATGAAAACAAAAATGGATGATGGAGTAAACAAGATGAAAACAAAAATGGATGATGGAGTAAAAAAGATGAAAACAAAAATGGATGATGGAGTTATGAAAACAAAAATGGATGATGGAGTAAAAAAAGATGAAAACAAAAATGGATGATGGAGTAAAAAAGATGAAAACAAAAATGGATGATGGAGTAAACAAGATGAAAACAAAAATGGATGATGGAGTAAAAAAGATGAAAACAAAAATGGATGATGGAGTAAAAAAGATGAAAACAAAAATGGATGATGGAGTATTACGAACAAGAGCCAAAATGGGTCCAGATTTAGATTGGGACCCAATTTCCGCCAACTTTGCGTCGTCATCTTCCGGCAGTTTACGTTAACCGCCGGAAAAAGCCGACGCGAAAACTGACAGGCGTTAAGGACGCTTAATATTGCTTCAAGTAAATCTATACTTGGAAAACTAAAAATAAACAACTGGTCCCAAAAAATTGTTTATACATATAACATGAATAAAAATAGGTAATCAACTTTTAATCACATTGTTTTTTGCAAGAAAAGTTTTTTTTATAAAACGAAGAAAGCTAATGAACTGCTGCTTCAAGTAAACACAGCTTTATTTGTTTATTCTTAGAAAACTAAAAATAAACAACTGGTCGAAGGTTGTTTTTTTTATTTTTATATAACATGAAACAAATAACTAAACAACTGCTAATAAAAGAAAAAAACATTTTTTAAAGTTGTTTTTTTTTTTAGATAAAATGAACAAAAATAACTAAACAACTGCTAATAAAAAATTAAAGTTGTTTTTTTTTGTGTTTTTTTAGATAAAATGAACAAAAATAACTAATCAACTGTTAAAAATCAGTTTCATCGTATTTTGGTGAATGCCATTGATTTATTACTTGTCAATATGACAGACTGGGTTATCTCCGCCGAATTTCGCGTTTTTCGCTCGAATCAATATCCGAACCCGATTAAACGATATAACGGATTTTAATTTTTTATTTCAATTCTACTCGATAGTTTTTGCTAATTTTTTAGTGTACAAACCTATTTTTGTTTGATACATAAGTATTTCAAAGAGTTTCCCGGTTAATTTAATTGAAACTGCGATTTTCAGCGTTTTTCATATGTACGCTTCTCTGTACACGCACCAAAAGTTTTACTTCGAACGAAAGTTTAAAAAGTATCACCCACTCTATAATAAAGATCAACGTGTGTGCATACATGTATTACTTTTTTAAATAATTATTTATTTTCATTACTTTCTGAAAACGCTTTCCATAAAACTAACAGTACCTTTAAATAAAAAATTTAAAAATATCTTGCGTCCCGTAGACAGAATTTTAAGTCTTGAATTGCGCTTTGCGGTTTCTGTCTATTTTCTAATGTTTTTTTTTGAGAAAAAAAAGTCAAAGATCGACAAATAGGTATCTCACTCGCAATGACTTCAGGGTTTTTTTCCGTAAACATAACAGTACACATTTTTTAAAGAAAATATAACCAAAGGGAAATCACTCTTGTCTAGACAGGATACTTTACAGTCAAAGGGAGATCACCCTTGTTCGAATTTTACACCCTTCCCTGATCGGATGAATAATATTATTAACGACAGAATGTTTACTGTGTATGTACGGCGGCTTGTCGGCATAATTCACTGATTTTTTTTCGTGCCGATGGTCATGAATAGTAAATAAATAAACAGTGCTGAAATTGCCCTCGAAAAAAAAAAAAAATTGAAAAATTAGCAGTTTTACTGTGTATCCCTTTCGACCCAGACTGGCGTTGTCAATAAAATTCAACAGCAACGAAGGGCATAAACTAAACATAAGGACGGACAAGGAAAGTGAAAGCTATTTGGGTTTTTTAACCCCCCCCCCAAAAAAAAAAAATCCACCAAAAAAGAAAAACAGAGAATTACCCGATCTTAATAAAATTTCAAACATTTATTAATTAATAAATTTATTGTTAATATAAAGTATTTCTTTTATAAACATGTAGCAGTCCTAAATAAGAAACTATTTCCTAATGCGGAGAACTGTCCTTGCTGGCTGATTTGGTCGCACACTGACCAATCAGCTTGCAGAGCGTATTTATTTCAACTTCCCTCCGAGGAACTACTTTGGGCCATTTTGGGAATGTAAAGATTCAGCAGATAGCGACTGCGACCAGCAAATAAGAAGAACACACACCCTTCCTCTCTCTCTCCTGCCTGAATCACCTGGATTTCCGAGCTCAGCTATCTTTGTTAAACTTTGCGTGTTAGAGTGAGACATAGTGGTAGGCAGTGAATCACAAAGACGAGGAAGAAAAAAACAAGAATCAATGAGGAAAACTTAATACACGTGCAACAGGCACGAACATTTATTACGAACTAAATATACAACAGTTGAATCTCTTTTGGCGCCTAATTTGGCACTATTTACATGTCACGTGGTAGTTCCTGTAGCGTAGTGATTTCATCACGTGATATTAAGATTAGAGTCACTGACCTCGTCACTACTTGATTAAATTCAACAATCTTCACTCAAAGATAAGCTGCTGGGAGACGTTCGCCAGTCAAATAACTTTCCATTTTACTTTCCTCACTTGGACACTGTCATAACCTTTGCAGACCTGTACCCAACAGTTATAGATAATAGTAAATAGACCCTTTCTGTTGTTTTGTTAAAAAAGAGTTTGTTTCCCTTCGTGTGATGACCGTTTTAGTTTACATACTACAATATTAGGAGCGCTGGCTTATCTAATCCCACTTTCCCGACCTTGTGTCACATCTTACTTTGTGGGAGGTAGATAAATAACATTAGGAGTTATTCTTAACGCTCACTACTAAGAACAGCTCCTATAAACAAACTTATAGATTCTTTAGGTCACTTAAATTATTTTACCTATTTCTCCCACATTTCTTTCATTTCAAAGACGAAATACGTCTTATACCCATAGTCGAAACTAAGTGACCACTTTTACAAAGATATAACATACTGAGTGTGTGAACGAAAAAAGATATTAAAAGGCAGACAGTAGAAAATGATACTAAAAAATTGGAATTTTAAATGTAAAGAAATATGAAATATCTTGAAGTACTAAAACGTTTTAATTTTTTTCTTTTTCTCCAAACGAAAGTAGCCATATATAAAAACACTAACTTACGGAATATGAGAAAATTTTGTAATGGGAGGGTCCCCGTACTTTTACACCCCTCATTGTATAGAGCAGTAAAACTAATATTCCACCTTGATGTCAGCGGTTTGTCCCTGGATGGCCACATCACCAATGAGATGGGCACTTTTTCTATGGAAAGGGCCGTCGGCACCTTGACTCCATTAATGTTCGTTAGAGAAACTCAACCCTAAGACACCACAATGGCACTCTTTCTAGCCAGCGTAAATGTCCGAGGTTTTAGGGCCGATTCTCGAAAATTGCGAGTATGGCAGGACCTTCAAAGCCTTGGAGTGGATATATGCTTTATTCAGGAATCTCACTTAATTCAAGGTGATTATTTAAGTGCGGTGTCTAGAAATTTTCATGTCTATTCAGCGTACTTCAATTCTAACTCTAGAGGAGTTTCCTCGCTAGTGAAGCGAACTTTATATGTGTCGTGTGACCCTTGTTTCATGGATTTGGAAGGAAGGCTTTGCGTTCTGGATGTTACCATAAAAGATAAAGCGTTTCGATTGATTGGGGTTTATGCGCCCAACTGCCAGGCTGAGCGTGTTCCCTTTTGTCGGCGATTCAATCGGTTCATGAACACACCCCGTTCAGTTATCTTAGCGGGAGACTGGAACGTGATCCTGGATCCCGATTTAGATCGCATGGGGATTCAATCTAGGGGTACTAACAGAGATTACGATGCCAAAACATTTCGGGACTTTATCGATGAGTTTGATCTTATCGATCAATTCTGACATGAAAAGCCTCGTGATATAGTGTGGACTTGGACAGCTAGACGCGGCTCCGGTTCGATACAGTTTTCGAGTTATATTCACTGGTTTTTAATTAGAAGATTCGACGTAGGATTATTAGAATGTCCAAGTTTTCATAATATAGTTTACTCAGATCATAGACTTGTTTGTGTCCGTGTAAACTTAGATAGCCGTAAACCTAGATTAGCTGGATACTGGAAACTCAACACTTCGTTGTTCGATGTGAAGAGTTACCGGGAACAGCTAGTACTAACATATCAGCGGGTAATGACGGGGGCTATAATTGGGAACAACTCGGCGTCTGGTTTGGCCCTGATCTCCAGCCGGAGAAAAATTGGTCGAAAGTATTAAAAGCGATTCGGGTCGCAGCTGGTCTGTGGATCCGTAGAAATCTTCTATTAAAGGGGCGAGCGGAGGTTTGTTGCTCACACATTTATCCGATCATCCTACATCGTCTATTAGTACTTCCACTCCCGTCGGTTAAACTGCTTGAAATGCAGCGGGCGCTTTTCAGGTTTTTATGGCTTGATAGATCCCCTAAGGTCCATCGCGAGATCTGTTATCTACATCCTTCTGAGGGCGGTCTGAGTATGCCAAGTGTTGAGATTCGTCAACATACGCTTCGGTTATATTACCTGGATCGAATGTGTACACCAGTTCAGGGAAATTGTGGCTTCTGGAAGGAAGACATTAAGAAACCCTTTCCGGCTTTGAAAAGTGTGCACTTCGATGAGAGAGAGGCACACAGGTTGCCCCGAGACGAGTGCTTCTTTTATCGTGAGTGTCGATGGGCCTTGAAGTTCCTCTTACGGATGAAGGAAAGCCTCTCTGACACCCAGCTGTTGTCTCGTATGGCATGGTATCGGGTCTTTGTGAGGGGATCTGTTCGAGGGGCAGCTACGCTCAATCTGGCATTGGGCGCCTGGGCTGAAGGTCTTCGATAATGACGAGGCATCTCTGGCCTGGCTGATTATTAGAAATGCTCTCTGGGTCGGCAAAAAGCTTCACGCAGCTGGCATTAAGAATTCGCCTATTTTTTTTGTTGTTGTTGCGGTGACGACGACGAGACTGTTAGTCACGCCTTTGTTTATTGCCGCATCGTTGTGCCGCTCATTAAGTTAGTTACAGATCTTATGGTTCGTGTTTTTTTGACCTGGAACCGATTAATATATGTAACAATTGGGCTCCGACAAATGATAGACAAAAACGTTTTGTATTTTATTGCTTACTAGCATTGTTGAGAAGTGTGATATGGCAGACACGTTTGAAAGTTGTCTACGACGGTGAGACTTTCGCTGCTCTCGACCTTATTCGAATTTTCAAGTATCGTCTGAAGATCCGCATTAAGGCCGAGAAGGCGAGACTCCCTTCGGCAGATTTTGGTGAAAGATGGGTGACAGTTGCACGATTTTGTCGAGTGAGAGGAGCTAGCCTTGAGTGGTATCTGGACGTGCCTTAGGCAAAAAAAATTTGGGTTTCTCTAACGAACGTTGATCATGTCCCGTTTAAGGCTAGATTAGTTGACCCGTTTTACTATTATTTTTGTTCATAACTTAGCTAGTGTATGATTGATTTCATTAGGGTCCCGCTTTATTTTCGCCCACCCCGTTTTTTTTTGTTTTGTTTTCTTCCATTTAAGTTTTTAATTCCCCCAACCCCTTTCCTGATTAGGTGACAGATAGCCTGATTTGCCAGAGATGCAGGTCACCTTTCGAGATTTTCAAAAGAGGTGATAGGAATAAAGCGTTCGAGCCTCCATCATGTTTCGACTGGCAAATCTGCATATCTGCCACAGTTTAGAAATGGGGATCCTTATACTAACACTGGGGTGTTTATCCATTGTAAATATTTATCATTTTTATTACCCAAATCTCCCATTAGATAGGGTTTTAGTAGGATAGTCATGGTATAAATTATTTTGGTGTATGGTGCATGAATGTGGTATTTTGGTGAATGATGGTTACGAATGAAACTAGCCAAGTTAGTCAGAATAAGTCAGTGAAGACCGATTGTCTCCCTTCCCCTTTTTCGGTCTTGTGCCACATTTTATACATATTTTTTTTATGTATAAATAAATATTGACATTTGAAATGCGGCGGTTTCAGAAACGCGAAGAGCCGGAGTGCTTGGTGATCGGAGTATCACAGTACCGGAAGAATGGGAGTTTATCGATGTTTATGGCACCGATGAAGCTTTATTGGCTATGGTACCCAAGTCTGTCGTGTGTGATGACTAAAAATGCGACTGATAAGCAGGTTGGTACAGTGAAGGAATCCCCTGACTTGTATTTCATCAAACAGACAATTGGAAGTGGTTGTGGAACAATTGCTTCAGTTCACACTCGGATAGACAATGCAGAGCAAATTACTTTTCAATCGGATGTATATATGAACGAGTTTCTAGTGGAAACCAAGTCTGTGACCTCAGCAAGAAAAAGACTTTCATGAGACAAAAGTATGTCAAAAGATTTTTTTATATGTGTGTGTTCGTAGCCGGCGTAAACCATCCGGTGATGGGAAATAAAGAAAACCAAAGTTTTTCCATGTACGTTCTGTTCTTTGTCATTCTTGTTGGATCTTAGCGGGTACCCCGAAAGAACGGGTAATGCAACAAAATCAGAAAACAAATTTATATTGGCAAAATAAAATAAAAATTTTAAAAGAGAAAGAAATTCGCAAAAATCAGAAAACAAATTTATATTGGCAAAATAAAAAAAATTTAAAAAGAGAAAGAAATTCGCTAAAATCAGAAAACAAATTTATATTGGCAAAATACAAAATTTTAAAAAAGAGAAAGACATTCGCAAAAATCAGAAAACAAATTTATATTGGCAAAATAAAATATATTAAAAAAAGGGAAAGAAATTCGCAAAAATCAGAAAATAAATTTATATTGGCAAAATAAAAAAATTATAAAAAGAGAAAGACATTCGCAAAAATCAGAAAACAAATTTATATTGGCAAAATAAAAAAGAAAGAAATTCGCAAAAAATCAGAAAACAAATTAATAAGGGCATTAATTTGCGCTATCACCGCTTGGCAAAACAAACAAAACTCGTCGATAAAATTTGGCAGCCATTTAATATAACCTACGTTTTAATTTTCGTTCGGAGTTTTATTTTTGTTTGTTTACTTTGTTTTAGGAAATACAAGCGAGAATAATTTTATTTTAAATTCAATTAATTCGTCATAATACTTTGCAATTTTATATACGATTAAATTAACGTATGAGAAATATAAATAAGAATTCGAGCATTTTTTTTAAATTTTGTGTGCATTTACGATTTAATAAATGAAATTGGCGTCGATGTTTCACCGTCCACCTGACAAACGCAGTAACCCTTATCCTAAAAACAACTGTCGTACCAAAATAATTAAAAAAAAAAGGGAACACAATTTATTCGGTGCAACTTCGGAAAAGCCTCAATAAGCAAAAAGCAAATAATAAATACATACGTGTATTACGTATGTGACCGGGACGGAACAAAAATATCGTACACCAAAAATTACGTAAATTGATAAAGTAGGTTTTTTTATCACGGAAAATAAAATTTTGTAATTTTTTTTCCACGCTTGCTTTTTACAACAAGCTGGGCTTGTAACGCTGGGCTGACTTACGTCCCTTGCTTTTCAAAGATGGCGGCGTGACAAGCGAACATGAAAAAATATTAACAAAATTTGATTATGTGTGATAAAAAAA
>OY744536.1:25721703-25724203 GCA_963556195.1 Sepiola atlantica
CTACCATTGCCGACACAGAATGAAGCGAACAAAAAAGAAAGTGTTTCATCTCTTAATGAAGAGAAATGTTATCCACATCGAATTTTAAAATTGTCGTCTGCCCATTCTCTCAGCTTTTCACAACGGAAGTACATTCGATCGAAGCGAGCGACACCCGGAAATAAATATGTGATTGATCTCGGAATTATGACTGATTCAACAGTCATGGACTTGTTTCTAGGAGTCATGCCTACTACATGGACACCGAGTTCCCCAAAGATTGGATTTATTATAAAAGAATATTATTCCTTTATCTTGCTCATTATAAATCGTATATTTCGCAATACACTTACCAAAGATTTTGAAATCAAAATTAAGTGCTCTGTATTAGTTTATTCCGACAACAGTCAACTCTCAAACTGGGCCAAGCCGCGAAATAGTAGTGTTACAAATCCGACGATAGCCCTGGAAGAATTTAATAAATGGTTGGCTAAACCTCAAATTTCCTTTCTAACTGCCGACCATATCATGTTGGTGACTCGTTACCACATTAACACTCGACCGCCATTTTTAAATGGCTACACATGGAAGGCGGGACTTTGTACAGGCAAACGCATCAGTGTTATCCGGGAGACGCTGGATCCGACTTTCAGTTTAGCAGTCGCACAACTGATAGCCTACAATATTGGAATTAACTTCGATGGGGTTGACAATGCATGCAACCCCAGCGATCGATTTATCATGTCGACTCATTTGGATAGTCTTCATATGAAAAATGCTAATTTGAATAATGCCTTTCGGCTTTCGTCTTGCTCGAGAAATCAACTGCGAAATATCTTGAAAAATAACACACTGGTGAGAACGTGCATGAGAAGCTCGTCCCGTTTGTCACCTCTTGATGATTTCCGTCTAATGCGACCAGGCCAGAGATATACGGCGAACGAACAATGCTCAGCCCATTTTGGCAGTGCATCAAACATATACCAGTGTGAAAAGGAAACATTTCAGGGTCGCAAAGACCTCTGCACCAATATGTTTTGTCCAGATAACGGTACGTGCAAGGGTATCGCTGCTTTGGAAGGCACTTCATGCGGCACGAAAATGTGGTGCATGAATGGACGCTGTAGAAGCCACACGGAAGCTCCAGATATAAGTCGCGACTGTTGGTTGGGCAATAGGAACCTATCAGTGACAATTGCTGATACGACTTACTTCTGCAAAGATATCTCATATAGTATCGGCCATCTTTGTTATATCGACGAGATCCGTGAACAATGCTGTTGGAGTTGTGCATATTTCCTTACTAATATTCCTGACTGCGAGTATGGCGACAGAAAAGACGATTGTTGGGACAGAGATTGTTTCTTTTACAACATAAAGGAAGCCACGCACGACTGTTGCGGGACCTGCTATTTGATGCCGAAAACCTCTTCAGCTAATCGCGAACCCTTCCATATTTGTCGTCCATTAGTTATACTTCTTCTCCAATCAATATTCCATACCTGGTATTAACACTTTCTGGACAAATAAACGCGCTCCACTGGAAAGGCATCTCAGTTGTTTGCTATCATCAATTCGTTGCGCATGGCTATCCGCAGATTCTGTCAATTTGCTAATGCGCGGGTTGGCTGTGAAAAGTAAAAGGGACTAGATCTGAAATTACAGCAATTGACAATTAAAAAATTTAGAATTATTGACGCTAGTCCCGCCATATTAAATATTCCCCAAATACAACACTAGTACAGAAGGCCGAAATCGTTATAAAATAATCTCTTTTGTCCAAAAAGAACCCGAAGAATCAAAAAAAAAAAAAAATAGCATTTCGATACGGTTACATACGGTGACTAGTACTGCTACTGTCGTTGTTGTCGTTGTTGCTACTGCTGCTGTCGTTGTTGTCGTTACTCCTGCCGCTGTTGTTGTTAATACTATTACCGCTTGCGAGAGTACTTACTTGGCGATGACAAGTTGCATAACGACGTGCGCCTACGTATCTTTTTAACCAATCAGAGCGTAACGCGCATAAATCTTAAAGTTTCTACAATGGTATTAACGGCGCACTATAAAAAAATAGCAAAGACTTTACACACCAGTCAGTCCCTGCTTGACGACTCCACGTCAAAATATTTTAGAATTTCCCGACTAAAATTCACCCTCCAACGAAAACTTTTTTTCCACATGTCGATGTGAAAATAAATGGCTTCCAGCAGCAGCTATTTGACATACACACTTTCGTACTAACAGCATCGGACAACTTTGCCCTTGCATGCACACATTTGCTGTGAGTAAAACATACGATATGTTGAACATATTACCGCTAAACTCAATATAGACACTTCCATACGCAAGCGTGCATATACATACGTGCATTAAACCAACATGTACTACCCAACCCTGACTCTAGCTCTAACCCTAACCCTAACCCATACTACCCAACCTTAACCCTAACCATACTACACAACCCTAACCCTAACCCATACTACTCAACCCTAACCCTAACCCTAAACCCATACTACCCAAC
>OY744536.1:25729203-25981703 GCA_963556195.1 Sepiola atlantica
TTATTGGAATATAATATGAACTGACTTATATATATATATATATATATATATATATATATATATATATATATATATATATATATATATATATATACGAGTAGAATATCCGTCCCAAGACGGATATAAGCAATAAATATAGCATTAGTTTACAATTTTTTTTCTTTATTTGGACTATAGTGCGGTTTCGGTGGCACCCTGCTAGATTGTAAAGTTTACAAAAAAATAATAATATACCCACGTTACTAACCCTGTTGCCTTGAATACATGATAAGTTCAATGGTTTTACCAATCACATACATATTATTGATGCTTACGCGCACGCACCGACCCTATTACTTGATATAACTAAAACATTTGATGTAGAGCAATTCTTTTCTCTGTATTTCTTTAGTATCTAACTTATTTGTACATTTTTTCAGTGGGGACGAATTTGGATGGGCGCACCCCCTACATTATAAAGTTTACAAAAATATAATTTGCCCATCTTATTCACTGTGTTGCCTAGAATATATTACAAAATTTATTAGATTATATTATACTATGCATATGTATATATAAATATATACACATACCTAACTTTATATGTTTTACGGAATGTGAAAAATACATTTTATATTTTTATATGTAAAATAATTGTTCGTTCCTTTTTCCAAAGCGTTCAATTTTCAGATAATTAATTCCCCGGAGAGAATTAATGACGCCTTAAACCCCGTCAAACCAACCGACGGGATTAACCACTTCATAAATTTGACTATCGTTTAACCCCCGGGAATTGGTAGTGCCGTGTCAGGACGATAAGATCCCTCCCAGAGACGTCCCCACAGCGCACACACACCAAGTTACGCTCTACGAGAACGATAGCTCTACCTTTGATCCCTGGCCCACGGATACATCCACAGAACAGCCAGGCGGATCTCTACTGGGCGATCGGACCACATTTGGTGCCGAAGACATCCACGGACCACGCGTGGAAGACTTCCACAACATAGCCACAGCAGAAACAACCCGGGAAATCATCCACGGAAGAAAACCACCGTCAAGATCAAGGACAGCCATATCGACCTTAAACCGCAGAATACTAAGGTAGGTGACAATTTCATCTGCTCGCTTTTACTCTGCTAAAATTGTTGGTTAAAATAATTTGTAAAAATTATTGGTGGATAGAGATTTTTGTTAAACGGCTACTGAAAAAATATAGACAAAATAGCTAACAACAACTCAACCCAGTTAAACAGAGTACCCTCAGGTTGATCAAAGATCCTAATCTATACTGGGAAACCGTCAGATTTAAGGTCATGGTTAGCGGCTCTGAAAAAAGAAAGAGCTGGTCTACAAGCTAACATATCCAGAGCGAGTAAACTTGGCATACGATTTTACGGACAGTCTAGCATCGGAGTGGATCGTAGAATATTTCGACGATCATCAAAATATCACAAGTAAAGAACTGCTCAATCAATTACCGGCACATTACGGCGAGTTTACAAATTCCGCCGATACCGCGTATGATGAATCGACTTGCTAAGTTAGCGTATATGGACGCTGAGTTAAGAGAGGGTTCAGCTGTGCAAGTGTAATTAGCTGAATTCTTCATTAATGCAGTAAATAAGCCCTTTATTAAAGAGGGTGTGGCCATATCAAATTCAACAACATTATTGGAGGACTTATCTGTGGCGAGACAAAGCGACAGGCTCTATGAGCGACCCTGAGGTGGCCACAAGAAGGAACAAGCTATCCTAGAGGATAACGTAGTAAACGGCGCCCACTAACAAAGGTGGCCATACTAAATTAAGGGTACTCAAAACCGAATTCTACAGCGGTAAATGGTCGGAGGATAGTCATGGTTGCGACACCTGTTGCAAATCAGCCAAAGCTGTAAAGAGTATGTTTTGTGAGTACATTTCGGCAAGACTGAAGAGACCGCAGCGAGGGTATTTTAGTCATAATGGGATAGAACGGGCCTGCCAATGATCACCTGAGGAAGACATAAATGACATCGCCTAAGGAAAAGGAAATACCAGGGTACACTCGAAACTCACTCACTACCATCTGTGAACATGTGCGTATGCGCGTTTGTTTGTTCGTGCGTTCACTGCAATTTTTTGTAGTCATCCCACGCGTTGTGCCGGTCCAAAGATGTTGTTTGATCTCACTCAGTGCTGTAAAAAATACTCTCATGCCAAGTATGTAGTGACGGCTCGGAAGGAGACAGTCGTAACACCGAGGCGCGAACCCACGCCCATTAAATTACGAGACTGAGAGGGTTGCATTATGCAAATTAGGTGTAGCAAGAAGGCTACATAAAAGGCGGTGTCTTTTGGATCGGTGTGAGTCGAGTAGAGAACGTCACGATGATCGGATACGTTGGGAGAAGACGGAAGAAAAAGAAGGAAAAACGCGTTGCACGGTTAAAGGAACACAATTCACAACCTACTATTACAAAGTACAAACCATGAGTCCAATTTATGAACAAGTAATACATTTATTTGTTGAATGTTACAAAAGATACCTGTGTCTCTAAGTGGAATGACAGAGTTACAAAATGAGATCTCTTTACCCCGGGGAGCTGGAAACAAGTCCCCTACAGTCCTTTGGCGAAGAGAACCAGATGGACCATCTTGCATCCACAGGTCCTAAGCTTCAACTGTTCCTAGCTATCCCAGCAAACCTCCAAACTTCCTGTCATGCCCGGTGGGCCAGATCCGGCCCCCTCACGCCTCCTTCTTCCTGTTGACCCCGCTTTTTCACTGGTCATCGGTGGGTCACCCAAACACTTAGCCACTTAAGATCTCAACCTGAGACAATTGTCAGATAGAGAGTTAGTTATCATGGCGACAATCCGTGAACATCCCAGCGAAGAAAGAATAAACCAAAAAACAAGACTCGAAAAAGTAGAGGAACCCAGGAATACAAACTCTCCAACCAGGGCTCAGAAAAGGGTTTTATAGTGAAAATTAGTGGGTAGATCGATAGAAACACTGATCGAAACTGGATCGGAGGTCTCGCTCCTAAAAACATCAGTTTTTGAGAAGTTAAAAACGATAAAAGGGGAATTAAAGGAATCTAACCTAGCAATAACCGAGTGAAACGGGTGAAACGGGTGAAAGATGGTGTTAAAGAGCATGGTCCATTTATCTATTAATGTGAGGAAAATGAAAGCTTCGTCGAGACTATATATCATTCCAGGCTTAGACGGGGAGCTGATATTGGGCTCAGACTGGTTAAAAAGGAACCGAGCCCAAATAACTTTTCATCAAAACCAGTTAAATGTAACAGGGGTTGGTATACCACTTGGTGGTGGTGCCAGTGGTAACCATGACAAATCCTCAAGGCAGAAAGTTGAGTTGCTGCCATACACCGCTACTTTTTACACTGTTAGATCGATTTTTAATAAACAGCTGAAAAAGAATTAACCCCGTCGATATCGAATCCCAGTCCAATAATGGGAACTTGTGATAGAGGCAGTTATGGTTTTCCCCCACCTACCCACATCACAGATACATGTGGGCTGTAGAAGCCTCAGAGACACTGTCATCTTTCGAACGGACTTCCAGGTCAAAGAGAGAACTTAAAATAAACACTCCCCCTCACAAAAAGGCTGATCACTCTCAAACGAGGATGGGAAATCTGAGAAAAATCCAATTAAAAAGGTTCCCGAAATTACCCCCCCCCCCCCACACACACACACAATATAAAATTACATGAAAAAACTTTTTGAAACAGCCAACGAATCCGTGCAAAAGTGCACGATGGGGCGGATGGAAAGATCACTGGCTTAGTCCAAAAAAGGAAACAAAAAGAAATGTCGAAAATTTAATAGCAATTAATGGGGTTTTTTTTTTTAGAACAATGAAAAAAAAAACGATGAATTAAGCTATGGTTACGAAGGGAAAAACGAGAAAATAACTTAAATTATCTTCCTTGTTTAGAAGGAAGAGGAGGGTATGAGAAGAGAGAAAGAAAACTGCACAAATTATATCCTTGTAGCAGGTAATAAAAAAAGAAGGTATGGTTTGGTAGTTTTGTTTTACGGCATATCAACCCTTTTCGGGTTATTTAATGCCGAATCTGGTCATTATAGTAAAAGTTTTTATGCTTCAAGTTCTTTATATCTTCAAATGTTTAATCATCGTTTTTGGTTTGGTAGTTTTGTTTTACGGCATATCAACACTTTTCGGGTTATTTAATGCCGAATCTGGTCATTATAGTAAAAGTTTTTATGCTTCAAGTTCTTTATATCTTCAAATGTTTAATCATCGTTTTTGGTTTGGTAGTTTTGTTTTACGGCATATCAACACTTTTCGGGTTATTTAATGCCGAATCTGGTCATTATAGTAAAAGTTTTTATGCTTCAAGTTCTTTATATCTTCAAATGTTTAATCATCGTTTTTGGTTTGGTAGTTTTGTTTTACGGCATATCAACCCTTTTCGGGTTATTTAATGCCGAATCTGGTCATTATAGTAAAAGTTTTTATGCTTCAAGTTCTTTATATCTTCAAATGTTTAATCATCGTTTTTGGATTGGTAGTTTTGTTTTACGGCATATCAACCCTTTTCGGGTTATTTAATGCCGAATCTGGTCATTATAGTAAAAGTTTTTATGCTTCAAGTTCTTTATATCTTCAAATGTTTAATCATCGTTTTTGGTTTGGTAGTTTTGTTTTACGGCATATCAACCCTTTTTGGGTTATTTAATGCCGAATCTGGTCATTATAGTAAAAGTTTTTATGCTTCAAGTTCTTTATATCTTCAAATGTTTAATCATCGTTTTTGGTTTGGTAGTTTTGTTTTACGGCATATCAACCCTTTTCGGGTTATTTAATGCCGAATCTGGTCATTATAGTAAAAGTTTTTATGCTTCAAGTTCTTTATATCTTCAAATGTTTAATCATCGTTTTTGGTTTGGTAGTTTTGTTTTACGGCATATCAACCCTTTTCGGGTTATTTAATGCCGAATCTGGTCATTATAGTAAAAGTTTTTTATGCTTCAAGTTCTTTATATCTTCAAATGTTTAATCATCGTTTTTGGTTTGGTAGTTTTGTTTTACGGCATATCAACACTTTTCGGGTTATTTAATGCCGAATCTGGTCATTATAGTAAAAGTTTTTATGCTTCAAGTTCTTTATATCTTCAAATGTTTAATCATCGTTTTTGGTTTGGTAGTTTTGTTTTACGGCATATCAACCCTTTTCGGGTTATTTAATGCCGAATCTGGTCATTATAGTAAAAGTTTTTATGCTTCAAGTTCTTTATATCTTCAAATGTTTAATCATCGTTTTTGGTTTGGTAGTTTTGTTTTACGGCATATCAACCCTTTTCGGGTTATTTAATGCCGAATCTGGTCATTATAGTAAAAGTTTTTATGCTTCAAGTTCTTTATATCTTCAAATGTTTAATCATCGTTTTTGGTTTGGTAGTTTTGTTTTACGGCATATCAACCCTTTTCGGGTTATTTAATGCCGAATCTGGTCATTATAGTAAAAGTTTTTATGCTTCAAGTTCTTTATATCTTCAAATGTTTAATCATCGTTTTTGGTTTGGTAGTTTTGTTTTACGGCATATCAACCCTTTTCGGGTTATTTAATGCCGAATCTGGTCATTATAGTAAAAGTTTTTATGCTTCAAGTTCTTTATATCTTCAAATGTTTAATCATCGTTTTTGGTTTGGTAGTTTTGTTTTACGGCATATCAACCCTTTTTGGGTTATTTAATGCCGAATCTGGTCATTATAGTAAAAGTTTTTATGCTTCAAGTTCTTTATATCTTCAAATGTTTAATCATCGTTTTTGGTTTGGTAGTTTTGTTTTACGGCATATCAACCCTTTTCGGGTTATTTAATGCCGAATCTGGTCATTATAGTAAAAGTTTTTATGCTTCAAGTTCTTTATATCTTCAAATGTTTAATCATCGTTTTTGGTTTGGTAGTTTTGTTTTACGGCATATCAACCCTTTTCGGGTTATTTAATGCCGAATCTGGTCATTATAGTAAAAGTTTTTATGCTTCAAGTTCTTTATATCTTCAAATGTTTAATCATCGTTTTTGGTTTGGTAGTTTTGTTTTACGGCATATCAACCCTTTTCGGGTTATTTAATGCCGAATCTGGTCATTATAGTAAAAGTTTTTATGCTTCAAGTTCTTTATATCTTCAAATGTTTAATCATCGTTTTTGGTTTGGTAGTTTTGTTTTACGGCATATCAACCCTTTTCGGGTTATTTAATGCCGAATCTGGTCATTATAGTAAAAGTTTTTTATGCTTCAAGTTCTTTATATCTTCAAATGTTTAATCATCGTTTTTGGTTTGGTAGTTTTGTTTTACGGCATATCAACACTTTTCGGGTTATTTAATGCCGAATCTGGTCATTATAGTAAAAGTTTTTATGCTTCAAGTTCTTTATATCTTCAAATGTTTAATCATCGTTTTTGGTTTGGTAGTTTTGTTTTACGGCATATCAACACTTTTCGGGTTATTTAATGCCGAATCTGGTCATTATAGTAAAAGTTTTTATGCTTCAAGTTCTTTATATCTTCAAATGTTTAATCATCGTTTTTGGTTTGGTAGTTTTGTTTTACGGCATATCAACTTTTTTTTGGGTTATTTAATGCCGAATCTGGTCATTATAGTAAAAGATTTATGCTTCAAGTTCTAAAAATAAAATAAAAAAGGGGAGGGAGAAAGGGAGAGGGGCTGTTGTTTTTGTTTTTGGTTTTGTAGAACATAATTAAGTTTTACAAAAAAAAAAAAAAAAAAAAAAAACCGTCAATGTAGGTGAATTTCGTCTCAGGGAGCCACAGGGCAGCCTGATCTGGTATCACCAGAAAAAAGAAGGAAAGCGTGACATTTGCTAATGAACGCAAAGGTTAAAAAAGGGGGGGGGTATAAGGATGTGCGCTCCTTTTGTTAGAGCTTGAGTTCACCACATTAAAGGAAAACATTGTGCTTTACTTAGCCTAGTTGGGAAGACAATTATGATGTCGAATCGAAACAGTGCGCCAGCCAACTTCGACGACTCGAAATTGTTTATAATGTAATGAATCGCCAAGCTCTATCGAGGTGACAGGCAAGTATCAACAAACAAAAGGTTGACGAGTGCCAGGTTAAAGGCGAAGCTTGTCGAACTTAATATAATACAACGAGTAACTGTTGTTCTCTCTTTCTCTCTCTCTGTCTCTTTTTTTATGTCTTCTTGTTTCTGTCCGTCTCTTGGACGTTTATTCTTTCTCTCTCGTTTTTCTCACCTCCAACGAGAACGGTTGCGTGCGAGTCAGCTCTCGAGGTTTTATATGTTTCTCGGAATGTGAAAAATAAATTCTGTATTTTTATATATAAAATTGGTTCACTCCTTTTTCTAAAGCGTTCAATTTTAAGACGATTCCCATTGCCTCTGAAGAGAATTAATGACGCTTAACGCGCCGAACAAATCAAACCGTACAACGGCGGAATCACCCATTCGGGTGGCACGAGACTATTGCGTTTAAGGAACTTTAACAGCGTAGGCGTAAACGTTATAAGCAATGGTATTGCTGCTGTTCGAACTAGGGAATGTAACTATCGTACTTCCCCCGGGAGCTGATGGTCTATGCCAGGCCAATAAGAGCCCTTTCAGAGACATTTTCAACGCCACAAACACTCTAAGAAACGCTCCCCACAAAACGATAGTCTTAAAATTTATTATACGGAAATCATGACTCCGGGCGACGCCAGGTAGCCCTGCTAGTATATAATAATATAATGCTTTTAAAACCCAATTATCCTCGCTTTCTGTCTACGAAAAAGCGGCGAAAATAGGTTAACGAAACATCTAAATGTTTACATAGTGGCCGTTGTTTTGCCCGGCTATAATTTATGAGACGCGCACAGACCTGTCAGGTGCCCGTAATGTTATGTAGCAAGTAAAAATTTAATTAAAACAAAATTCTTGTTTATTATTTTTTATCGAAATGTACCGAGATTCGGGGAGTTTATGGCGATTGAATATGTTTGAATCAAGGAGAGGTTGTTTTTTTTTCGTTAATATTAAATACTAGTTGGCCTTGACATCTCGCTATCGCTTCGCAAAGTTCGCTACTTGAAATACTTGAAACATTAATTTTAAATAATAAACATTTCATTCATAACTTTGCTGTAAACACGAAACAAAATCTTTCTCGTTTATTCATATAGATAGATAAACATTAACATTTTGGTAATTTCGAGAAAGATTTATTTATCTTTTAAATGCGACCGTAAAGAAAGGAAAAGTAAGAAGAAATCGATTTGCCTTTTCACTTGCGATTTAGAAATAAGTAACGACTTCTTGAAAATCAAGTTGGTCCCTTTAAAGAAGGGAACGTTTGAACACTAATGCTAAAGTAATAAAATAATATTGCGAGACAGAAATATTTGTTACTAGCTGACCCGTGTCCCGGCGTTGCCCTAGAAAATCGATTAACTCAAGAATTTCCATCCCCAATCTTTGACTATTGAATTATTTGGTGCTTATGATTGACCAGCGCGAACGCAGACCCCACAATGTTAATGTAAAACAGCAGACGAAACAATTAGTGCAATACACGGAGTAATAACAATCGTACCATGGTTAGTTGTTGCAATCTTGCCATCCGCTTCTTTTATAAGTAGGGGGGGGGGTAAACTCACCAGCTATTGGATCACTATTGAGATGCACACGCATGTTTGTAGATAAAGTTACAATTTTGATGTACTACTTTCACAAAGATGACAATTTAATGCAAGCATTGAGCGCATCAGCGGGACTTCCACGTGGAACAAGCGGAAGTGTTTGTCAGAGTTCTGCTTCTAATTTAGTTGTGCGATACCATCCCGAACAATTGATGCTTGCTCATGCGGTTGGTAACTAAATTCACGCGTTCATGCAATAGTTTGCTAAGAAGGAAATGTTCACACAATGCTTTTTTTGTGTGCATTCTCAAAGTCATTTAGGATGAGACACTGCACATGTAGTCAACATGATGGCAAACAAATATTTCAAATATTCAGATGTAAAGGCTTCTTGTGAAGTAGCATCCCAGTAATTAGTATCCTGAAGTAATCCATGTGCACTACATGCATCCCTGAATGCATTCATAACTTGACCATTGATAGTTGTAAGGCCATTCAAGTTCGGTGGACCTCTAACATGACGTAGAAGCAGTCTCAAACAGAGAAGTATCAGTATGTTTTTTTAGGATCACACCCTCGTAGTTCCCCCCCCCCCCTAAAAAAACTCAGATTCTACTTTTTGGGGGCGATTACTGTTGTAGACCCGTGCTAGGGGTCACAAAGATAACAACCACAAATTGTGATAGGTTAAAATATACAATGTATTTATTCATAGCAATACAGTAACGCCACTAAATGTGGTAGGAGATGACCGGATTCCTACCATGCGGTAAAACATGAATAGGAATGTCCTCGATATTTAACACCTACCCACTATAGGAGTATGTGACACAAGGTCGGAAAGTGGGATTTGAAAAGCCAGCGCCCGAGAACGTGAGCGCTTTAGCCATTAAAAATTGCCTGGGCAGCCCCGTCGGCATTCCCCGGTAGGGGCGCCTCAGGCAGTAAGCTATCAACTTACTCCTCCCCAAAGAGGAGAGGCAAAGCCTGGGAGGGTGGACCTCCTAGAACTGCACAGGACAGACCCATAGACCGGCGGAATCATGCCCCGAAGGCCAAGACAACGTCGGTCTATAGGGTGTAGTATCCATCGGATCAGATACCACACGTGGACACTCACATGATAGGAGTGTGCTCGATATTTAACACCTACCCACGTTAGGAGTATGTGACACAAGGTCGGAAAGTGGGATTTGAAAAGCCAGCGCCCGAGAACGTGAGCGCTTTAGCCATTAAAAATTGCTGGACAGCCCCGTCGGCATTCCCCGGTAGGGGCGCCTCAGGCAGTAAGCTATCAACTTACTCCTCCCCAAAGAGGAGAGGCAAAGCCTGGGAGGGTGGACCTCCTAGAACTGCACAGGACAGACCCATAGACCGGCGGAATCATGCCCCGAAGGCCAAGACAACACCGGTCTATAGGGTGTAGTATCCATCGGAACAGATACCACACGTGGACACTCACATAATAGGAATGTCCTCGATATTTAACACCTACCCACAATAGGAGTATGTGACACAAGGTCGGAAAGTGGGATTTGAAAAGCCAGCGCCCGAGAACGTGAGCGCTTTAGCCATTAAAAATTGCCTGGACAGCCCCGTCGGCATTCCCCGGTAGGGGCGCCTCAGGCAGTAAGCTATCAACTTACTCCTCCCCAAAGAGGAGAGGCAAAGCCTGGGAGGGTGGACCTCCTAGAACTGCACAGGACAGACCCATAGACCGGCGGAATCATGCCCCGAAGGCCAAGACAACACCGGTCTATAGGGTGTAGTATCCATCGGAACAGATACCACACGTGGACACTCACAAAATAGGAATGTCCTCGATATTTAACACCTACCCACTATAGGAGTATGTGACACAAGGTCGGAAAATGGGATTTGAAAAGCCAGCGCCCGAGAACGTGAGCGCTTTAGCCATTAAAAATTGCCTGGACAGCCCCGTCGGCATTCCCCGTTAGGGGCGCCTCAGGCAGTAAGCTATCAACTTACTCCTCCCCAAAGAGGAGAGGCAAAGCCTGGGAGGGTGGACCTCCTAGAACTGCACAGGACAGACCCATAGACCGGCGGAATCATGCCCCGAAGGCCAAGACAACACCGGTCTATAGGGTGTAGTATCCATCGGAACAGATACCACACGTGGACACTTACAAAATAGGAGTGTCCTCGATATTTAACACCTACCCACATTAGGAGTATGTGACACAAGGTCGGAAAGTGGGATTTGAAAAGCCAGCGCCCGAGAACGTGAGCGCTTTTGCCATTAAAAATTGCCTGGACAGCCCCGTCGGCATTCCCCGGTAGGGGCGCCTCAGGCAGTAAGCTATCAACCTACTCCTCCCCAAAGAGGAGAGGCAAAGCCTGGGAGGGTGGACCTCCTAGAACTGCACAGGACAGACCCATAGACCGGCGGAATCATGCCCCGAAGGCCAAGACAACACCGGTCTATAGGGTGTAGTATCCATCGGAACAGATACCACACGTGGACACTCACATAATAGGAATGTCCTCGATATTTAACACCTACCCACAATAGGAGTATGTGACACAAGGTCGGAAAGTGGGATTTGAAAAGCCAGCGCCCGAGAACGTGAGCGCTTTAGCCATTAAAAATTGCCTGGACAGCCCCGTCGGCATTCCCCGGTAGGGGCGCCTCAGGCAGTAAGCTATCAACTTACTCCTCCCCAAAGAGGAGAGGCAAAGCCTGGGAGGGTGGACCTCCTAGAACTGCACAGGACAGACCCATAGACCGGCGGAATCATGCCCCGAAGGCCAAGACAACACCGGTCTATAGGGTGTAGTATCCATCGGAACAGATACCACACGTGGACACTCACAGAATAGGAATGTCCTCGATATTTAACACCTACCCACGTTAGGAGTATGTGACACAAGGTCGGAAAGTGGGATTTGAAAAGCCAGCGCCCGAGAACGTGAGCGCTTTAGCCATTAAAAATTGCCTGGACAGCCCCGTCGGCATTCCCCGGTAGGGGCGCCTCAGGCAGTAAGCTATCAACTTACTCCTCCCCAAAGAGGAGAGGCAAAGCCTGGGAGGGTGGACCTCCTAGAACTGCACAGGACAGACCCATAGACCGGCGGAATCATGCCCCGAAGGCCAAGACAACACCGGTCTATAGGGTGTAGTATCCATCGGAACAGATACCACACGTGGACACTCACAAAATAGGAATGTCCTCGATATTTAACACCTACCCACATTAGGAGTATGTGACACAAGGTCGGAAAGTGGGATTTGAAAAGCCAGCACCCGAGAACGTGAGCGCTTTAGCCATTAAAAATTGCCTGGGCAGCCCCGTCGGCATTCCCTGGTAGGGGCGCCCCAGGCAGTAAGCTATCAACTTACTCCTCCCCAAAGAGGAGAGGCAAAGCCTGGGAGGGTGGACCTCCTAGAACTGCACAGGACAGACCCATAGACTGGCGGAATCATGCCCCGAAGGCCAAGACAACGCCGGTCTATAGGGTGTAGTATCCATCGGAACAGATACCACACGTGGACACTCACAAGATAGGAGTGTGCTCGATATTTAACACCTACCCACGTTAGGAGTATGTGACACAAGGTCGGAAAGTGGGATTTGAAAAGCCAGCGCCCGAGAACGTGAGCGCTTTAGCCATTAAAAAATTGCCTGGACAGCCCCGTCGGCATTCCCCGGTAGGGGCGCCTCAGGCAGTAAGCTATCAACTTACTCCTCCCCAAAGAGGAGAGGCAAAGCCTGGGAGGGTGGACCTCCTAGAACTGCACAGGACAGACCCATAGACCGGCGGAATCATGCCCCGAAGGCCAAGACAACGCCGGTCTATAGGGTGTAGTATCCATCGGATCAGATACCACACGTGGACACTCACAAGATAGGAGTGTGCTCGATATTTAACACCTACCCACTATAGGAGTATGTGACACAAGGTCGGAAAGTGGGATTTGAAAAGCCAGCGCCCGAGAACGTGAGCGCTTTAGCCATTAAAAATTGCCTGGACAGCCCCGTCGGCATTCCCCGGTAGGGGCGCCTCAGGCAGTAAGCTATCAACTTACTCCTCCCCAAAGAGGAGAGGCAAAGCCTGGGAGGGTGGACCTCCTAGAACTGCACAGGACAGACCCATAGACCGGCGGAATCATGCCCCGAAGGCCAAGACAACACCGGTCTATAGGGTGTAGTATCCATCGGAACAGATACCACACGTGGACACTCACAAGATAGGAGTGTCATCTGTTTGAGTCTTTGCAACCATGGTATTTATTATAGATGGTTGCTTCCATTAGTTCTTCAATAGGGGTGATTTGTACCCCACAACAATTACATGTAAACAGCCGTAAAAAAAACATCATCAAAAAAGGAATAAAATAAAAGTAAATATTTTAGATTTTAGATTGGGGATCATGTTCTAATCATTTGTTTATTTTTGTTTTTTGTTTATAATCAATGTTATCGTGTTTGTTCGGAAATATAATTTAAATAGTGTTTATTGAAAGATAGTGTTTAATCGGTATTGATTAAAATCGAGGGCAGAGTGTGACACAAGGTCGGTTTTAAATGTTGGGAAAATCCATCTCGCCTCCCACCCACCTCCAAAAAAACAGTCCTGCTTGAGACCAAATAAAAAACAGCCTTAGTCTAAAAAGATTTCTTGATCACTGATTGAGGAGTGGAAATATTAAGTATAGTATCAGAACAGATACTATACGTTAACGTTAAACGGGAAAGAAAAAAGTATTGTAAAGTCATGCAATTTTCTTAGGGGTTCACTGGAGTGTGGTAGGGGGAGAATGATTTATTTGATAAGAAAATAACTTTTAGATTAGACATTCAACCCCCCTCCCACTAAAAAGAAAAATGGGTGTGATAATTTTAAAAAGTAATGAGAAGTTATTTTTTAATCTGTTTTTCTGTTTATTATAATTCTTATCGTGTTTGTTCGAAAATACAATTTAAGAAGTGTGCATTGAAAATACTGTGTCAGTAACCTTTTAGAAAATGTAAGAATTAACTTACGATAGTCCGATAAACGACGCCATTGTGACTGAGCGTATCTGCTGAGAGAGAGAGAGAAGTGTTAGACAATATAATCCTTAATTCCGGCATAATACGCGTACCGGTAATTGTATTTGACATTCATTCCGATAATCCAGTATATCTACGGTGCAAAGATTGGATTTATCCTGTTGGAAAAGTTTCTCGGTGATTTTGAGTTTCGTGGGAGATGATAAGTATGAACGAGTGAAAAGGTTGGCTACCTTCTCTGTATAAGATGTGTTTGTGAGAGGCACATGGATCGCATAATACGCGTACCGGTAATTGTATTTGACATTTCGATGTGCGCTTTTAATTTTTGTATTTCGTCAAAACATTTTCTGGTTATCTAGGGGTATTTTTATTTTATATTTTTATATATTTTTATATTTTTATTTTATATTTTAATATTTTTTTATATTTTTATTGCATATTTTTACTTTTTATATTTTTGTATTATGTTTTCATATTTTTTAATATTTTATATTTTTACTTTTTATATTTTTATGATATATTTTTATATTTTTATTTTATATTTTTATTTTTTATATTTTTACTTTTTATATTTTTTATATTTTTATTTCATATTTTTACTTTTTATATTTTTATATTATATTTTTATATTATATTTTTATATTTTTATTTTATATTTTTACAGTCAATTTCGCCGTTAAAAAATATGAATTTTATTCTTCGCTATAAGTTTCAAAACCCTTTTTTCTTCAATTCTTACCTATATTTATTTAATTACTAGAAGAATTACAGTCCTAGGACGATGTGTAGAATAAGACATTATCAAAAGAAAAAATAGCAAAATCTACCCATACAAAATAATTAATTTTTTGACAACTCAAGACAACAAAAGATAAAGAGTTCGTAGAATACGAATGTTCCAAGAGTCCCAAAAACATTCTGGTGAAAGAACAGTTGTTGTTTTTTATATAAGGAGGAATTGCGTACACGTGTTCATTTCAGTTGATGCCGTGTGCGTTTACGTGTGTGTAAATAGTTAAGCATGAAGCTCTGTGGTATTAGCGTACCTGGTTTGTTAGTGAGAGAGTGTATGTATGAAGGGGTGGGTGTTTCGCCGGGCATTGTGTTTAGAATTTTGTGAAAGTCTCTCGTTATGTGTGTACAGCTTGCCTAGGATCTTTTCGCCCCAAAGAGGTAAGGCATGATCATGTCGTGCGCATGTCTCTGAATGAAAAGAGTAAAACTAGAAAGAGAACTGTATGTTTAGGTTTTCATAGTACGCACGAGTTTTCGGCAGTGAATATACTCGCTTCTTTGATTGGCTTAAATAAACTGCTGATTGGAGAGTCGATGCGTAATAACAACATTCACTGCTGCTGCTACTACTTCGTATAACGGGTAAAATTGATTCTCCGAAAACAAAAGTTTTGTATCACTTTTATGTTACCTTACGAAGATTAAAATCAATATATAATGCTACTAAACCTTATATCTAGAATTGTTATTCAAATTTTGATCAAAATTCATTACATGATTTGGATTCGAGAAAATTTAAAAATTTTAAGACTTAAGCTTTAGGGTGGGTCTTAAGAAGAAATTGAAATTCAGGGAATCTTGCTTAATTGGTGTCTAATGACTATCGATCAAATATAATGCAAATCTGAAATATTTTCATTTTCAAGTGGGAGTGTGTGCTCATATTATACTCCTTAAACATTCTTTTAAAATACCACCCAAAAACTGAAATTTACGGAAAATATTTAGTAATTTATGTCTAATAATTAATGTTAATAATTTATGTCTAATAATTCATGTTTAATAATTTATGTTTGTTAAAATTTTACAAAAATCGGAGGTATCTGAATTTTCACGTAGAGCTTCAAGGCTCTCTTTGCGTACTTTACATGAAAGAAAATTAAAACTAAATATAGCCCACATTACCCACCCTTATGCTATGCAACGGTGGGCCAAAATTTATAATGATCAATTAATTAGTTTAAGGGTGAATCCTGTACATAGAAATAGATAGACATATGCACATAGACATATGCACATATCTGTTAAGAAGGGGACGTTGTCCCTCTCTTAGGTTTCAGAAACGAAATGAAATAACAAAGCCTTTTTATAACAACGAAAAGGGTTTATCCACAAAGGTTACCTATACCGTTTGGTATAGGTAGAAAGAAACTCGGACAGTGTCCGAGAGAGGAAAAGGAAGTTAAGAGTCCTTAGAGCTGCCTTAGGTTTGTCAGCAACTATCTTCAGGCGAAGATAGTATTTGCTGTGAGCGTCCAGTTGACAGGGGCGGGGGAGAGAGAGTGAAAGAAGTGTTTCCTCGTCGCTTGCCGGGGTCTCTCTGCCGACTGCTCGTGATTCCCAAAGGGGTCGAAGTAGTTCTTCAGCCGACAGAAGGAATCCATGCGCCCTGTAGGCTGATTGGTCAGTGTGTGACCAGCTCACTCTATGGGGACATTTTTCGGCGGGAGAAAATAGGTCTATGTTTATGACCGCTACATACCTAACTTTATATAAATAGAAATTATTTAAATAATACCTTTGAATTCAAGATAGTTATAAGGTGAGTAGTAGTAGTAGTAGTAGTAGTAGTAGTAGTAGTAGTAGTAGTAGTAGTAGTAGTAGTAGTAGTAGTAGTAGTAGTAGGATGATGATGATGATGATGATGATGATGATGATGATGATGATGATGATGATGATGATGATGATGATTTAATCCACGCTTCGGTTACTTTGCATTAATATTTCATTTTGAAATGGATAAGAACACTTTACAGAAAGCGTTCTCTAACTTTTCAACATGAATTTAAAAATATTTTCGATTTTGTATTATTTTCAAATAATAAGATATATCGTGGCACCCACGAAGCCAAATAAAATACAAATTTTTGCGATTAAAGATTTCCTATGATTACTAAAGATTAAACAATAAACTACAATATAAACTTTAAAGAAATAGTAAATAAATATCTTTTTAGTACTTACAAGGATCATTCTGCCCGCCATGTAAACGTCTTGTAGAATTAACCTCTAGAGGAAAAGGCAATGTAAAAAATTAAAATTAAAAAATTACAAAGTCTATCCATACAAAAATAAAATAAATTTTATTAACGACAGAAAATGAATTTGAAGAAATAACCGAATATACAATCACTGGTAATAAACAGTATCATGCTGACCCTCAAGAGAAAAGGCGTCTTGGTATGAGGAGTGACTCGTTAGCCAGTGGTTGAGATTAGCAATAACTAGAGAGTCTGTAGCAGACGCTACTACCAGCCAGGGGATATTTGTTGCGACTTCTATTCTTTCTTTGTTTGCTCAACCCTTCTTCGTCTCTGAGATAGAGAAGAAGAGGTGATCTCGTGAAAGCACGTTGGCCTAAGATTCCGGCCAATCAGGGACCAACAGGTCAGCTTGACCACGCGTGATTTGAATCTCTATAAAACAAGTCACGCACTCTCTTTTCTCTCTCTTTTTGTTCCGCTTTCCGGCCGAACGCACACAGAAGAGATCGTCGACACCCCCTACCGGCTCGACCGAGGAGGTAGGAGAGACAAAAGTCAAAAAGTAGGTAATCTCTTTTAATTCCTACCACGAATAACGAACTATTCTGTTAAGCACACACATTACAATTGCCACAAAAATACATCAAACAGGCTCGCATATACACATTCGTACAAACATGAACTTAAACAAACCGAACATTTCACTCGTATACGTTCGTGCCAACGGAACTTTTCACTCCTTAAAAATGAACTCTGTAACTGATAGCTTTACGAAATGTTTTAGCCAAATAAATTGTTTTGTTTAATATAAATGTTTTGCTCTAATTGTTGATTTTACAAAATACCATTCTTGTTTGTAAGCTTTATTATTCCTTCGCTTTCTTTCTAATATAATTTCAGATATTATAATGATATTTTCTTTATTCCTTTTGTTTGTTTTATTCGGTTAATTTTATCCACACGTGGTCGGACCACTTCGAACAGTGGGAATGACATGCTGCTATAAAGACATCTCTCCCACAACCTTTGGTCGGAGCACCCCACCTGGGTTTAACTCCTTTGTCCAAGACCAACCCCTGGTCATAAGTCTGAATTTGTTGCCGGCAGCGAGACGAGAAAGATAACGTGCAATGGAAGATCTCGAGCTGACTGTAGAGAATACTTTTTTAGGCGTGGCTTAAGTATCAATTAGGTAGCTCACAACGCATAACGCCAATGTTTCAACGTCTATTTTTTTTAACATATGAAAATGTATATTTCCTGAATATTTGATTGGCTGAATTAAAAATGCTTATCCAATCAAGAGTTGATATTATTTTTAGAAAAAAATATTCGTTGCTGCTGCTGATTGAACTCTGAACTTTGTTTATCAGAACAAATTTGTGACGGTGAATATAGAAAAAATTCTCTATTTACCTTGAAATGTTAATAAGGGACGTTTTAAACATTCACCGCTACAAATTTGTTGCGATAAACGAGTTCATGTTTCGTTTTACAGGAAACTTACATGGTGGACAGAATCTTACTTGTACGAAAATATATTTATTTGATAATTTTATTTGAAATCTTGTATGAACAAAAAAGTGAATAAACTTGCAAAAATCGGTAATTCTACAGCTAGGGATCGATATCTGCCTGAATGTTTCCGATTGCTATTTACGCCGGAAATAGCTGAGCTGTCGCCGAACAGTCAATTAGTACCGACATTAAATAAAACAACTTTTTAATGTTTTTCTGACTTAAGGCTGTGGGGGATGCTAACGCATTCTATTCCTCTTAAATATTGAAGAAAAACGAGCAAGAAAACGTCAACATTCAACACAAATGAAGGGCAAATAAAATATCCAATACTCAAACATTTATAAGAACAACAACAATTTATTTTGCATTTTTACACATAAAAATTATGTTCCATATTTGACGAAAGTCTTTTAGCGTCTTTTGGATAAATGTCTCTTCGACGGCTTGAAAAAAATAAGTGTCTTTTTGTTATTTAAAGCAATGTCTCTTTAAATAAGTTTTGTATGGAGAAAAACGCACGTGTGTGTGTGTGTGTGTGTGTGCGTGTGTGCGCGTGTAATTGAAAAGAGAGAAAGAAAATGCCAAGCTTACTATGAGTGTCCAGCAGTCAGAAAAGGAAAGACATTGTTGACGAGACCGTTACTTGCTGGTGAGCAGCTGAAAAGAAGGAAAGACGAAGCGCCAGTGTCGTTCTGTCAAGGCTGTGCGAGTAGAAGAGGTCGATTTCCGTTTGCAAAGGTTTTTATAGTCCGAAGGGCAGATAACTCTGGTGTCGCTTTCCAGCGCCACCTGTTGGTGAAAAGGCGACACCTAACGGCCAACCGGTGTAGTTATGTTTTGAAAGGAGGTCGTACTTGTCTCCCCTTAGTTATTTGGATGTCAATCCGATAAGGCTAGTATCAATTACCCCCTCACTCCCTCCCTCGCATGTTAAGAATTGGTTCAATAATTAATATTTTAATTGGTTCAATAATTAATATTTTAATTGGTTCAATAATTAATATTTTTTCAAATCGTAAACTGCTTCGGCTATTTCAGTTTGTTTTTTTAAATTTTGTTTTTGGTTTTTATTTCGTAAGTCGCAATCGAAAACATTCGGGCCGATATGAAACCTCGGCTGTAGAAGAATCCAAAATTCGCTACGCAATGTCAAAACTAACACCAAAATTCTATGTACAGATATAAATGAATCAATTTTTAAAAAAATCATGAGAAATAAATGTTAAACTCTTTCGATGAACCGCACGAACAATAAACTGAAACAATCTGACTCTTACATTATTAGCTCTGAACACTCTAACACGTTGGCCACGTGACTCCTATTTATCTACGTCCCACAAAGTAGAATGTGACACAAGGTCGGAAGGTGGGAATTTTCACTCTAAAGGAAGAGTGAGGTGAATCTCAAAAAATTGCCTGGGCAGGGCGCCTCAGACAGTAAGCAATAAACTTACTCCTCCCCAAAGAGGGGAGGCAATGAATGGGAGGGTGTTAACCTCCCATAACTGCACAGGACAGTCAGAACAGATACTACACTTTGATCTTAGCCAAAAGACCAAGGAATCATCCACGTGACTGTCAATCGCTTCCTCTTCTTCTCACGAACTACAAGCCGAACGGACGCCTTTTTAACAGGTTCCTACAACCAGACAAGATGTGACTTTAGAACATTCTAGAGAGATGGATTATCTTATTCGTGCTCGGTCCTCCCTGCGCATCCATTCTGACACACACACACACACACACACACACGGACGCGCATCTCAACATAGCACAGCCAAATACAAGAACAAACTCTCACCTTCAATTCTCTTTGATACACCTGTACAACTTCTCTCTCTCTCTCTCTCTCTCTCTCTCTCTCTATATATATATATATATATATATATATATATATATATATATATATATAGTACATGTATTGTATTAGTTTCTGTAAATGTAAATCCGTAGAAACTCAAGTGTTTATAAAAAGTGCTCAATACCAAGTAGAGCTGCTTATAAGTATAAATTTTTATTTATACAAACATTATTGGTTACATATGTGCATACATGTTTCGGTTGCACTTTTCCAAGAAAGTCAACCTAATCAGACCAAGAATTTTCCTGAAAAATTCTTGGTCTGATGAGGTTGACTTTCTTGGAAAAGTGCAACCGAAACATGTATGCACATATGTAACCAATAATGTTTGTATAAATAAAAATTTATACTTATATATATATATATATATATATATATATATATATATATATATATATATATGGTCTTCCATATATTACAATGAGAGTTTGTCTGAAAATTGCTATCAGTAGTGGCAGCTATTAAATAAAATGGCATTCTTCATCACGTTGGCATTGTCGAACCGATATTTGTCGTCAGCTGAATTGTGTTGAAAACGCTTGTATTTGTTTAACTGTAAAAAGACAAACAGTAATATTTGATTGACTTTAAACATTTTACTGCAATTTTTAAACAATGTTAATGTGAGCAACCACATCTTGCTGCTCAATTCCCACACAGGTTGCCGCCCTCATAAATCTGGCCATTATCACAGTAGTCACTTACGATTCAGTGGCAATACACTTTACTTAGGGCGAACAAGTGTTGGGCATGCTTCCTCTTTTCCTTCCTTTCACCAAACATTTTATTTCCTTCATGCTCCAGAATAGTATTTCCCTTGCAGCGTTTCTCTCTACCAGTCTCTAAAGAGTATAAATTACTCTTCGCATTTCCTTAAAGTGGGGAGAAAGCCTCCCCCCCCCCACCTGCAACATAAACGGATAATCAACTATCTTATACCCCCCACAAATCCAACCAAATACCAAAGAGAACTATGGCCGATGGCGTCCGAACGTTGAGGTAAACCAGTTATGGTGCTAAGGAAAATGGCGGCATGTAACCCTAACGCTCAGGGTGCCATATTTATTTGGGGGCACCACACGTGGTGTGGTGCGTTTATAATAAATGGGCCTTGATTAATTAAAGGTTTTTAGTTCTTATATTATCGGGATAAATATTGTTATTCGGGCCACAAATCATTTTAAGGGAAATATTATTAAGGAATGGGGTTAGGGTTAGCGATTTGTGACCTATTTGTGTTACGCACAGAATGTAAAATATAAGATTATTCACCCACATGTGAACCAGAATTAACAAAGTAAACAAACAAAGGGAAGAAAGAAAATATTATTATTATTAGTATTATTATTATTATTAGTAGTAGTAGTAGTAGTAGTAGTATTAGTATTATTATTATTATTAGTAGTAGTAGTAGTAGTAGTAGTAGTAGTAGTATTAGTATTATTATTAGTATTATTATTATTATTATTAGTATTATTATTATTATTATTATTATTATTAGTAGTAGTAGTAGTAGTAGTAGTAGTAGTAGTATTGAAACGAACGAATGAAAGGAAGAGACAAAAGACAATAGTAGCATTTACTAAAAATAACATTTAACGTAAAAACATTCATATTAACAAAAACAATTTATTTTTGGATAATAAAACCTGAGTTCGTTACATTGGTGTTTGTCTTTTCGTGGCAATTGTAATGTGTGTGTGTTTGGACGAGAGTTCTTTATTCATGGTAGGAATTAAAGGATTGTACCTACTATTTGACTTGCCCCCCTCCTCGATTGAGGGGAGGGTGACAACGAACATCTTCTGTGTGTGTTACCTGGAACGCGGAAGAGAAAAGCGAGAGAGAAAAGAGAGCAAGGGACAGGCTGCTGCTGCTGCTTTCATAAGGGGTCAAATCTCGTGTGGTAAAGCTGGCGTGTCTTCCAACGAGATCTCTTCGTTTTTAGTTAGAGATAAAGAAAGTGTATGAATCAAAGCCGAGAAAGAAAATGAGTTAAAATAAACGCAATTTGCTTTTTTTTTAATATTCGTTCGGCACCTTTGTAGCTTCTGCTGCATAGTTACAAGAGTTATAAAATAAAAATAAAGGGGGGGATACATGACCCGCATATACGTAACACACATACCATTTTCCTTTTTCCTTTACTAATGAGTCATCACTTATCAAGGCTAAAGACCACTCGAGGATAAGAGTTAATGACATGGAAAGATTGTCAGTTGAATAATGAGGAATATTATGAGAGGACTGAAAGTGATGAATGGAATGAACAAAATTTGATTACTTATAAGGACGGTTTACTATAAGTGTTTGTTCATATTAGATTTAGAGATGGCCATGTTATAGCCCGCAGGAAAGCAATCTTGTGGTAACGTGTTCCACAGCTTGTAAGTTCTTGGAAATAAACTCTGTTCATGGAAATATCTGCTTAAAGAAGAAAATCATTCATTCTGTGTTGGCGCTAGTGCTCCATTTATAGTGGAACATATATTGGTTAAATGTATTGATTCTAAAGAAATCCGTTCTACGCATAATCAGGGGGTCTAAAGGACCTTTTTAAGCATACTTTTGGATTATTGGGATTATTGAAGGAAATAAGATTTTATAAAAATATAGATACTCCACCTATTCGTTTTAAACTATTCCTTTACAAAGAATACTAAGAAAAGCAGATTTTTTCTACCAAACAGAATCATTACAAATAATGACTATTCTGTTTTTACTTTTGACCGGCGTTAAATGACCCACTGAGGTCGATATGCCGTAAAACAAACCAAACCAAACATAGAGAGACTTCATACAAAATTTAGCCAATTCCAAAAAGTCTCTACATGAAATGTTCTTATATATCATGCATACACGCAGAAGAAAAAAACGAGGATTTAGTTGAAATAATTCAAGGAGAGTCAAATCTAATCGATTCAGAGAGATTGATAATAAACAATGAACTTGATGACTCGATTATTACAAGGTGTGAAGTAATCTACATGTCTAACTTAGATATCGAACAAAGAACTTCAAACTGACATACCAAAAGAGAGAAAGAAGGATGACAGGGGTGATGCTAGTAAACTTCTCACACCTGACATTATTCTATATCTCTACAAAGCCACCATCCGCCCATGCATGGAGTATTGTTGCCACATCTGGGCTGGGGCATCATTCACTAGTCTCTTCCTCTTAGACAAGGTCTAAAAAAGAGTCGTCAACTTAATAGATCCCTCACTATCCACCAAACTCCAGCCCCTATCCCATCGCCGCAATGTTGCTTCCTTGTGCCTGTTTTACAAGTACTTCAATGGATTGTGCTCTGATGAACTTGCTGCTCTGGTGCCCATACGACGTAAATTCACTAGACCAACCCGACAATCTGCCAAATTCCATCCATTCACTGTGGAGGTCCTCAGATGCCGAAGAGCTTTCTACTCCAAAAGCTTCTTTCCTCGTGCTGCTGGACTCTGTAACTCCCTCCCTGCTCCCTGTTTTCCTGACGGCACTGACATGCAGAAATTTAAAACTAATGTAAACAGACATCTCGTTGCACAGCTCCCAATTTAGGTTGACGACCCCCCCCCCCCAAAAAAAAAATAAAAACTTTCACCTTTTTTCTCAGTAGCCCCTTACGTCTACAGTGGCGGCCTGCCTTGTTTAGGGTGAACTATGTTAAAAAAAATTATATCTAGTCGTAGAAGGGGACAATAATTTGGTTGGTCTTGTTAGAATGCAAGGAGAGTCAAGTCTAATCGAGCCAGAGAGACTGGTAGCAAACAACGAACTCAATGACTTAATTATTACAACGTGTGATGCGATAAAAATAAAAGTAATTAAAAGAAATTAATAGGTTAAAATATGAATAAGAGGAAAGTGTAGCAGCTTACATGAAACACCTATTTTCTGTCGATCTACTGGAGTTGTGATTCGGCTTGACGGTCATTGTAATCATCGCCTCTTCAACAGGTGCGCGTCTGCATGTAACGAGATTCACGCGCGAACGCTGAAGACAGATCACGTGATCGACATGAACTTTTTTTCAATTCGAGATTGTTCCCCAAGCGGACTAGATGTGATCCTGCAATTATCTGCTGTCGACCCGGCAGAGAATCGACGAACTTCGGGAGAAAGATTATTTCATCTTGTCTGCATTCACTCAACCCTATGTATTATCTGTTGTATTGCTTCTATGTTTCTTCTACATGAAACTATTACCCGTCTGAGCACCGTGTTGTTCAATTGTAAATGTTACACAAACCGACAACCTATCCTTGTCCAGTTCTCGTCTCTTATCTCATCTAAAATTTGGCTGTTGTTTAGCTAAAAAGTTATAAATACAAAAACAACTCAAAGAAATCTACATGTCTAACTCATATATCGAACCAAGTCGAGTAGAAAGTGACTAACTTGGGTTTACTTTCGGCAGCCTCTTAACTCTTGCTTCCCATATTTTGCCCTTTAGTCCTCACATTCCATGAGCGATGTTTCTGACAAAGGAGGAAGAATTGCTGTTTTCTGAGTCATAATCTATCCACCTAACATTTATTGTTGACTAGTTTTTGACCTAGAAGTAGTATCTTTTTAGCTCCTTACATCAAGTGACTTCATGCCTTGTCTGGAGCGATTTCCATTAAGAAAAAACGCAAGAAGTGATGACGATCAGTATAGAGAAAGAAAACAGAATTATGTTGAACGAAGAGATTTAGAAATTAAGAAATCAATTTAGAAGAAATGGCTAGAATCACAAGTAATGAAGAGAGGGGAAATGTAAAAGGTCAACGCTTACACTAACAACCTACCAGACACACTGACATTAAAAAAATTCTCTGAGGTTGATCAGATAAATGTGATATACCACCGTTTGAATGGCCTAGAAAGGACGTTTTGATTGGTCTAGGAGAGCCAACCCTAATCGAGGTAGTGTGATGCGAGACAAATAGAAAGCAATTAAAGGAATTAATTGTTTGAAATATGAATAAGATTAAGAGGAAAGTATGATTTTAAAAAGAACTAAAAGAAATGTACGTGCCTAACTCAGATATCGAACCAAGAACTCCAGACTTACAAACACACCCAACAAAGAAGAATACGCATCGCCTTAATAGCAAACCAGAAGCAACGATGAAACACGAGCGACAACTAGCGAGACAGGGGGCAACAAATAACAAGAGGGGGGAAAAATGAAATCATCTTGAACGAAGAGCTAGAGAAATTGAGAAATCAATGTTTCAATATTTTGAGAGAAACGAAGTCAGGGAGTAGGGTTAGGGTTAGGGTTAGGGTTAGGGAAAGAGAGGAAAATGGTTAGGGTTAGGGTTAGGGTTTAGGGATAGGGTTAGGGTTAGGGTTAGCGAAAAAGAGAAAAAAGGTTAGGGTTAGGGTTTAGGGTTAGGGATAGGGTTAGGGTTAGGGTTAGGAAAAGAGATAAAAGGTTAGGGTTTAGGGTTAGGGTTAGGGTTAGGGAAAGAGAGAAAAAAGGTTAGGGTTAGGGTTAAGGTTAGGGATAGGGTTAGGATTAGGGAAAGAGAGAAAAAAGGTTAGGTTAGGGTTTAGGGTTAGGGTTAGAGAAAGAGAGAAAAAAGGTTAGGATTAGGGTTTAGGGTTAGGGATAGGGTTACCGTTAGGAAAAGAGAGAAAAAGGTTAGGGTTTAGGGTTAGGGTTTAGGGTTAGGGTTAGGGTTTAGGGTTAGGGGTAGGGTTAGGATTAGGGTTAGGAAAAGAGAGAAAAAGGTTAGGGTTTAGGGTTAGGGTTAGGGTTTAGGGTTAGGGATAGGGTTAAGGTTAGGGTTAGGGAAAGAGAGAAAAAAAGTTTAGGGTTAGGGTTTAGGGTTAGGGATAGGGTTAGGGTTAAGGTTAGGAAGAGAGAGAAAAAGGTTAGGGATAGGGTTTAGGGTTAGGGTTAGGGAAAGAGAGAAAAATGGTTAGGGTTAGGGTTAGAGAAAAAAGGTTAGGGTTAGGGTTTAGGGATAGGGTTAGGGTTAGGGTTAGGAAAAGAGAGAAAAAAGTTAGGGTTTAGGGTTAGGGTTTAGGGTTAGGATTAGGGAAAGAGAGAAAAAGGTTAGGGTTAGGGTTTAGGGATAGGGTTAGGGTTAGAGAAAGAGAGAAAAAAGGTTAGGGTTAGGGTTAGGGTTAGAGTTAGGAAAAGAGAGAAAAAGGTTAGGGGTTAGGGTTTAGGGTTAGGGTTAGGGAAAGAGAGAAAAAAGGTTAGGGTTAGGGTTTAGGGTTAGGGATAGGGTTAGGGTTAGGGTTAGGGATAGGGTTAGGATTAGGATTAGGGAAATAGAGAAAAAAGGTTAGGGTTAGGGATAGAGAGAAAAAAGGTAAACGTTAAACGTTTACGCTAACTCATATCGTATGAATCAGCTGATTCTATTAATTGGTTTCCCCGATATCTTCCTAGTCAGAATTCTTTCTAGAAAGAAATCGGGTACTTACGGGAGGGACCATGTGAAGGTTTTCAGCTTCCTAAGTGAAAATATTTCTGTGGAACGAACTGGATTCGACCTTGGCACACCCAAATCGTCAGTCCGTGTCGTTAAGCACTTAGCCACCGTCACCTCCCAGTGCTTACGCCAACAATCTATCAGACCTGCAAAACCCTCTGATGTTGATCAGATAAATGGGTTATGTCGAAGCCACCATAATCCCGCTTTTTTTCTGTATAGTTTTCATGGTGAAACGACGCGCTTTTGCTGTAAGAATGTATAGGCTTCGAATTGCCATTTCCAAGCTTTTTTTTCCGAGCAACTTCAGTCATTACTCAGCAGTAATCAACCAATCGCTATTGCGTTTACAACTGATTAGATGGGCCTGAGTGTTAGAATACGTTAGAACATGTTAGAATTATGCAGGTCCTATGTCTATTATTATATGACATCAGCTACAAAGTCAATTAAATTGCTTAAAATTGTCTACGACTTCTTCGGACACTATAACAAATATTCTCATCTTGCCACTTTTGTAGTTCCTTAAACATAAATTATTTAAACATGAATAAAAATTAGCTGGTCAATATTATTCCTCTGGTTTTAAATTCAATTATTGAACTTGCATAATTGGAACAAAATATTTCATCTTATTTCAAACTCGAGGAATTTAACATTTTTACATTTATGCGTTTATTTGTTCGTTGAGTCTCTGTTGGGGATATTGCTTTTTAAATATTATCTCAATAAAACCCTTAAAATCGTTTTTTAATTGTCTTGCCAAGCTCAAGTCAGTGTTGCATCCCTGATCTTGTTTTACGAGTACTTCCACGGAATGTGCTCCAATGAACTTACTGCATTTGTACCCCCCCCCCCTCAACGTAAATACTCTCGACCCACCCGACCAGCAGCAAAATCTCACCCCTTCACTGTATAGGTCCCTAGATACCGGAAGATTTCCGACTTTTATAGCTTCTTTCCTTTGACCGCTTGCCTTTTGGAATTCCCTTCCTGTTCCCTGTTTTCATCGACCATACAAACATGCAAAAATGTTAATTTAATGTGGAAAAATATCTTGCTGCCCAACTCCCCACCCAGGTTACCCCTATAAATATTCCCACTATCACAGTAGCCCCTTATGCTTCCATGGCAATATGCCTTGCTTGGAGCAGAACAAAATTAATTTAATAGAATCAAATAAATGAAATCATGTACATTTTGTGAGTTTTATCGATTTAGAAAGGAATTATCTTGGGGAAATTATTCAAAATAATGAGTTTCTTTTTTCTATACACAGAAAAAGAATTGAATTTCAAAAAAGTAACTTTATAGGTTTTATCGCTGCCTAGGACGGTTTTTTTTCTTTCAGGAACCCGAGTTTAATTCTGTGTGATCGCCTTTCTGCTGTTGTCGTAATGCGTTATCGGATTTATGTAAATAATTTACGTAATTATGTGACTGAAATAATATCCCCTCCCCCCAAAAAATATTTTACAATTAACAATATATTAATTGCCTAATGGGCCTATATATATACATATATATATATATATATATATATATATATATATATATATATATATATATATATATATATAACAATCATACCAACATCATCACATCCCTGAGAGCGACTCATGCGACTTATGCGACTCTAACTTGTGTTAATCTCTCTCTACATTGTTAAAAATGGAGGTGATTGAATCGAGATTAGAGAAATAAAATGTATTCCATATAAACATTAAATCAAAGCGAGCAAAATCTATTTCATCCAGTGTGTTTATATATGTTCTTTGAACCCAAGCAAGTTATAACGGAAGAAATGATTGCATCCGATTGAAACGACACCGCCAATCCATCCACTACCCTTGCACTCACAAGAAGCGAATCTTGCGTCCAATTAGCGATACCCCGCCCCGTCCAGAACCTAACCGAAAGGAAATCAGACGATGCAGCTGGTCCCTGCCGTTTCTCAAAACATCTAAGAGCGTAATTGATCTCGCATCAAAGGGCCACGTACCGTTGCTTTTTAACTCTTATTTCCGGTTATCGACACACTCTCTACCATCTTAAACCCTCAGACGAAGATAAATTAAACGACAGCAAAACACCTGGTGTCATCTATTAACGTCCATGAGTGCCGTGACCCCAAATCACTGCAAAGTGTCATTGCCTTCACACACCTATTTACGCCGCCCACGCATATCGGCGGAGACACATAAAAGCGGTCTAAGTATTAACAGAAAAATAACCGAATGGAAATGAATTATATTCTTGCTATAGCACAGTGGGGAAAACTAACGATAAAATATGGTAACCTAAATCAGATATAAATATTTCAGATGGATTGCTCTTTGGGTTTGACTTTGAACATCCGACTGACTTAATCTTATAGAGTATATATATAGGCATTATCTTCTCATTCAAAATGCACTCCTTCCGTCATTTTCGTTTTGCTCGTTTCTTCCTTTCTCATCTCTTTGATTATCCGCCATCTTGTTTTAGGGAGAGAGGCGATTTGAAACGAGCCATTCTTTATCATTTTTGATGTTAAGGTGTAATTCAATGAACGTTTTCTCAACTGAAATCCATTCATTGGTTTACTTCTCACAAATCATTTTTCAATCTCTTTCAGCTGGAGAGTTCTGGATTTCCTTGAGTTTTACCTCCAACTGCGTTTCCTACTTGTTATGGCTTGCTGCTCGCAGAGTCTTCTTCCATCGGCTTTGTAAGAATAGCAGAAACGCCGTGCATATACGCTGCTTATTGTTTTATTTATTGTTTTATGACTAATTTGCCATCAACCAAAATACATTGTTGTCTTTCTGTGTTTTCGTCACAATGTCATTATTGTGAACAACCCCTGCAGCTACGCACTCTTTAAAAGGAGTCATTTTTCAACCATGATCGATAGATTTCACTAGTACACAACTTTTAATTAACACAGCATTCCAATTTGCATTCAATCAAATAAATGTTGATTAAAGTTACCCCCATATATATATATATATATATATATATATATATATATATATATATATATATATAATTATTTATAAATAATATTTTAAAATTAACTCATATACACATGTGTTTCATGCCAAACTGCAATCATCAGTATGGGAGGAGACAATCCCTGCCGGTCACACGGTTCGAACCCCAATACGAAAGTCATATTTGACTTAGTAGTTAATATATATATATATATATATATATATATATATATATATATATATATATATATATATATATATAGTATGAAAATATATTTATGTCAAGCAAGTAAGCTATACAGAAATGTTCACGTTTCATTCCCGACGGAAATCATCAGGCTAAATGCATTTAGGCAGCTAGCCTGGTGATATCCATCGAGAATGAAACATCAACGTTTCTGTGTCGCTTACTTGCCGTGATATATTTTCAATAGCATGATGATTTGTTTCGAGAATGAAAGATTAACGTTTCTGTGTAGCTTACTTGTTATAAATAAATCTTCATACTATTCCTAAGCTCTACTTTAAAGTTAATACTGAAAAAATATATACGCAACATATTATATTACCTTTTAATAGTATATATGTATATACTTGACATAATAAATTATATATATATATATATATATATATATATATATATATATATATATATATATATATATATCATTTCGGTAAATTCTCTACACAGACGGAGTTTTCTTTTGGTGTTTATTATTTTTGACAAAGGGAAGTTTCTTTTTTCCCCGAAATATTAAATAAATGACTTTTAATAATCATCCGGACAACACACAAACAGCTAACACCACACTTGCTGTTATGTAAGATTTTCAGAAAAAATACATAGTAAGTCCCATTTCGATTTATTATTTTTGTTCCTTCCAGCTTACAACCTATATTGCATCTATATACCGTCTGAATGTTTGTCGAAGGCAACTTTGAACCTGGATATGGTAGGTATCATCACGACATCCTCTGGCAGACTGTTCCAGGGAACGGAAGTGCTAATAGAGAATGCTGACGTTTTTGTTGAGATAAAAGCGGCGATGGTACAGCTATAGGTGACGCGGAGACCGCGACTATGTGTTGGGGTGAAAAATTCCTCTAAAGGTAGATATAAATCTCAGTTGATGATGCTGTATGCTAGAATCAGGTCTCCTCGCATCCTTCGCTGCTTTAATATGTAGAAGAACAATGAGAAAATATTGTTGAATTGACGTGCTTTTGTTGTAGGTGGTCAACATTATTTAGAAAACAATTACTTATCTGCAAAGTATGGAGAAAAATGAAACAATGGGAATTGTTTGCATATATATATATATACAGGGTGGGCCAAAATAAGGGTCCTATCTTTAAATTTGAATAACTTGAATTTGAATAACTTCCACAAAATAAAAGTTAAACTCACCAAACTTTATGTGTGTGTAGACTGACCCTTCCGAGATTTTTTGAAATAAACAAAACAAATTTTAGCCGAAAAACACTTCTTAAAACTTACAAAAACTAAAGTATTGTTTTTTACACTGTTTTGAGTTTTTTAAGCAAAAATAATGTTTTCTAAATGAGGGTACGTTCCTTAGGGCTAATACGGCTCATGCTTGCTTCGGAAGGGGTCCTTTACTTATTCTAAAAAAAAAAATTTTTTAAATCAATAAATAAAAAAGTTATGAATTTTTAAAAATAGGACCCTTATTTTTGCCCACCCTGTATATATATATAATATTTATGAATAAATATTAAATTATTACTAACTACAGACGCTAGCGTTTCGAACTTATTGCTCTCATTAGTGCAGGAAAGTAACAATTTAAGATTGTCGGGAGGCGCGAACCTGGTTCACAGAGTCAGCCTAAAATCTGCAAGCAGTCGCCATATCCACTCGGCCAACAGAAACTGTCACGTAATTAAGGGAAATTAAGATCTATATGTACCTAGAAGCGGGCACAGATAGAAGACTAGTCGAGTGTGTTCTACGAACTTATTCGGAATTTTGCATTAGAGCTTTTTGACAGTCTATTTTTAATATCCCCGAGAGTGCTCAACTTTAATTTCTTAAATGGGCTTAGTATAATATATATATATATATATATATATATATATAATTTAAGGATATGTTCCGTTTAATGCTGGCCACTGATAAAAGATTTTGTTACGACACTGCTCCTCACCCTAACTGTGATTCCGGATCGAACCTCAAAGAATTACGAGTCTTCATCGTAGCAGCAAACTCTAGTGTCTTCGTTGCTTAGGTCACGCTCTCCGACGAGAAGAAAGTGAACTCATATGCAGATCTGTGACTCTTGAACTCAAGAGCGGATTGCAAAAGCGTAGGGGTGATCATTTGAAAACCTGGCTCGTGACGGTGTGTTACATATCCGAAGTGTGGGTACGGAAAAGTTTGTTGATAAAACAGATGCATCTGGCGATTATCAGTTGATAAGATAATTGTCGGATGACCAAAAAGTGATTTGAAAATAAACTAAAAAAACTCACAGAAAACACCTGCACAGGAAGAGGTAACTATCGGATGACACAGAGGTCAGCTCTGATAAGAAACACTGTACCAAAACAGGAAACACCTGCAACTTAAAAAAGCGACATAGACTGATCAATGGTCATAATGTAAAATCGTGTTGAATCACTTAAACGGTAAGAACCCAATGTCAAAGAAACAGAAATGTCGGAAAGGTTAAAGATCATATTGCCAGGTGCGGTTGTGTCATGCCAGGAAAATATGGACAGATTTTGGAAGGTAAATAAGGTTCAAAGGTGTCACTGAGTGCGATCTCAATGCGATCGCCCAGGTGGCGACAGAATCTTTATATAATGACAACCGAAAATCAAAAGACAGTCAGTTGACGATCGAACCTCGAAGGGAATCAACCGTCTAATTCCCTGTGCACAAAGCCTCTCCAACCACCACCCTCATCGTAACCGACAAATAAATATACATATTATATTTTCCGAAGATAAGCGTGTTGTCATTTTATTAAGCCACGCACAATACAACAGTCTCCGCCGTTGGACAAAGGACTGGCTCAAAATTGTCATCGATGCTTCCGCAGACCGGAGACAATGGGCCGCTGTACCCCTTGGATCCCGGTTCAGCCCATCTGACGAAAATCAATTCAGGTACAAGTAAGTATTCCTAACCCTAACCCCTGAAAAGAGGGAGTACTACCTGTGTGGATGGTCTCGTGACAAAAGAACAGACACTACACTACCCCCTGAAAAGGTAATGCCTGGGAAGATGGTATCATGACGAACGGACATATACCACACTGCTCCACAAAGCAGAAGATACAGCATGTGGGGATGGTATCATGACGAACAAACAGATACTACAGGGAAATATCACGTAGCGGACATTGAACAGAAAATACTCTATTTTAAGTAATGGACATATCGTACTTCTCGTGTTAAATAGTCGTGTTTTTATTTTATCTCCTATGAAAGTCTTTTCTTTCTTTTTCACGTATTTAAGAAGAAAACGAAGATATCGGAAATGCAAACGAAAAAGAAAACCATTTACTGAATTATCTCCCCTGAATATTTTAAAATAAAAAGTCTTCTTCCAACGAAGTTAAATAAACGAAACAAAACACGAAAAAAAACGCTACGTATAGTTTTTGTTTAATCATTTTTTATGGGGTAAAGTGGTAGGTGAAACAGTAATATTGTTTAGTACAGCGGTCCGAGCGAGTACAAAAAGGATACTTATTCATCTATCTACCTCTCTCCCTCTCCCTCTCTCTCCCTATCTCTCTCTTTCTCTCTCTCTCTCTCTTTCTATCCCTTTCTCTCTCTGCCTCTGTACTAGTCTTTCTTTCTCTTTCGCCTCTCCTTCTTCGCCCTCTATGAAATGTAGATATAACATATCTTAAAATAAGAAGTTATATGTACAATACGAATCAAAAGTAAATATACAGTTACATAACGAAAGTTGTTAGTTGAATAGAGGAATGATTGATGGATGGGAGGTCAGAATTTAATCTGAAGTTAACGGAAGTTAAAGAACCTCCAGGAACAGCTTTTACTAACCATACAGCGGGAATTTACGGGTGCTATCATTGGAAATAAGTGGTGGAGCCGTCTTAAGAAAGTTATTAGGTCTTTCGTTGCTGATTATAGTCGCCGACTCAACCTTAAATCAAAGACAACGAAAGTGGCACTAGAAGCTAGATTAAAATGGGCGGTGAAGGCGAGGGATAGCTATACTTTTACTATAGTTAAGTCTAAACTGAACTCTTTGGGTAACAAGGAGGATCAGGGACTCTTAGTTAGGTCTAGGTTAAAAAGAGTGCCGCACGAGTCAACAAACATGGCCGCTTCACTACGTGCAGAGGAGCGTCAACGGTCCACTGATCGTTACATCGCCAGTGTCACATTATCGGATGGGCGTCTTGTGATTACAAACGACGAGATTTTGGAAGGTTTTCTCTCTCATTTTCTAGGAACTTTTTACTAGGGAGCCCGGTTAGACAAGGGTTCAGTTCGACGCCTATTTAGCCGACTTTTCTCGTCTTGAGGCGACCGAGACGGCTTGGTGCGAAGGGTGTATAAAAGAAGATGAAGTCCTGCAGGCCCTGAAACAGGTCGGGCTTGATAAGACTCCGGGGATCGATGGTTTCCCCTACGAATTGTATTTGAGGTTGTCGCCCATTTTTGTCCCCATGCTGGCTGCGTTGTTCAATTCCTGGTTTATGAACGGGGCCATTCCCAAGTATTTTACTAGGGGTATCACCAAATTGCTTCGCAAGGACAAAAATGGTGGGGATGGTGTAGGTAATTTTCGGACTTTAACGATGTTAAATACAGAGTTAAAGATTTTGGTCAAGTTCTTAGCTAACCGTCTGCAGGTTGTCTTGTATCGTCTAATAAGCCCCAAATAGACTTGTGCTGTTAAGAGCCGGACGATCAAAGATAATTTGTACATGGCACGCCTGATAATAGATAAAGTCGACATTGAAGCCGCACTGATAAATTTAGACCAGTTCAAAGCATTCGATAGGATCGATCATCGTTACTTGGAGGCTGTCTTCGGATGGATTTGGTCCTCAGTTTTGCTCCTGGATTCGCCTCTTGTATGCACACCCTGGTGCGCTGGTGAAGGTGAATGGCTTGAAGTCGAAGCTTTTCAATTTGTCCAGATCTATTCGTCAGGGATGCCCACTTCCACCAATGCTTTATGTGATTGCGTTGGAACCTTTCCTTCGCAGGCTTAGGGTAAATCCGGTCCTTCGAGCGATTACTTTTTCTGGTCCTTGCACTACGATTAAGTACTTCGCTGATGTCGACGACGTCACTGTGCTTGTAACGAGCAGTGTTGAGATTCGGGTCGTCGACATGGAAATAAGACTGTATGAACAGGTGACAAAGGGGCAAAATCAACTGCGACAAGTCTGTTGGCTTACGCATTGGTGCCTGGAGGAGTTTACCCCTTCAGGGACTCTTTGGTTGGACAAATGGGCTTTGCAAGATACTCAGCGTCTGGTTTGGTCCTGATCTCCAGTTGGAGAAAAATTGGTTGGAAGTTTTGAAAGTCTTTAAGGCCGCAGCTGATCTGTGGTCTTTGAGAAAACTTATATTGAAGGGAAGAGCGGAGATGTTTAATTCGTACACTTATCTTTTCATTCTTTACCGTCTTTCAGTGCTTCCACTTCCGGTAATCACACTACGTGTGTTAGTGCATGCTCTTTTCAATTTCTTTCACTTCCGGTAATCACACTACGTGTGTTAGTGCATGCTCTTTTCAATTTCTTTCACTTCCGGTAATTACACTACGTGTGTTAGTGCATGCTCTTTTCAATTTCTTTCACTTCCGGTAATCACACTACGTGTGTTAGTGCATGCTCTTTTCAATTTCTTCCACTTCCGGTAATTACACTACGTGTGTTAGTGCATGCTCTTTTCAATTTCTTTCACTTCCGGTAATCACACTACGTGTGTTAGTGCATGCTCTTTTCAATTTCTTCCACTTCCGGTAATCACACTACGTGTGTTAGTGCATGCTCTTTTCAATTTCTTTCACTTCCGGTAATCACACTACGTGTGTTAGTGCATGCTCTTTTCAATTTCTTTCACTTCCGGTAATCACACTACGTGTGTTAGTGCATGCTCTTTTCAATTTCTTTCACTTCCGGTAATCACACCACGTGTGTTAGTGCATGCTCTTTTCAATTTCTTATGGATTGGAAAGCAGCCCATGGTTCGTCAGGAGCTCTGTTACCTACATCCGTCTGAAGACGCTCTTGGTATGCCAAGCGTTGCGATTCGTCAACATATGCTTCGCCTAAACTACCTAGACCGAATGTGTACACCTCGTGAGGGTAACGGTGAGTTCTTGAAGGAAGACACAAGTAAAGCTTTTCCGGCTATGAGAAGTGTGCACTTGCATGAGGAAGAGGGGGGGGGTCCGATTACCCCGAAACGAGTGATCCTTTTCTTGCGAGTGTCAACAGTCCTTGATGTTCCTTTTACGGGTGAAAGAAAGCCTCTCTGACACCCGAGTGTTGTCCCGTATATCGGGTGATAGTGAGGAGATCTGTGCGAAACGATACGACTGAGGAGTTCGGTCTTACGAAAGGGGGAGCTTCGCTTAATCTGGCCTTGGGCGCCTGCGGTGAGGTGTTTCGACAATTACGAGGCATCACACACCTGGCTGATAATAAGAAATGCTCTCTGGGTCGGCCAAAAAAATTTACGCAGTGGGCTTAACTGAGACACCGAGTTGTGTCCGATGCGGTGACTAGGGGTTGCTTTTATTCACGCTTTTCTTTTCTTTTCTTTTCTTTTCTTGTCTTTTTGTTTCTGGTTTCGGTGCTTCCAGAGTTGCTCGTGGATCGGTGTCTCTTGCTGCAGTGATTAGCCCTTCCATGTTCTGTGTTATGTATTCCGCCAGCTCTATTTTGTGTTTTACACAGTCTTCTATACTTACCAGTCCTCTTCCGCTTTCATTTCTTTTCGCGTAGAGTCTGTCCGTATCGTCTTTTGGATGTATTGCTTTGTGCATGGTCATTAATTTTCTAGTCCTCTGGTCAAGGTGCCTGAGTTCTCCTTTAGTTCAGCCTATGAATGGTCCAAAGTATCTTATTAGCGATACTGCCCAGGTGTTTATTCCTTTTACTAGATTTCTGCTATATAATTTCGTTTCTAAGAGTTTTCTTGTTCTTCACAAATATTATTTTCCAATCTTCTCTTTTATTAGATTCTGTAGATTTGGTGGCGTCTGCTTCCAGAACTCCCAAATATTTATAGCTATCCTGGTCGCCTAGCGCCCTCATCTCCTCTTGGTTAGGCAGTTCTATGCCCTCTGTTGTCTCCAGTTTTCCTGCTTTCATCTCTAGCAGTGCACACTTTTCCATTCCAAATTCCATTTGAATGTCCTGACTGAAGATTCTGGTCGTATTTATCAGCTTTTCCAGTTCCTTTTTGCTTTTTGCAAATAGTTGCAGGTCGTTCATGTACATGAGCTGGTTTATTCTTTGTTCTGTGTCTGTAAACTCGTATCCTGAGTATGTAGTTGAGTGGCATCATAGCTATAATAAACAGTAGTGGTGATAGGGAGTCTCCTTGGAAACTGCCTCTCTGTATTTTTTTATCTCAGCCAGGTGTTGTCCCCCAGCTGTCAGTTCTAGTCTCCATGTTCCCATTGCTTTCTTAATGAAATTAATAATCATGTCGAGTATCTTGTACATTTTTAAGCATTCAATTATCCATGCTTGAGGTATTCTGTCGTATGTATTATTATTATTATTATTATTATTATTATTATTATTATTATTATTATTAATATAATTATCATCATTATTATTATTATTATTATTATTATTATTATTATTATTATTATTATTATTATTATCATCATCATTATTATTATTGTTATCACTATCATTATTATTATTATTATCATTATTATTATTATTATTATTATTATTATTATTATAATCATCATTATCATTATCATTATTATTATTATTATTATAATGATTATTATTATCATTATTATTATTATTATTATTATTATTATAATAATCATCATTATCATTATCATTATCATTATTATTATTATAATGATTATTATTATCATTATTATTATTATTATTTTTATTATTATTATTTTATTATTATTAATTTCTTGTATTTTTTTTATAATTTTCTTTAAACTTAAAATTCTATTTAGTGTAAGTTTTAAACTTCAAATTATATTAATGTTTTATTTTTCAACTTTTTTATTAATATATTTTGTGGGGTAATGTTTCTTGAAGCAGTACTATAAGTTGAAAATCTCTTTCATTTATTTTATGGTGAACTTATCTATTAGTTAATTTTTTTACTATTGGTTCTAATGTTTGTGAATTTTTATCCTGAAAAAAATTTGTAATTGTTAAAAAATTCCTTTTTCCATTGTATGTTTTTTTTATATGGCTGTAATGTAAACAGTCTTTATTTCCCTTATTGTACCCCATTGTATGTTTGATATAATTGTTTTGTAACCGGTTTTAAGTGAATTGTAATTATCATATTCTAACCCTCCATCAACCTCGCGAATTGCTGTATAACTGATTAATTTCCACACTCTAGTCATGATGCCATGTTTTAACTTCGAACTTGATGTCTATTCCTTGTCCTGATGTTGAGACTTGATATCTATAAATATTCATATCGTCTCAGAAACGATCGTACACAAAATTGTTGTTTATGTTGAATTCTTTAAACGTATGTAAATGAATTTATTTACCTCGTATCCATAATATATATATATATATATATATATATATATATATATATATATATATATATATATATATATATATATATATATATTTATATATATATATATATATAGTAAGCTATGAAAATATATTTATGGCAATTAAGCTACACAGAGGTTTCCGCGTTTCATCCTCGGGGGGATCTTCAGGCTAAAATGCATGGAGTTAGTTTTACCGGGTGTTTTTATATAGACGTCTAGCTAGTTAATCAATCAGATTCTTTGTTTTCCTCTTAGCCGATCGTTGGGCTTCCCACGAACAAAGGTTCGGTTAGTTTTACTTCCTATATCCTGTTCTATTGTTCTGTAGTGTCAATAGAATGGGTGAACTTATTTTAACATGTGGTTCCTTGTGTAGCTTAATTGCCATAAATATATTTTCATAGCTTACTACCTGGCTACTTACGTATCGAGCACTGTTGAAGTAAATACTGAAAATTGATACATAAAACATTATATCTCCTTATAACATTTTATGTGGATACATGAAATAGTAATATATATATATATATATATATATATATATATATATATATATATATATATATATATGGGGTAAGGTACACGATAAGTCATGAAAAATGAAATGCTGTGGTAGACAAAATGTATGAAAAATGACAAACGGAAAACAGGTTAAAGTGCAGGAGAAAAACAAAAACAAGAGATTTGACCGGTTTCGTTCGTGTTAGCGAACGTCTTCAGAAAAAGTGAAGATGTGGAAATAATTTTATTTTGCAAGACACACACATGGGAGAAGGAAAAATTGTTCTGATTGGACCATATGAGAAGACTTTTAGTGACATAATCTGATATATTCCGATTAATTTTTGGGTGCTCGCGTTCGGTGTATCAATTTCATGCCCATTCCTATGTGTGTTTATCCTAGCTAGTTCCTCTGTCTTCTTACCTCTTATCGCCTTTACCCCTCCGCCTACCGCCTCCTCTATACTAGCTCAGTAGGTGTGAAAGAGAAAAAAAAAAAAAAAGAAAGAAAAATATAAAAAGTAGAATAAGAAATAAAGGAGAATGTGTCACCCACTTGTCATATTTCAATGTCACTAAATGTCTTCTCATATGGTCCAATCGGATCACTTTTTCCTTCTCCCATGTGTGGGCCTTTAAAAATAAAATTATTTCTAAATCTTCACTTTTTCTGAAGACGTTCGCTAACATGAACGAAACCGGTCAAATCTCTTGTTTTTGTTTTTCTCCTGCACTTTAACCTGTTTTCCGTTTGTCATTCCCCCCCCCACACACACACATAAATATATATATATATATATATATATATATATATATATATATATATATATATTATGGCTACAATGCAATGTTCCTTTCAAAAGTCGAACTTTCTACGACATCTGCCTTAAAAGGATTAATCTCTCATGAGTTGTTTACAGCGGTCGTGACGGAAAATACGTTGGAATTAGGGTTTGAAATATGATTCGTGTTCCGGGGTTCGAGCCCGACGACCGGTGTGAATAATTCGTCTCTACACTGACGATTCCCATAAGGATTAAACGTATACGTATGTAGATAACAACAAATATATATATATATATATATATATATATATATATATATATATATATATATATATATATATATATATGAAGTAAATCCAACAAAAGATATAAGAGGGAACTAATATTTTTTAATTAGTAAAACATCCGGATAAAGACTGAAGCTCAATATACTGAATAGAGCATTAATAGCATAATATAAAATGAAATAATAAAATAAGGTGCGAATCAAATTTTATTACAATTCAAAATTCAGCCAAAGTAACTCAAAGTCCTTAACTCATGAGTTTTCAAAGATAAGTCTTCTCCTCAGAGGACCATTACCGCAGTTACTTTGCCTGGATTTTGAATTATAATAAAATTTGATTCGCACCTTATTTTATTATTTCATTTTATATATATATATATATATATATATATATATATATATATATATATATATATATATATATATATATATATATATATATATATATAGATTTAGATTTTTCACTTATAAAATAGACCATTCAGTGAAGACCGGGGTTGTTCCAATAAAAAACAAGCTCGATGATACTCGATTACAGAGTACAGAGCATTTATATGTGATTTTATGAAGGCTTACCAAAGCATTCCTTTCAAGACACCAATGATCACCATTAAAGATATTTTTTCTTACAAATACTATTTATTCAAATTAAATGTTTTTTCCTACACGTGTTTCACTACCAAGCAGTTACTTGCTTGGCAGATCATCAGGGAAATTAAATGTCTGGAATACTGGTTTCAACTGCCGACAAAACACAATGTGGCGTTGTAATAGTTGAGGTCACTTAAGAAGAGAAGAGGAAAAAAAATAAAAATAAAAATAAAAGTCAAACTTAAAAAGCAAGGAAGAACAACGATAAGAAAAGAAAGTCCTAGAAAAGTCTTAGAAAGGTAGCTTGTGCATTATTTCTTCCACCAAGCCAACAAGCAAGTAATCGGTCCCAAATACATTCAATAAAACCACAAAACCGGAACAATGTGCGATAATACACTTTCACGTTAGCCGGTACAATGATGAATAAATCCCCCCCCCCACAAGAAAACAAAAGAACTAAATAAATAAAAAATAAACCGGTCCATTAAAAAAAAGTTTGTTTTTTTTCAAAATAGAAAATAGATTTCTGATAACGATATTACGTTGTAACATTTATTTATGGAATATAGAATAATATTCTCCACAGAGAGTTACAAACAGACACAGCCGTTAAGGAAATATTTTAAATGATTTAAAATAATAACTAGATTTTTGTAGAAGGCCTTTTTATAATAACAGTTTATTTTTGATATATGAATAATTTTTTTTAAAAACAAATTCTGCGGGATAGGCTTTTTTCGCTTCGTTAAACAACAAAACGATAATAATTCGGCAGTTAATTAAATGAAGGATATTTTCCCAAAATGTAAAATGACGTCCCAGACACTAGATGATTAATTTCTATAGGGAATAGGTTTAATAATAAATATTTTTAGAAACAGTATTTTGAATAAATAGTTTCTATATTAAGATTTTTTCTTGATGGAAGGGAGTTTTCTGCGGGATTGACATTCAACTCGTCGTGTGTTTATTTCGAAGGGTAATAAATCAACAATTGAAATAAGACTCTTTGAACTCGGACGAACATTTGTGTTGACTTTTCTTTGTGAGAAGTTGGATTTAGAATTCCCATACTATCATTGGATTGGAATGGTAACTTGTGAGCGGTATCTTGAATGATTTAGTTCTTTTGTTTTCTTGTGGGGGGGGGGGATTTATTCATCATTGTACCGGCTAACGTGAAAGTGTATTATCGCACATTGTTCCGGTTTTGTGGTTTTATTGAATGTATTTGGGACCGATTACTTGCTTGTTGGCTTGGTGGAAGAAATAATGCACAAGCTACTTTTCTAAGACTTTTCTAGGACTTTCTTTTCTTATCGTTGTTCTTCCTTGCTTTTTAAGTTTGACTTTTATTTTTATTTTTATTTTTTTTCCTCTTCTCTTCTTAAGTGACCTCAACTATTACAACGCCACATTGTGTTTTGTCGGCAGTTGAAACCAGTATTCCAGACATTTAATTTCCCTGATGATCTGCCAAGCAAGTAACTGCTTGGTAGTGAAACACGTGTAGGAAAAAACATTTAATTTGAATAAATAGTATTTGTAAGAAAAAATATCTTTAATGGTGATCATTGGTGTCTTGAAAGGAATGCTTTGGTAAGCCTTCATAAAATCACATATAAATGCTCTGTACTCTGTAATCGAGTATCATCGAGCTTGTTTTTTATTGGAACAACCCCGGTCTTCACTGAATGGTCTATTTTATAAGTGAAAAATCTAAATCTATATTCTGCTCCCCAAAGTGAGCTGCTATTCAATACCGGAGTGACCAGGATGTTTGCCAAAGAGGAGATAACTTTCTCACCCAAAAACATTTCCATACCAAACCACAAAGCATACATAATGGACATGGTCCAGGCGGTCCATGCATTCTTGAAGAGAGTCCGATGGCGGGTAATTCACCACAACCTGGGATCGACTAGGGAGTTGAGCAACGTGAATCCGCCTTCTGGCGTCTCTGAACCCCCTGAGTATGCATCTGACACTGAGGATAATTTACCAACAGCCTCCTATAGAAAATTCTATAAAATAGGAACTCACAAGAACCCACCTCACATCCCTGCATTAGAAAGCTTCGAAGCGGATATGCATAATATGGTTAAAAACATCAAAACCAAAAACAGATCACAATATTGGAATCCTACCATTGAACATATCCATAGGACACAGACACGGATTAGGAATAACTCTAACATCACAGTTCCGGCGGATAAAACTTTAAACACATACTCCATGAATATGGAAACATACAACAACCTAATCCTGAAGGAACTGAATAAAAACTACAAGACCGTAGGGAACGGGATGTTACAGGATATTAACTTGGCTGCTCTTAAGATCTGCTCTGAGATTGGTATGGAAGGTAATGTTGAGATATATACCCCTAAATGCCCTCGTTTCACTCTTAAGGATCATAAGCCAGATTTTAGTAATAACCCATCCATTAGACTGATCTCGCCGTGTATTTCAGACATGGGTGTAATCAGCAAAAAAATACTAGACAGAATATTGCCAGGAATTAAACGCAGAACTCAATTGAATCTGTGGACCTCATCAGAGGAAGTGCTAAGTTGGTATAAAGAATTACACATTACTAATCAAAGTAAATTTATAATGTTTGATATAGATTCATACTATCCCTCCATATCCTCTACTTTACTTGAAAAGGCGCTTACCATGGCTAGAAATGAATCCAACATCACAAACTTAGAAATGGATATAATTAGACTAGCCAGAAGGACGCTAATATCCTACAATGATAAGTTATGGACTAGAAAGGATAGGGAAAACAATTTCGATATTACTATGGGGGCACCGGACTCAGCGCAGGTCACTGACCTGGTAGGGATATATATCCTCAGAGAAATTTGTATGAAAATACCTGAACTGGCGGGCGGTCTATATAGGGACGACGCTTTATTCTTTGTCAACACAAGTATAAGGAATCTTGAAACTAAGAAGAAAAAACTCAATATATTCTTCAGCTCAATACAACTTAGCGTAACTATGGATATAAACTACCGGAGGGTCAATTTTTTGGATATTACGCTTGATCTATGCAACAACACATATGAACCTTATCACAAGCCCAACCACACACTCTACTATATCGACGCTAAATCGAATCACCCACCGATGGTGAAAAGAGCCATTATTCCTGCAATATCGAGTAGGATATCTAAGCTGTCCAAGAATCAACAAATATTCGACAGCAGTAAGCAATTCTACAATGAAGCTTTAAACAGATCAGGATACAAGGAAAAAATTAATTACCTTGTGCCTCCTTCGGTTGGGAATGGGGGATTAAACGGGAGACCGATTGCCTCTCGATCAATGGTTTCATATAATAGGGCAATGGGCAAGGCTAGATATAGGAGACCTGGTGTATCCCACGGTAATGTAAACCAGGTAGGGTGGGAACCGGTTGATGATAATATTCGTGAAGTTGGAAGTAACGAATTGAACTCACATGCTACCCAAACCGGGGGGGAAGGTAGGAAGAAAAATAGGAGAAGGACCACTACATGGTTCAACCCCCCCTATAGCCAGCATATTAAGACTAATATCCCAAAGATTTTTTATAGCATAGTGGAAAAAAACTTTCCAAGGGATAGCAGATTGGGGGGAATCATTAACAAAAATACTGTAAAACTGTCTTATTCAACCTGTAGAAATATAGCCACATCCATCATAGGATATAATAATTCTAAGATAACTAAAACAAGGGAAGCCATGTTCTCTTCTGGTGTTGATCCCAGTAACACCAGTACAGTGAGAACCTCCATTATAAATAACCATAGTAGTAGAACATCCAGCAACGGCCCAGCACACAACTGTAACTGCAGAGCTTCTAACATCTGTCCACTGGGGGGGAACTGTAGAGTTTCAAGCATTGTCTACAAATGCGATGTGATAACAGAGAGTAGTAGGAAATCATATATCGGTTCAACCGGGGGTGAGTTCAAAGATAGATTCAGAAACCACATGAGTTCCTTCAGGGGAGGCCAAAGGGAAGACATAGATAGGCCTAACACTTCTGTTGGCCGTTTTGTGAGAAACCTCATTGCTAGACAAGACCCTTTCGAACTGAAATGGTCAATTTTGGGGAGGGCTAACAAATATAAACCGAACAAAAAGAAGAGATGCAACCTATGTGCATTGGAGTCGTACCACATCATGACATCTAGAGATAGTTTACTGAACGCTAGGCAGGAAATACTACAATGCTGTTTGCATAGAAACCGTTACCTGTTATCAAGCCTAAAACCTGGATAGGAGGGGAATTGGGGGAAGTATAAACTTACAGCAGAGATAGGCAGGATGGACACTTCCTGAGGCAATCTGGGGCAATAATTAGTGTATAATAGGGAGGATGAGAATTAGTAACACGTACTTATGCTAAGATATGTCTTAATTCAATTATTAGCGGATACTCGAGACTTAGGTTGTGGGTGATAAGGTAGGAATATTCTATCGGAATAAGGCCCAGTGATAGTCAACTATAGTAAATACTTATTCAGCGGAATAGAGGGGGGAAATTGTGTTACATATAAAAAGATAGTGGAATAATAAATAATAAATCACAATTTATTCTCAGAAATAGATATATTATACGAAATGCATTGGGGATTTCAAGTAATTTTAAGTGAAAAATAAGAAATAGCAACCTGGATGCTATCACTATCTAATTAAATTAGGTTAAATTAAATTAGTTTTTAATTAGATTAAAATAAATAAAACAATTTGGTGGCAGGAATGGGGAAAAGTAATTAAGGAAAAAATAATTTTAAAAACATGCATGCCGACACGGACTTAATTTCTAAAAATAGAAACAATTGAATTTTATAAAAAAAGTATTTTGTACGGGATTTTAAATTAGTAATAATAAAGTCTCCTGTCATTTAACGAGTAAGAGTGATATTTTCCCGTAAAGTTGAAAAAATAAACCGGTCCATTAAAAAAAAGTTTGTTTTTTTTCAAAATAGAAAATAGATTTCTGATAACGATATTACGTTGTAACATTTATTTATGGAATATAGAATAATATTCTCCACAGAGAGTTACAAACAGACACAGCCGTTAAGGAAATATTTTAAATGATTTAAAATAATAACTAGATTTTTGTAGAAGGCCTTTTTATAATAACAGTTTATTTTTGATATATGAATAATTTTTTTAAAAACAAATTCTGCGGGATAGGCTTTTTTCGCTTCGTTAAACAACAAAACGATAATAATTCGGCAGTTAATTAAATGAAGGATATTTTCCCAAAATGTAAAATGACGTCCCAGACACTAGATGATTAATTTCTATAGGGAATAGGTTTAATAATAAATATTTTTAGAAACAGTATTTTGAATAAATAGTTTCTATATTAAGATTTTTTCTTGATGGAAGGGAGTTTTCTGCGGGATTGACATTCAACTCGTCGTGTGTTTATTTCGAAGGGTAATAAATCAACAATTGAAATAAGACTCTTTGAACTCGGACGAACATTTGTGTTGACTTTTCTTTGTGAGAAGTTGGATTTAGAATTCCCATACTATCATTGGATTGGAATGGTAACTTGTGAGCGGTATCTTGAATGATTTAGTTCTTTTGTTTTCTTGTGGGGGGGGGATTTATTCATCATTGTACCGGCTAACGTGAAAGTGTATTATCGCACATTGTTCCGGTTTTGTGGTTTTATTGAATGTATTTGGGACCGATTACTTGCTTGTTGGCTTGGTGGAAGAAATAATGCACAAGCTACTTTTCTAAGACTTTTCTAGGACTTTCTTTTCTTATCGTTGTTCTTCCTTGCTTTTTAAGTTTGACTTTTATTTTTATTTTTATTTTTTTTTCCTCTTCTCTTCTTAAGTGACCTCAACTATTACAACGCCACATTGTGTTTTGTCGGCAGTTGAAACCAGTATTCCAGACATTTAATTTCCCTGATGATCTGCCAAGCAAGTAACTGCTTGGTAGTGAAACACGTGTAGGAAAAAACATTTAATTTGAATAAATAGTATTTGTAAGAAAAAATATCTTTAATGGTGATCATTGGTGTCTTGAAAGGAATGCTTTGGTAAGCCTTCATAAAATCACATATATATATATATATATATATATACATATATATATATATATATATATATATATATATATATATATATATATATAGAGAGAGAGAGAGAGAGAGAGAGAGAAGAAAAAGGAGTGATAAATATGCGACTAATGTCCAGATTTATTTCAAATTTCAATTGTTCAATGCAAGGTGTATTCAGTAATAAACTAGTGTTTATTATTCTTTCCTTAAGCCAAGGCTTTTCAAAGATCGAGATCTTATCATCAGAGGAGAAATACAGATGGATAAGTTGGCTTTCGAAAAAACCAAAGTTCAAATATTTGAAAAATATGAAAAATATTATTTAAAAAACGCAGTGAAAAAAGAAAAGTTTCGGGTGGTAAATTTCCGTTGAGAGGAAGTCCGATGAATTGTAGAACGCGAAAAAATATTTGCAAAAATATTTGCGTAGGAGCAGTGTGGAGAAAAGTGTTCAGAATTATAGGTAAATCCATATATATATATATATATATATATATATATATATTCATGAATTGTATCATTTTTATATAATACCCGGCCAAAGCCGTGTATCCCTGCTAGTGGACAATAACGCAATAAGAGTTAAATAAATGAACATGTTCCTCTGACTATAAACATGTCAGAGTTGCGAATTTGACACTTAAAAAAATCAATTGTAACAAGGGTAGGCTTAATTTGATTGGAACAGTTTTATGAGTTGAATTAAATTAGACATTTCCCAGCTGTTCCACTCATACCAATAAAGATGTTTCATCAGCTCAGACTCGAGATAATTTATAACCAGTAATTAAAAAATTTACCAATATTCAGTCTTTGAATTTCATTTTTTTAATATTAACATTTTTGTAAGTCTCACACATAAGCAATCACCAGTGGTGGATCAACTGCTTAAGTGATATGTCCACCCCCTAAACTACAGGGGAACTCTTTGAGCCTCGAAGCAACTTTTTTTTTAGTTGTGAATCTTTGAATTTCATGTTTTTAATATTAACATTTTTGTAAGTCTCACACATAGGCAATCACCAGTGGCGGATCAACTGCTTAAGTTATATGCCCACCCCCTAAACTACAGGCAACTATTTGAGCCCCGAAGCAACTTTTTTTTTAGTTGTTAATCTTTGAATTTCATTTTTTTAATTTTATTTTTTTTGTAAGTCTCACACATAGGCAATCACCAGTGGCGGATCTACTGCTTAAGTTATATGCCCACCCCCTAAACTACAGGGGAACTCTTTGAGCCCCGAAGCAACTTTTTTTTTAGTTGTGAATCTTTGAATTTGTTTTCTTAACTTTTACATTTCTGATAATGTTGTGGCCTACAAGAGCCGAAAAGTAATACGACAACAAAGAGGATAAAGTTAAACAGAATTATGTATTTAACGAAAGTACAGAAGAAAATGTGTTGCCAAAAACTGCTTCTGGTTTGGTGATAGCGACTCTGTCCATTAGCACCATTTTCATTGTTCATATTGCTAGGAAGAATCCATGTCGGTGCACAATAGGATAGATTAAAATAACAGATGACATTGTGTTTTTTTTTGTCGTCTTCAAACCCAATGCCAACAACTTCTTATCACAGAGTTCCTTCATAAGCAATGAAACGCAGTTCACACCATTAGCCAATGTTAGTACTCCCATAGTGTTCCACATCGTTCCGCTAGCAACTATTCTCCTCTCATCAATCCTTATCCTCGAGATGATCTTGGCCTTCATAAATGGTGACCCAATAGTTAAAAAATAAGTCAATAATATCCAATAAATCTAACCTTTTGTATTCGACTTTTGTTCATGAATCTTCTTAATATTAAAGAGAGGTAATACATACAAGATGTAGTACTCAAGGGATGCAGGTGATGAGGATGTAGTACTAAAGAGATTAGTACTAAACAGATGTAGTACAAAAGTGATGTAGTATTAAATTAATGTTGTACTAAAGAGATTAGTACTAAAGATATGTAGTACTAAAGGGATGTAGTATTAAAGAGATGTAGTATTAAAGGGATGTAGTACTAAAGAGATGTAGTATTAAAGAGATGTAGTACTAAAGAGATCTACTAAAGAGATGTACTAAAAAGATGTACTAAAGAGATGTAGTATTAAAGGGGTGTAGTACTAAAGAGATGGAGTACTAAAGAGATGTACTAAAAGGATGTAGTATTAAAGGGATGTAGTACTAAAGAGATGCAGTACTAAACAGCTGTAGTACTAAAGAGATGTAGTACTAAAGAGATGTAGTACTAAAAGGATGTAGTCCTAAAGAGGTGTAGTACTAAAAGGATGTAGTCCAAAAGAGGTGTAGTATGAAAGGGATGTAGTACTAAAGAGATGGAGTACTAAAGGGATGTAGTACTAAAGAGATGTAGTACTAAATACATGTAGTACTAAAGAGATGTAGTATTAAAGAGATGTAGTACTAAAGAGATGTAGTACTAAAGAGATGGAGTACTAAAGGGATGTAGTACTAAAGGGATGTAGTACTAAATACATGTAGTACTAAAGAGATTAGTATTAAAGAGATGTAGTACTAAAGAGATGTAGTACTAAAGAGATGTACTAAAGAGATGTAGTATTAAAGAGATGTAGTACTAAAGAGATGGAGTGGTACACGGATGTAGTACTAAAGAGATGTAGTATTAAAGAGATGTAGTACTAAAGAGATGTACTAAAGAGATGTAGTATTAAAGGGATGTAGTACTAAAGAGATAGAGTACTAAAGGGGTGTAGTACTAAAAAGATGTAGTACTAAACAGCTGTAGTACTAAAGAGATAGAGTATTAAAGAGATGTACTAAAGAGATGTAGTATTAAAGGGATGTAGTACTAAAGAGATAGAGTACTAAAGGGATGTAGTACTAAAGAGATGTAGTACTAAACAACTGTAGTACTAAAGAGATGTAGCATTAAAGATATGTACTAAAGAGATGTAGTATTAAAGGGTAGCAGTACTAAAGAGATGGAGTACTAAAGGGATGTAGTACCAAAGAGATGTAGTACTAAAGGGATGTAGTACTACAGGGATGTAGTAATAAAGGGGTGAGGAATCATAGGGATGTAGTACTAAAGAGATGTAGTATTTAAAGGAATGTAGTACTAAATGGATCTATTACTAAAAAGAGATAGTACGAAAGGAGTGTAGTACTAAAGAGATGTAGTACTAAAAAGATTAGTACTAAAGAGATGTAGTATTAAAGAGATGTAGTACTAAAGAGATGTAGAACTAAATATATGTAGTACTAAAGAGATGTAGTACTAAAGATATGTACTAAATAGATGTAGTATTAAAGGAATGTATTATTAAAGAGATGATGTACTAAAGAGATGTAGTACTAAAGGTGTGTAGTACTAAGGAGATGTAGTACAAAAAAGAAATAGGATAAAATAGTTGTAGTATTAAAGGGATGTAGTACTAAAGAGGTGTAGTACTAAATAGATGTACTAAAGAGATGTAGTATTAAAGAGATGTAGTACTAAAGAGATGTACTAAAGAAATGTAGTATTAAATGAATGTAGTACTAAAGAGATAGAGTACTAAAGGGATGAAGTACTAAAGAGATGTAGTATTAAACAGCTGTAGTACTAAAGAGATATAGTACTAAAGAGATGTACTAAAGAGATGTAGTATTAAAGAGACGTAGTACTAAAGAAATGGAGTACTAAAGGGATGTAGTACGAAAAGGATGTAGTACTAAAGGGATGTAGTACTAAAGAGATGTAGTATTAAAGAGATGTAGTACTAAAGAGATCTACTAAAGAGATGTAGTATTAAAGGAGTGCAGTACTAAAGAGATGTAGAACTAAAGAGATATAGTACTAAAGAGATGTAGTACTAAAATGATGTAGTACTAAAGAGGTGTAGTACTAAAGAGATGTACTAAAGAGATGTAGTATGAAAGAGATGTAATATTAAAGAGGTGTACTAAAGACATGTAGTACTAAAGGGGTGTAGTACTAAATAGATTAGTACTAAAGGGATGTAGTACTAATGGGATGTAGTACTAAAGAGATGTAGTACTAAAGCGATGTAGTACTAAAGCGATGTAGTACTAAAGAGATGTAGTACTAAAGAGATGTAGTATTAAATAGATGTAGTACTAAAGAAATGGAGTACTTAAGGGGTGTAGTACTAAAGAGATGTAGTATTAAAGGGATGTAGTACTAATAGGATGTAGTACTAAAGAAATTAGCACCAAAGAGATGTAGTACTAAAGAGATGTCGTACTAAAGAGATTAGTACTAAAGGAATGTAGTACTAAAGGGATGTAGTACGAAAGGGATGTAGTACTAAAGAGATGTAGTACTAAAGAAACATAGTACTTACAGGGCGTAGTACTAAAGGGATGCAGATGATAAAGATGCTGTATTTTAGGTCACCATTAGAATTGCTAATTCATCCATTTAATATCTACAGTGACACGCACTAAAAAAGCAGCAAATGTATTTATTTACAACTTTCAATTTTATTGTGTTGCAAAAATTAGTTATTTTTTAAATTATCTTTAATGTGTGAGTTCTAAATTGCTTGTAGGTGTGCATTTCTACTAACCTTGGCAGAATAGTAATTGGAGTATTGTTATTGAAACGCTATGTTGTCACCAGTATTCTTTAGCGGCAACATTGAGGTGACAGCTGAAAGTTCGTTTTGTTTTCTTAAGTATTCTGTAGTGGCAACGTTCACATGTTGGCTGAAAAAATCTATTTTTTGTAAACGAGCTGTTGCCTTCATTTCACTCAATTAAATCAAGCCTTAGACCAAACGTGGATAAAAGAGACACAACCAAAATACATTTTCACTTCGTAAAGTTGTCACTAATAAAATGGGCGAAATGCTATTATAAAGTACTATGAATACATAACTTGGAGAGGGGAACTGACCCCCTCCGTCCATGCTGAAGTGACTCATCGGCCTTGTTTTGAAACAACCGAGGGCCGCGAAGTGAAACGGGTTGGCTGGAAATAATCTGTCACTGACGTCGCCACGCAAAAATTGAAAACGCAGCATGTGCAAAAAAGTGAAAGTGGAGTGCCATGATTGACAACGTTATTTAATTCCTTCTTTCTTTTTCTCTACAGTGAATTATTTTGTTTAAGGTAGCCGGCTGATTCCGCTATGGAAACACACGACTACTAAATAAGTCCCAACACGGGGCGCGCCGGGCTTAGGGAGAAATAAGATGGATTTTAATGAATAAATTATATATTTCATAAAAAGCAAGACAAAAGTTTTAATTCTTATTCAGTATTCCCTTTTCAGCGGTAAACTCAAATGAATGCAACGTGGTAGCGAATTAATGATTAATGCTAATTAATGTTTACAGATGCTTGCCCACCAATCGTTCGGCCGAAGTGACTAAGAACCCGGAAGGTCTTGAGGGCCTAATCACAACATAGGACTAGGACCAGGACTATGAACGATGGACTGATCCGAACGAATGAGTCTTTCCTAATCCTACAATAGGGCTAGGACCGTGCTGGATAGAGTCACGATAGTGTTACAGTTGTCCTGACCAGGCTTTGGCCGGGATTTTTCAGAAAAGAAAAAATAATGACAGTGTTTTTCCATTTCAACTATCGGAAATATAATAGAAATGTCCAAACTTGAAATAAAAATGAAAAGTGCGTATATTGCTGATAGAAATAAAGACGGTATTTTAAAATGTGAGGTATTTTCTCTGTAGACACCGTTTACGAAGATCAAGTAATGTGACTTGAATGAACATCGGAACTTAAACGTTAGTACATCAGAGCTTATTTGGAATACAATATAAAATTTGATTAACAGTTATTTATCAGACATTAAAAAGAGAATATATTCGTAAAACTAATTAATATTATTCGGAGAATTTTCTGCTGATAGCATAATTGCCTTCCATCTTTAATTTACATTTGCTGCTGAAAGGAAAGATTTGTTTTGCTGTGTAAGATTTTCCGAGCAGGATAAGTTGTAATTGCAAAGAAATTAAATCTAATTGGCCGTTGATGTTCTTAATAACATGCACCAACGTTCAACGAGAAACAGAAAGTGAGGTAGAATCAAATATCGATTTTTCATATGAAATCTTTTTAGGTCTGATATATATATATATATATATATATATATATAGGCTGTAGGGACAATTCAAATCCTAACAGAATGAAAATGTAAATTTAAAGAAAGAAGAAAATGTATTCGTATTACTAATTAGTTGTTAAATGAAAAGATTTTTTTATTCCGAAAAAAAATCCAAACAGGATTATTGTATTTGAAAGAAGACTGGACAGAATCAAACATCGAATTTGCATAGTTAATGCTATTTAGGTTTAAAGTAAGAAATCCGGCCAACATAATTATATATATATATATATATATATATATATATATATATATATATATATATATATATATATATATATATAAAAAGAAGGAATGATGAAGATAGAAAGATTTCACAAAATTACATAAAATTACCTAAAATTGATACAAATTTTATTACATCGAATGTTCAGATGCAAGGAGTTACACTAATCTATATATATTCCATGGATTAAGGATTAGTATAACTCCTTGCATCTAGAACTTTCGATGTAATGAAATTTGTATCAATTTTATATAATTTTGTGCAATTTTTCATCTTCATATTTCCTTCTTTAAATTGATTGCTCTACTCAACGTATTGAGCTTTACTTTATCACGATAGATCACTTTAACAATACTTCACTTATAGTTAATTCTATTATATATATATATATATATATATATATATATATATATATATATATATATATATATATATATATATATATATATATATATATAAAATTTTATTTATACAAACATTATATTGGTTACATATGTGCATACGTGTTTCGGTTGTACTCTTCACAGAGAGTTAACCTCTACAGACCCAAGGAGACTTTTTGTCTTCTTTGGTCTGAAGAGGTTGACTCTCTGTGAAGAGTACAACCGAAACATGTATTCACATATGTAACTAATAATGTATGTATAAATAAAAATGTATACTTAAAGTATTGTTATTGGGCACTTTTTATAAACACTGGAGTTTCAACGGATTTACATCTACAGAAACTAATACAATACGTGTACCATATATATATATATATATATATATATATATATATATATAATATATATATATATATATATATATATATATATATATATATATATATATATATATATATATATATGTATGTGTGTGTGTGTGTGTAATCTTAGTTTTATTTTTTTCTTTGCAAGGAACCACTATTTGCTTTATTTATATTTTTCGTTCCATGGGATTTTTACTTTTCCGTATAAAACTCAGGTGGTGGGTTCTCTACAATTAAAATTCTATTTCGGCACAATTTAAGACTTTATCCCAAATATGTGCGACCATCATCATCAGCAGCAGCATCAGCAGCATCTAGTCATGGTAGTGTCACAGATAATCTTGACTCTCTCCCATCATCTCGAATTATAACCCATTGCACCAAGTAGGTCCTAATAGGTGCATTGTGCGTCCTCTGTTGGTTGCTCGGGTTCTGTGCGGTCTCCCCGCTGAACTACATCCCTGTTTTGGCATCCACAAAAGAACATCGCTGACCATTCCATTCTTAATCTCCAACAGTGGCCATCCAATCTTGTTCTTCTCTCTCTCTCTCTTTCTCTCCCCTCTCTCTCTCTCTCTCTCTCTCTCTCTCTCTCAAAGCTGAGATATGAGGAAGGTGTCCGTAGAGTTGCTCCCTTGTGGGGTGCTGCCTCCAGATGTTATGAGCAGTCCTTAGCCTTCTAATGTACACACTGTCAATTTTCTTCCCCGATCTTTTTGTAAAAGCCCAGGTTCTACTTCCATATACGAGAACTAGTATTACAATGGCTTCAAAGAAGTCACGTTTCATCTTCGTCGGAAGAGTTGACTTCCAGATTTCTTTCACCTTGTCCAGTTTAGTTCAGGCTTTGCTGATTCGCACATTTAGTTCACTCTCTGTGCAATTTAGGAAAAAGATATCTTGATTATATTTCTATTTTCCATGTGTGCGATAAAAAAGCGAAATAGGTGAGATATTTCAACCGTCTGAGTATGACCATAAAGTTCATCCGACGGTAAGGTCCCAATTTGGGAGCTTTATGGAGCATGGAGTTACACTTTAGTTACCATCACTCTCAGGTCCACCCTGACCCGGACGAGTGGTAGTACTTGTCAGGGTCCCATCTATGGTCTAAATAGAATTTGTTCCAGGTACGACACTAAACAATTTCAGGTACGCATGGTAAATATGTTCAGTTCTATCCCAACCCACAACCACGAAATCCATCTTCATTCGACCTTTTTTTTGCCAACCTTATTTCCCAATTCTACCAAGTATATATGCGTTTGCTTGGTATATTCAGAGTTACGGCTCTTGGACCTATTTCAAGTCATCGCCTCTCATCTATGCCAACCACGGTGAGAAATAAATCTTCAGAAAGATACTTGTGCATGCGTGAGAAAAAAATGTTTGCGTATTTATTTAAATACAGTCGTCTTCTCATTATCATTACCGTTTTCTTTATAATAATCTTTCGTATTTATGTCCGACCATCGTGTTTACCAAAGAAAATACTTAGCTAAAATGGCGGCGCCTGTGATGGACAAAGTATCAACCATGTGCGTCGCCATGAAAATATATAAAATGGAACATCCAATATTTAAGTTTTATACATGTCTCCCCTGGAAACTGCATCAAATTGTGAGACCCCAATTTGGGAACTTTGATGAGTGAGAAGTGACTTCCAACTTATCATCACTCCCATGTCCACTCTGATCCAGAGGAGTAGCAGTACCTGTCAGGGTCCCATCCATGGGTTTAATAGAAACTATCGTTTATAGACTATTCGCCTACAAAACAAATGAATCTACAAACCAATCATATACAATATATATATATATATATATATATATATATATATATATATATATATATATATATATATATATATAGTAATTCAGGTAAAGTAGACATCCACAGGATAAAAATCCACATAATTTCAACCGGGCTTATAAAAAAAGTGCACAATAATGAATAGAGCTATTTAGATAATTACTTTTATATACACAGACATGTACAAAAAGCCACTACATTGGTGTATCGATGTTATCGATCAATAGTTATTAGAAACTATGATCTAATCAGGCGGAAAAAGTCTTATCCTTTACTCAGATGTTCAGATTAGGAAAGAACAATATGAACATCTGAGTGAAGGACTATACTTTCGTCATAAAATGACCCACCGACTGTTGACATGCCGTAAAACTCATCAACCAACCAACCAACAGTCATTATTCGATAATCAAACAAATAAAAAAATCTGTTTTCAAACACTCGTCTTACTCCGTATTTTTATTTACAAATAAGTAATATTTAATCAGTTTTTTTTAAAAATCAATATTAATTATTTGAATTTTTATCGATTAAGTAAATTCTTTGTTCTTTTTTTACTTTTTTACTTTCACCTCTAAAGAAATTGTTATTCAATTTAGACATTGATATTTCGTTTCTTGTTTGTTTTTGTAAAGATTGAATTTGAAAAAAAAAGAGGTTAAGTAAAAGAAAACGAAAAACAAAATGGCCGACTGATTTAATAACGTTCTCCTCGAGTAGAAACAAAGAAAGAAATAAACTTTACAAATAGTTCGAGTTCGAGTCAACAAAAATGTATTTTTTCTTTTAAATATAGCACCGTGTGGTGCGTTTATGAGTTAACGTTTGTTTCTTGTGTTTCGCGTCCACCCAGGTAAGCAGAATAATTGACGGGAAATAATGGAAGTGTTGGCTGGCACACGTGATTGCAACGAACTCATTTCTTTTCTTGCTCTTGCGATTAAGAATTTGTTATTGATTTCTTGTTTGAAAAAGAAAAAAGAAGCAATCTCAGGAGGGGGTAAAAAAGAGGGAGTAGGAGGAGGAGAGGTAAAACGGAGGAGGAAGAGGAGAAGGATGAGGGTTAAAGTTTTCTGACTATATCCCAATGTTGTCAAAGAGCGGACTTTATTAGAAAAAGGATTTGGAGACAAGCGAGTAAGGTGCCGCGAGACGGGGCAAACAAAGAGACATAATTGATCTAAGGTTGGTACAACTTTTATGTTTTTGTCTTTTAACCTAGTGAATATCGGTTCAATTGTAGAATAGAGACACTTGATAAATACCACTTATTTCGTTATTTTGGATAATATTGAATGTTGATGTTTTGGTTTTTTTTTTTTACGGCATATCATCCAGCTATGGGTTATTTAATGCCGAATAATAGTGCCAAATGGAATTTTATATGTAGGATAGTTATTTCATATTCTTAGAAAATATAGCTTTTAGAAAACATTACTCCTAGAAGACATTACTCCTAGAAGGAAATTTTACAGTGAGAGTGAGATCATTACTCTTAGAAAACATTACTCTTAGAAAACATTACTCTCAGAAAACATTACTCTTAGAATGGTTTATTTTGTTTTACAGAACAATAACCATCCATTATTCTTAGAAAATGTTACTCTTAAAAGGAAATTTTACAGTGAGAGTGAGATCATTACTCTTAGAAAACATTACTCTTAGAAAACATTACTCTCAGAAAACATTACTCTTAGAATGGTTTATTTTGTTTTACAGAACAACAACCATCCATTATTCTTAGAAAATGTTACTCTTAAAAGGAAATTTTACAGTGAGAGTGAGATCATTACTCTTAGAAAACATTACTCTTAGAAAACATTACTCTTGGAGGCAGTCGTAATCTTCTTTTTTCTCAACACAATTGGCCCTCAGCCACCGCCTTCTAGTGTCTATTTAGGGGGGAAATAAAAAGAAGTAAAGTTTTAATTTTTAGAAAAAAAAAAACAGATTGAATAATAGAGTGGAGATGAACCTATAGAGACTAGGGAATGGCGTGACTAGCCGATTTATCGGTTTGGTTTGGTTTGGTTGACGGCATATCAACCATCTATGGCGAATAAAGCTGTCAAATATAATTCTATAGGTAGGATAATTATTTTATAGTCGTAGAATACATTGCTCTCAGAATACGTTGCTCTCAGAATACATTACATTACTCTTGAAAACATTACTTTTAGAGGGAAATTTTGCAGAGAGGGTACCATCATTATTCTAAAAAAAATACTACTCTCAGAATACATTGCTCCTAGAAAACATTACTCGTAGAAGGAAATTTGACAGTGATAGTGGGATTATTAATCTTAGATTATCCTAGAAAACATTACTCCAAGAAAACATTACTCTTAGAAGGAAATTTTACAGAGATGATAGGAGCATTATTCTCATAAAAACCTACCTTAAGAAAACATTACTCCAAGAAAACATTGCTTCCAGAAAACATTACTCTTTGAAAACATTACTCTTGGAAAACATTACTCTTTAAAAAAATGACTCCTTGGAATCGGTAATCTTATTTGTTGTCAACACGATTGACCTTCATCCACTGCTAAAGGATAAATAAGGTTTTGATTTTTTTTGAAGAATCAGATTGAATAATATGGTTGGGGACGAATAAATACTAGAGCATGACGTAACTAGCCGATTAGTCGGATCGGGCCCCTCCGATCTTCCGTCTAGCCGAAGTGAGGGTCGAAGTGGAAGAATGGCCCAGCCACCAAGATCCCGTCCTAAGACATTACGGATCGCCACCCACGACCTACTGGTTGCCTCGTTTTCGAAGGAGGGGGTATCCTTCTGCATGGGGTTGCAATCGGCGAATTCGTGGTCCCGCCGACAGGGCGATTGAATGTTCATTTAAAATTGCTGAATGTTGACCTTAAATTGTATCAGATTGTAATGAAATTTCTGTCCGTTTATACAATAAAACATTTTTTTTAAATTACAATATCCGATGTATTTAAGTCTAGGACAACTGGAAAACGTGCCGTGGTAAACAGAGAAACACTGGTGCTTTTTGTTTCCCTTCTTTAAGGCTAGTTGCACAACCGAGTCTAGTCTATTTAATCCATAACCGACTCTAGTCTAGTTAATCCGCAACCGAGTCTAGTCAATCCATAGCTAGAGGGAGGATATATGGATGCATGTCTTTCTTAAGGATATTAGCAAAAGTGGTGTAGTAGCCCCGACAGAACTCGAACCTGGTGCGCCGAGTCCACAGTCCACACTATACTGCGCCTCTTCCTACAAAATACAATGCAACAATAAATCACTAGTATTCAAACACAGAAATAAATAAGAGAGACAAGAGTTGATGTATGCGCTCCGATTGCTTCGTAAGAGGTCGAATCCACGTAAGCATTTATTTATATAGCATGAGAAATATACAAGGGAGATAATTACAGAATGACTAATGTAAGGGAGGTAATAAGATACAACTTATATCTCGGATATAAACATTGTTGTCGTTTCCAAATGCACGACACTACAGTATTTTATTTATGTAGGAGATTAGACACAAGGTCAGGTGTGGGTTTTGATGAAAGTGTTTCTGTGGAACGAACTGGATTCGAACCTGACACACCCAGGTTCTCAGTCCGCGTCGCTAACCACTTAGCCACCGTTCCATCACAATGCCATCACTAGTAATAAATGATCCGTCTGATTATAACTCGAAATGATAATAACTTCAGAACAGGTCGCAAATATATATTTTTTTTAAATCCGAGGCAACTGCACGTCCATTATGAGATCATCCCGCAAAAATGAAGAAAACAAACTAACAAAACGAAACATTTATTTCTTCTTTTGTCGATTGTCCTTCAAAAAAAATCGGAGGCTTCTTCGTATGCATATTTTAATGTCCTTATTACTGTTTTCTTTCGAAATCAAATAAATAAGAGAAATACTATTATTGTGTTTACGTCTCTATTTACCTGACCCCCCCCTCCCACATGGACAGAGTTAGACACAACGTCGGTATTTTAATGCAGAGACAATCCAGCTCCCTAAAATGAGCACTCTGGATTTGGGACAAAAATTTAAATTGCCTCAGTCTTTTTCACTGACTGAAGACAGAACAGATGAAGTGTAGTATCAGAACGGATACTACACTTTGCTCTTAGCTCCGTTGCGGCCACACTTTTAGCGAGTTTGCTCTGCATCCCTCTCTTGCAGATTCGGGGCCGCTCATATGCCTCGCCACTCCACACTCAATCACGTTGACACAACGGTTCTCGTTAGACCAGGGGCGGGCAACCCCCGGCCCGCGGGCCACATCCGGCCCGTGAAGGCTTAGCGTCCGGTCCGCCACCCTGCTATGCTTTATTATTGCAATCCGGCCCGCGGACCTCCCAGTAAAACTCATATAATTATGTGACATAGACGTAAAAGTAGGTTTCAATTAAGATTTACAGTGGCATAAAAATGTATAAATATCAGCGAGCGATGATGCATGTATATTTCATTTTTCTTTAACTATTAATTTCAAATCCTTGGCCTGAGATAAAAATAGAAAAAGAGAAAGAGAGAGGCAAAGAGGAAACGAGAGACGAGGAAAGGGGCATGAAACAGAGAACCTATGTGAGGTGTGTCAAAACGAATGATGGATAAACTTGCTACTTCCCCCGTCATTATTTTTTATGATTCCAAAATGACTCTTCGTCGACGCCTTTTATAACATCACATACAGAAGTCTCTTGAGAAAAAATGTCAGATTGTAGAGTGTTCAATGCAATTTTTTGTCAAATTTATTCATGTAAACAAAATATAGAAATTCTGAGATTTCGTTTTTCACTCCGGCCCGCGATCTCCTTCCAAAAGTCTCATCTGGCCCTCACTCTGAAAAGGTTACCCGCCCCTGCGTTAGATCATCGGTTTAGCGATGTTAAGTCACGTCATTACCAGATGGGTGACTATTTGGAAATACCAGGCGGTGTATGTGGATAGGGCGGCACCACTTCTTTGCAAGAACTTCAAAAACTAACGTCGACATCTCCTTTGACCAGGATACACATTCTTCTGGGGGGGGGGCGCTTATGAATTTGATATTCCCGAGTGACTTCCTCCTTCTGTAGAAGCCGGCTCAACCCGGCCAGGGTGAATGCGACACCAGGTTAAGCCAAGACACTCAATGCTGTAGTCAAACGAAACCTCGATTCTTCTAGGTTCGCATCTATTTTCCAGCCAGTCGGCATAGACAGAGGCGATGGTCGCCGAAACAAGAAAAAAAATGACAAATACAGCCTCCTAGCCAACCGTTTCAAATTTTAAACCTATCTCAGTCGAAAACACGATGTTTCCTCGGTCCCGATACTGCACGAGTCATACGAGACGTTGGGCGGGTGATAGCCACTTGCAAGAAGGATCCCCGAGAGATCGCTTGGGTGTTTCAGGGTATTCAAATAGGAACACAGAAATAAATAAGAGAGACAAACGTTGATGTATGCGCTCCGATCGCTTCTTTCGTAAGAGGTCGAATCCACGTAAGCATTTATTTATATAGCATGAGAAATATACAAGGGAGATATTTACAGAATGACTAATGTAAGGGAGGTAATAAGATACAACTTATATCTCGGATATAAACATTGTTGTCGTTTCCAAATGCACGACACTACAGTATTTTATTTATGTAGGAGATTAGACACAAGGTCAGGTGTGGGTTTCTGTGGAACGAACTGGATTCGAACCTGACACACCCAGGTTCTCAGTCCGCGTCGCTAACCACCGTGCCATCACAATGCCATCATACACGAGTCATACGAGACGTTGGGCGGGTGATAGCCACTTGCAAGAAGGATCCCCGAGAGTCGCTTGGGTGTTTCAGCGTATCTCCCTAGCTATCACCCGAGGCAACATTATGAGGTCATCCCGCAACGTATAAGTCTTGATGAAGAACCACCCCCTCCAAAAAAAATAAAAAAATAAACTGAACATTTATTTGTTCTTTTGTACATTGGGCTTCAACATTTTAAAGGCTTCTTCATGTGCATATGTTATTATCTATAATTTAGTAACGGAGAAAGTGTTATGTTAAAAGTCCAAAAGTCAAGACTAGGAAAAGGTGATTATGAATTGTACGTATGCAGGTTGGAGTAGGAGGTGTGGGAGATTGATAGGCTTCGTATTATAATTATTATTATTATTATTATTATTATTATTATTATTATTATTATTATTATTATTAGGAAGTAAGTCAATGTTCAGAGATGTCGTCATCTTAGAATTAATCATAACCAAGCATTTAAGTCAAGCAAATATCGAATGATTTAGAGATCACTTCTCTGTGTTGGTGCTGTTGTTGTTGTTGGTGTTGTTGGTGCTGTTGGTGTTGTTGGTGTTGTTGGTTCTGTTGGTGTTGTTGGTGTTGTTGGTGCTGTTGGTGTTGTTGGTGCTGTTGGTGTTGTTGGTGTTGTTGGTGCTGTTGGTGCTGTGGGTGTTGTTGGTGTTGTTGGTGCTGTTGGTGTTGTTGGTGTTGTTGGTGCTGTTGGTGCTGTGGGTGTTGTTGGTGCTGTTGGTGTTGTTGGTGCTGTTGGTGTTGTTGGTGTTGTTGGTGTTGTTGGTGTTGTTGGTGCTGTGGGTGTTGTTGGTGTTGTTGGTGTTGTTGGTGTTGTTGGTGCTGTTGGTGCTGTTGGTGCTGTGGGTGTTGTTGGTGTTGTTGGTGTTGTTGGTGTTGATGGTGCTGTTGGTGTTGTTGGTGTTGTTGGTGTTGTTGGTGTTGTTGGTGCTGTTGGTGTTGTTGGTGTTGTTGGTGTTGTTGGTGTTGTTGGTGCTGTTGGTGTTGTTGGTGTTGTTGGTGCTGTTGGTGCTGTTGGTGTTGTTGGTGTTGTTGGTGTTGTTGGTGCTGTTGTTGTTGTTGGTGTTGTTGGTGTTGTTGGTGCTGTTGGTGCTGTTGTTGTTGTTGGTATTGTTGGTGCTGTCGGTGTTGTTGGTGTTGTTGGTGTTGTTGGTGTTGTTAGTGCTGTTGCTACAACGCTATTATCTGTACGTGTGTGAAGCACGTACTATTGTAGTATGCGTGCGACTGTTGCTTGGTGCGTGTGTGCAGGACTAGCTAACTTGTAGTAGAAATATTCAAGAAAAACGGCAAATTATCGTTTAGAAAAAAAAGCATGACGAAGAATAAAGACGATCGATTATTATACGACTTTTTGATTAGTTGTCCAAAGCAAAGAAAGAAAATGATGTATTTGCTGTTTTATGGTTTATGTTTTTTTCACAGTTTTGCGAGTTAAAAAATATACGAACGAACCCAGCTGGATACTGTGACATCGTCCAAGCTCGACAATGAAGCAACTTATTAAAACGTGGACAATACTTACATTGGCCTTTTTGGCTTGGGGCAAAGTGTAGTATCCAAGTCCATCCTCCGTTTTCTTTTCTCTCTCACTTAGATCCCACTCCCATTTAGAGAACGATCTGCTTGTTTTCGGTTCTGAACAAACCGGAAAAATTGTCGGTCTATTATTTAGAAAGGGTTGGGAGGGTCTTACTAACCGGCTTTTGCTTTTCTTTCTCCCACTCTCCAATATACTCCAATGAATTTCTGTATATGTAACTATATTTATGAAAAATAAAAATTTCAAACCAATTTGTAGATATCTTAAGTAGGATGGCCCCTAGAGTAAATATGGTATTGTGGTGATCAAGATAATTTTTGACCAAGGATGACCAACGACCCTCATTTTCCCTGCACATCTGCCTTGTGCTTAATTTGTTCCAAATGTAAACGTTTATATTTTGGAAGAGGCTATTTTGCCGGTCCCGGCAAAATAGCGAGGGGCTCGTTATTTTGCCGGTCCCGGTAGAATAACGACCCCCTCGTTATTTTGCCGGTCCCGGTAGAATAACGACCCCCTCGTTATTTTGCCGGCTTATGTTATTTTAACCTAACTGTTATGGCCTTGTTAAAGAAAGGGTAATAGAAATAAATAAGGACAAATATTTAATAACAATTTATTTTCATCGTCATCATCAGTTGTTATTCTGTCGGTTATTTTAATCTTTTGAATATAAAAGAAATATCTGCTTTTAATACAAAAGACATTAAAAGTAAAAATTAATTAAATGAACAAAAATATTACAGACAATTAGATTCTTTTGTCGGATTTAGAAGTAATTTGCGTCGGATAAAAAATGTTTTAGTTATTTAAGAAAAAAATAGTTTTCATTCATTAATATAAAAAATTAATAACTCTTGTTAAGAAATCTGATTATAAAAAATAATTAAAGATAAGTCCCTAAAGAAGTTAAATCAGATATACTTTTTTTTCAACAGTGTGTACGTTTATATAATTTCAGTTTTATAAACAGTCTAAACAGCAATTTTAAAACTGATTTTCACTAAATTAACAATTAAATTGAATGTTTTTCTTGCGATAAAATAACAACAGTAGTAATTGTCAATAATTTCAACTGCTACATGTAACGACGAATTTTAATGCAAAGTTGAATTGTTTTACAAACAAACATTCTGAGGTAATCCGGTAAAGAGTTATATTTTTTTTTTAAGTAGACATAAACGGGTTTCAAAGCGAATTATTTGTACTTAAAAACATAATTTGTATTTTTTTACAATAAAAACAATACGTAAATGCATTTAAATGGACATAGAAATTCATCGTAGTTACTTAGTCTATGGTGAAAAAACTTATATTTTTCGTAAGTCGTGGCGAAAATCGCCGTATGAATTATTTATTTAATTTAAAAAGATAGTCAGAAGTTTTAATTATTTCTTTTTTTATTGGAAAAATGTTGAAATAAAAATAAACCGGCAGTTAAGTTGACTCGTGAAATCTTCACTGTAACTGTAACAGTTAGGTTAAATAAACATGAACCGGCAAAATAACAGCCCTATCGTTATTCTGCCGGGACCGGCAAAATAGCCAATTCGTTATATTTTGTGCAAATAAATATTTCAAAGTGTGGTATCTGTTCTGATGCTACACTTAATCTTTTCTGTCTTCGGCAAGTGAACGAGAAATTTTTTTAGACTGAAGCAATTTTTATTTTTGTTCAAATCCAGAGCGTCCCTTTTTTGAGGAGTAGGATTTTTGCTCACATTAAAAATCGACCTTGTGTATAATTCTGTCCTCATGGGGAGGCAAGTAGATAGAAACAATAGTTACATCAGTGGTATAGAATAGCAGGTAAGAATGCTGAAAAGTTGCCCAGTGTCCTTTTCTGGGCTCTAGAAAAGTGATCCTGCACGTCGAAATACTCAGATGATGAGCTACAAATCCATGGTTTCGCAAAGAGGAGGCCACAATCTGTCCTAGTGTGGTACGCATCCTAAAATTTAAATGTGGTCCCAAGTCGCATGTGTATCCCGCTCAGGTGAGATAATTTTAACGGCGTTAGTTTTTTTTTCAATGTTTAATATAGGAAGCCGAAGTTAATCGGGGGTTTATCTCGAGAAGAAAATCAGAATAACAAATTACTTGGGAGAGTAATTCGCTTGGTCAAATCTGATTGAAATATAATAAGCAACCGGGATCACCATTGCTCACGAAATAAACGATGGCTTCACAACTAAAGAGATATGCAGTTTTATTTACAGGAAACACGGGAACAGAGCAGAGATAATACATTGGGTTGAGTGAATGTAGACAGAACGAAATAATCTTTATCCTTGAGTTCGTCGATTCATCTGCCGTCGGCCCGGCAGAGAACGCAGGATCACATCTTGTCTGTTTGAAAGTCAGTCTCGAACTGAAGAGTTGTGTTGATCACGTGATCTGGTTTTAGCGCCAAGATGATTCGACGCGCATGTATCTCGTAACACGCAGACGTGCTATATGCGCACGTGGGGAAAAGGCGATGATTACATAATCGCCAAGTCGAATCACATGTCACTGGCTGTCACGTAGATCAATACAAAATAGGCCGCTCATGTAAGCTGCTACAGGTGTTTCTGTAGGGAGGTGTCGCCGTCCTCCCACACACAGCGCCTGGTATTTTTAAATGGCCACCCATCTAGTGCGACGTCTTCACTAACCCATGTGTGTATAAACAATTATACACTCGCGAGAACCCAGGTTTCGAATCGTCTGCTGACAAAACCACTCGAACGCCGATGTTAATTTATAAAAAAGGTTTATCACAAAGACAAAAATAATCACAGAAAAAAATCAGAGGGACGGGTTATTTTCGTGCGAGTGTATGTGAGAGAGAGAGAGAAAGACAGACAAAAATAGATAGACAGATAGTTCGTCTCGCTAATATAACCTAGTTACATTGTGTGTGCCTGCTAGTACCTCCTCCTTCATTGAGGACGGTGTTTGAAGTGTCGCCAGAAAAAAAGTGCCGGAAGATCTCCATCTGGAAGTCAAATGGTTTCATCACTCTATGTTCTGGGGTCACCTCTCACCCCTAGGTGTCACTTAAACCTTCCCATTCAAACAACAGCCCTCATTATGAAACTCAACGCACATTTTGCTGACGGTCGTTTCTACCAGCTATTTTTTCAAGTGATGATTTTTTGGCCGCTACATGTAAATAAATACAAATAAAATAACAAATTTAACATGGTGTCATGTCTTGTCCACAAAATTACATAAGGGGCAGATAACTCTAACTGCTTCCACATTGGTAATATATTACCAAGCTGGAAGTAACTAGAGTTATCTGCTTTTACGTAATTTTGTTGACAAGATATTCCACCATGTTGAATTTCAGTGTTAATATTACGGTGATAAGCAATATCAGTTAATATTTGTTAAGTATTATTTTTACTTTTCAACATTTTTGCAGAGGGATAGTACCTTTTCGAGTTGCCGCCCCCCCCCCCAAGGGGGTGCCTTCGACTGGTCTCCATGCATCCCAGCATTATGTGATACACAATTTTTGTATTTTCACTATCCAATGCGTGGATAAAACATTATACACCCGTCGGGAAGCCAGGTTAAGGATCGTCTGTTGACAAAACCATTTATAAAAAGGTTTATTAAAAAGAGAAAAACACTCAGAGAAAAAAAATCAGAGCGACAAATTATTTGCGTACGCGTGTAGGATATATAGACAAATACAGGCAGATAGATATACGCCTCCCTCCATTGGAGACGACACTTTGGACACGTCTTCTCTGATTTAATGCGTCGACATAATTTTTTTTTTTTTAAACAGAAAACCTCCATCCGGAAGTCACGTGGTTTTGTCGACTTCCGTTCCGGGGTCACCTCTTAAGTTTTAGATGTCGCTCAAACTTTTCCATTCAAACAACGGCCCTCGTTATGAAACACCATGAACACTGACAAGGCTCAAAGTCACTAAACTCCGGTGATCTTATGAGAACCGGCGTGTCGACGTAATTATGCCAAAGTCGTGTCAAAATAACCACCCATAAGAAACGAGTTGTAGCAGTTACCTCCTCCTTTCAAAACATAACTACACCGGTTGGCCGTTAGGTGTCGCTTTTTCACCGACAGGTGGCGTTGAAAAGCGACACCAGAGTTATCTGCCCTTCGGACTATAAAAACCAGGTGCAAACGGAAAATCCCTCTCTTCTCTTTTCAATTGGCCTCGGCAGAACGACGCTAATACACTAGCGCTTCGTCTCACGCTTTTCTCTTCAACTGGCCTCGGCATAACAACTACCAACACACGTTTCCTCTGTCAACACGTGGTCAAACTACGGTAAGAGTTCTCAACTCATTTTCTTTGTGTACGGCTTTCAAAGACTTTCCCCACGCCGGATTCATTTCTTCTTATACCTTTTCAAGAACTGTTTTTCCATCGACACACATGCATACATCACACACTTCATCATTCCACGTACACACACGTTCAATAAACGTCATTTGAACTACCTCATCTTGTTTGTTAATTATTACTCTGTCTTTTGCATGCAACATTGCTTGATTTAACTAACACGCTTATAATCGGGGGACACGACCCTCGATTCCAACAGAGTCAACAATATAGCATTTCAAATGGCAAGTACATAGTATCTCGTAGTCAACTTATTATTATTATTATTAGTAGTAGTAGTAGTAGTAGTAGTAGTAGTAGTAGTAGTAGTAGTAGTAGTGGTAGTATTGGTAGTAGTAGTAGTAGTAGTAGTAGTAGTAGTAGTAGTAGTAGTAGTAGTAGTAGTAGTAGTAGTATTTCAATCTTGTCGAGGCTCAAGGAGACATCATAGTATCATAGGGAACGGGATTCAGGTCCAGTGATGATAATAGTTTTTTTTTAATGTCGTAAGTTCCCTGGATAAAAAGATCATGATTTGAATGGGTTCGTCGGAAATCCAATAGGGATCCCAACTAAAGTCTCTTAATAAAGTGTAATTTTAAACTACAAGGCTGCAGACCAAGTTGTTTGTATCATTGTTCAAAAACAAAATAATCCTGAATTAATTACTTAAGTGACATATCAAAAATTGCTTTTTGCTTCTTTTTTTTTTATTAAATTAAGAAATGGAAGAAATATCTGACGTATATTTTCTGAATAAAAGATTATAAAAAAAATCAAAAACAGAGGAATACAGAGACGGAAAGATCTAAATGATATTCTTTTTCGTCATTGTTGTGCTAATTAATTATTAATTACACATTGTAGTCATTTTGTAAACTTTTATTGACATCAAATAAGGCATATGATTTATAGGGATCAAATTGGATGGGGATTTGAGCAACAATTAGGGCTGTCAATTATAACGAGGCTGCCTGTGGTTGAAACCCGTATTTACACTTAATATTTAATTAGACTGGAGTCATTTTTTAAGTGTTTTTAAGAACATTTTTAAGTGATTTAAAAACAGATTTTAATTGACACTTAACAATATGCACAAACCCAATCAGAGCATCACAAAATCGCAGGCAAACCCACTAGTATATGAATTAGTTAGTTGAAAATAACAAGAAAGAGTCAATTTTTTTTAATTTCTTCGTTTCATATGAATCAGCATGATAAGCTTTTTTGATCAGCTCGATTCTGCTGTTGGCATTGTAACCCCCGGTTCTTTTGAAAAGGCAGGTACTCACAGGAGGGACCATGTGAAGGTTGTCAACATTCATAGTGAAAGTCGTGCTATGGATCCGACGGGATTCAAAATGCACATCGAAACATCAGTCCGCACAAGGATTCACTTCACCACAGTCAGCTACAAATTTAAAAACGTGCGGGAAGGTAGAAATGCAATGCGATGCGAACGAGGGTAAAAAGTTACTCGATTGTATAAGCTACTCTCTTTCTTTCTTTCTCCATTCGTTTAGCTTGCTCTTGTCTTTTCATTTCTTCCTTTCCCTATCGCATGGAAATGGGAGACAGTAAAATCAATAGCTTTGTGCTACGTCCGCTGTCCACCGTACAACAAAAGTGCTAATTCTACAATCAATGAAAATGATTCCCGCTCATTCGAAACGATAAATTTCTGATAAAAAGTTTATATATATATATATATATATATTTATATATATATATATATATATATATATATATATATATATATATATATAGAGAGAGAGAGAGAGAGAGAGAGAGAGAGAGAGGGAGAGAGAAATGTCACTTCTGTGGGTGCAAATATAATATTCGTCAGCTACAGCAAAACAAGAAGGTCACTTGGATAAAAGCGGAAGGGTTGCGGCTACCTGCATAAAAAGGGATAAAATACATCCGTTTACTAAATAAACAATATGCAGCTTCAGAGATGGAGTGATACGAGAAGTTTTGTTGGAGACATGCCGAAAAAGTCGTGGCTACATTAAATTGCGTAGATGACATGCCAGAAGGAGCGTGGCAGTTTGAGAGTGCGTGGGTGTCCAAAGATGGTAACCGGTTCGATTTTTGATCTGACAGAAAACGACTTGCTAGAGATTAACTTCAACTCCTGTTTGCACACTCCAAACCGCTATGACTCTTAATCACTCTACTCATGTTGCGTTTCAACCTTTTGCATAGCACGCAAAAAAAAACAAGTTGTCGTCATTATTACAAAAACGTATAAAATTTCATAATCATACCTTGTTAGCTGCTTGTTCTTGTATGCGCCTTTTCTGTGGTCTTTCTAGAATGAGGAAACGCCCCATGTTCTTTCATACCTCGAAATAGGACGAAGTCAAGATAAAACTGTTGGAAGACAGAGGAAATTTATTCGACTTGATCTTCGTTCCAATGGGGAGACAGAGAGAGATCGATAATCACTGTTTAATCATATCTTATCAGAGCATTTTAAGTTTAATATTTTTACATGTGTAGCGATTCCAATGAACTGCTGACTTCTCTCTCCTCACTCTCTCCTTGAGCCATGTGACGTCACATCCGTTTCTATCAATTCCAACAGTCTGATAATTCTAACCTCGAGTTTAGCAAGTTGAGTCCGACTGAACTTTGATTTCCTGTTATTTTCAACTAACTGATTCATATACTAGTGGGTTTACTCGCTGAATAGTTAACACTCATTCGTCGCAATGAACAAAACAGATATAAAATTATATTTTTCTACATAAGTGTTCGTCGTCTTTCTTTGAAGCACAACAGCAAAATATACTACAAATTTAATCGCACGCAATTTTCGTTTACTTGTTTTTTCTTTTTACCTACTTATCTTGTACGCGTTATTTCAATTAATTTTGGGCTTGTGATTGTTCTTTCAGCTTATTCTCTTCTACTCATTGTTCATCTATTTGTATACTCCTCATTTCACTTAACTCGTTTGTACTCCCCCATTTGATTTCATCTTTTTGTATTCGTTATCTCACCTAATTTTACAACTCTCGTTATTCCAACCAATACTCATGCTCACACAAGTGAACCCAATCTACACTGTAGTTGATATTCACGTAATGTACTTGTACTCATTATTTAACCTAATTTATTTGTACTCATTATTTAACCTAATTTACTTGTACTCATTATTTAACCTTATTTACTTGTACTCATTATTTAACCTAATTTGCTTGTACTCATTATTTAACCTAATTTACTTGTACTCATTATTTAACCTAATTTGCTTGTACTCATTATTTAACCTAATTTATTTGTACTCATTATTTAACCTAATTTGCTTGTACTCATTATTTAACCTAATTTGCTTGACTCATTATTTAACCGTATTTGCTTGTACTCATTATTTAACCTAATTTACTTGTACTCATTATTTAACCTAATTTGCTTGTACTCATTATTTAACCTAATTTACTTGTACTCATTATTTAACCTAATTTACTTGTACTCATTATTTAACCTAATTTGCTTGTACTCATTATTTAACCTTATTTGCTTGTACTCATTATTTAACCTAATTTGCTTGTAATCATTATTTAACCTAATTTGCTTGTACTCATTATTTAACCTAATTTGCTTGTACTCATTATTTAACCTAATTTGCTTGTAATCATTATTTAACCTAATTTACTTGTACTCATTATTTAACCTAATTTACTTGTACTCATTATTTAACCTAATTTACTTGTACTCATTATTTAACCTAATTTGCTTGTACTCATTATTTAACCTTATTTGCTTGTACTCATTATTTAACCTAATTTGCTTGTAATCATTATTTAACCTAATTTGCTTGTACTCATTATTTAACCTAATTTGCTTGTACTCATTATTAAACCTAATTTTTGTGTACTCATTATTTAACCTAATTTGCTTGTAATCATTATTTAACCTAATTTGCTTGTACTCATTATTTAACCTTATTTGCTTGTACTCATTATTTAACCTAATTCTTTTGTACTCATTATTTAACCTAATTTACTTGTACTCATTATTTAACCTAATTTACTTGTACTCATTATTTAACCTTATTTGCTTGTACTCATTATTTAAATAAATTTACTTGTACTTATTATTTAACCTAATTTGCTTGTACTCATTATTTAACCTTATTTGCTTGTACTCATTATTTAACCTAATTTGCTTGTACTCATTATTTAACCTAATTCGCTTGTACTCATTATTTAACCTAATTCTTTTGTACTCATTATTTAACCTAATTTACTTGTACTCATTATTTAACCTAATTTACTTGTACTCATTATTTAACTATATTTGCTTGTACTCATTATTTAAATTAATTTGCTTGTAATCATTATTTAACCTAATTTGCTTGTACTCATTATTTAACCTAATTTGCTTGTACTCATTATTTAACCTAATTCTTTTGTACTCATTATTTAACCTAATTTACTTGTACTCTTTATTTAACCTAATTTACTTGTACTCATTATTTAACCTAATTTACTTGTACTCATTATTTAACCTTATTTGCTTATACTCATTATTTAACCTAATTCTTTTGTACTCATTATTTAACCTAATTTACTTGTACTCATTATTTAACCTAATTTACTTGTACTCATTATTTAACCTTATTTGCTTGTACTCATTATTTAACCTAATTTGCTTGTACTCATTATTTAACCTTATTTGCTTGTACTCATTATTTAACCTAATTCTTTTGTACTCATTATTTAACCTAATTTACTTGTACTCATTATTTAACCTAATTTACTTGTACTCATTATTTAACCTTATTTGCTTGTACTCATTATTTAAATTAATTTACTTGTACTCATTATTTAACCTAATTTGCTTGTACTCATTATTTAACCTAATTTGCTTGTACTCATTATTTAACCTAATTTGCTTGTACTCATTATTTAACCTAATTTGCTTGTACCCATTATTTAACCTAATTTGCTTGTAATTATTATTTAACCTAATTTGCTTGTACTTATTTAAATTAATTTGCTTGTACTCATTATTTAACCTAATTTACTTGTACTCATTATTTTACCTAATTTACTTGTACTCATTATTTAACCTAATTCTTTTGTACTACTTATTTAACCTAATTTACTTGTACTCATTATTTAACCTAATTTACTTGTACTCATTATTTAACCTTATTTGCTTGTACTCATTATTTAAATTAATTTACTTGTACTCATTATTTAACCTAATTTGCTTGTACTCATTATTTAACCTTATTTGCTTGTACTCATTATTTAACCTAATTTGCTTGTACTCATTATTTAACCTAATTTGCTTGTACTCATTATTTAACCTAATTTGCTTGTACTCATTATTTAACCTAATTTGCTTGTACTCATTATTTAACCTAATTTGCTTGTACTCATTATTTAACCTATTTCTTTTGTACTCATTATTTAACCTAATTTGCTTGTACTCATTATTTAACCTAATTTATTTGTACTCATTATTTAACCTAATTTGCTTGTACTCATTATTTAACCTAATTTGCTTGACTCATTATTTAACCGTATTTGCTTGTACTCATTATTTAACCTAATTTACTTGTACTCATTATTTAACCTAATTTGCTTGTACTCATTATTTAACCTAATTTACTTGTACTCATTATTTAACCTAATTTACTTGTACTCATTATTTAACCTAATTTGCTTGTACTCATTATTTAACCTTATTTGCTTGTACTCATTATTTAACCTAATTTGCTTGTAATCATTATTTAACCTAATTTGCTTGTACTCATTATTTAACCTAATTTGCTTGTACTCATTATTTGACCTAATTTGCTTGTAATCATTATTTAACCTAATGTACTTGTACTCATTATTTAACCTAATTTACTTGTACTCATTATTTAACCTAATTTACTTGTACTCATTATTTAACCTAATTTTCTTGTACTCATTATTAAACCTTATTTGCTTGTACTCATTATTTAACCTAATTTGCTTGTAATCATTATTTAACCTAATTTGCTTGTACTCATTATTTAACCTAATTTGCTTGTACTCATTATTAAACATAATTTTTGTGTACTCATTATTTAACCTAATTTGCTTGTAATCATTATTTAACCTAATTTGCTTGTACTCATTATTTAACCTTATTTGCTTGTACTCATTATTTAACCTAATTCTTTTGTACTCATTATTTAACCTAATTTACTTGTACTCATTATTTAACCTAATTTACTTGTACTCATTATTTAACCTTATTTGCTTGTACTCATTATTTAAATTAATTTACTTGTACTTATTATTTAACCTAATTTGCTTGTACTCATTATTTAACCTTATTTGCTTGTACTCATTATTTAACCTAATTTGCTTGTACTCATTATTTAACCTAATTTGCCTGTACTCATTATTTAACCTAATTCTTTTGTACTCATTATTTAACCTAATTTACTTGTACTCTTTATTTAACCTAATTTACTTGTACTCATTATTAACCTAATGTACTTGTACTCATTATTTAACCTTATTTGCTTGTACTCATTATTTAACCTAATTCTTTTGTACTCATTATTTAACCTAATTTACTTGTACTCATTATTTAACCTAATTTACTTGTACTCATTATTTAACCTTATTTGCTTGTACTCATTATTTAAATTAATTTGCTTGTAATCATTATTTAACCTAATTTGCTTGTACTCATTATTTAACCTTATTTGCTTGTACTCATTATTTAACCTAATTCTTTTGTACTCATTATTTAACCTAATTTACTTGTACTCATTATTTAACCTAATTTACTTGTACTCATTATTTAACCTTATTTGCTTGTACTCATTATTTAAATTAATTTACTTGTACTTATTATTTAACCTAATTTGCTTGTACTCATTATTTAACCTTATTTGCTTGTACTCATTATTTAACCTAATTTGCTTGTACTCATTATTTAACCTAATTTGCTTGTACTCATTATTTAACCTAATTCTTTTGTACTCATTATTTAACCTATTTCTTTTGTACTCATTATTAAACCTAATTTACTTGTACTCATTATTTTACCTAATTTACTTGTACTCATTATTTAACCTAATTCTTTTGTACTCATTATTTAACCTAATTTACTTGTACTCATTATTTAACCTAATTTACTTGTACTCATTATTTAACCTTATTTGCTTGTACTCATTATTTAAATTAATTTACTTGTACTCATTATTTAACCTAATTTGCTTGTACTCATTATTTAACCTTATTTGCTTGTACTCATTATTTAACCTAATTTGCTTGTACTCATTATTTAACCTAATTTGCTTGTACTCATTATTTAACCTAATTTGCTTGTACTCATTATTTAACCTAATTTGCTTGTACTCATTATTTAACCTAATTTGCTTGTACTCATTATTTAACCTATTTCTTTTGTACTCATTATTTAACCTAATTTGCTTGTACTCATTATTTAACCTAATTTATTTGTACTCATTATTTAACCTAATTTGCTTGTACTCATTATTTAACCTAATTTGCTTGACTCATTATTTAACCGTATTTGCTTGTACTCATTATTTAACCTAATTTACTTGTACTCATTATTTAACCTAATTTGCTTGTACTCATTATTTAACCTAATTTACTTGTACTCATTATTTAACCTAATTTACTTGTACTCATTATTTAACTTAATTTGCTTGTACTCATTATTTAACCTTATTTTCTTGTACTCATTATTTAACCTAATTTGCTTGTAATCATTATTTAACCTAATTTGCTTGTACTCATTATTTAACCTAATTTACTTGTACTCATTATTTAACCTAATTTGCTTGTACTCATTATTTAACCTAATTTGCTTGTACTCATTATTTAACCTAATTCTTTTGTACTCATTATTTAACCTAATTTACTTGTACTCTTTATTTAACCTAATTTACTTGTACTCATTATTTAACCTAATTTACTTGTACTAATTATTTAACCTTATTTGCTTATACTCATTATTTAACCTAATTCTTTTGTACTCATTATTTAACCTAATTTACTTGTACTCATTATTTAACCTAATTTACTTGTACTCATTATTTAACCTAATTTGCTTGTACTCATTATTTAACCTAATTTGCTTGTACTCATTATTTAATCTTATTAGCTTGTACTCATTATTTAACCTAATTCTTTTGTACTCATTATTTAACCTAATTTACTTGTACTCATTATTTAACCTAATTTACTTGTACTCATTATTTAACCTTATTTGCTTGTACTTATTATTTAAATTAATTTACTTGTACTCATTATTTAACCTAATTTGCTTGTACTCATTATTTAACCTAATTTGCTTGTACTCATTATTTAACCTAATTTGCTTGTACTCATTATTTAACCTAATTTGCTTGTAATTATTATTTAACCTAATTTGCTTGTACTTATTTAAATTAATTTGCTTGTACTCATTATTTAACCTAATTTGCTTGTACTCATTATTTAACCTATTTCTTTTGTACTCATTATTAAACCTAATTTACTTGTACTCATTATTTTACCTAATTTACTTGTACTCATTATTTAACCTAATTCTTTTGTACTCATTATTTAACCTAATTTACTTGTACTCATTATTTAACCTAATTTACTTGTACTCATTATTTAACCTTATTTGCTTGTACTCATTATTTAAATTAATTTACTTGTACTCATTATTTAACCTAATTTGCTTGTACTCATTATTTAACCTTATTTGCTTGTACTCATTATTTAACCTAATTTGCTTGTACTCATTATTTAACCTAATTTGCTTGTACTCATTATTTAACCTAATTTGCTTGTACTCATTATTTAACCTAATTTACTTGTACTCTTTATTTAACCTAATTTACTTGTACTCATTATTAACCTAATTTACTTGTACTCATTATTTAACCTTATTTGCTTGTACTCATTATTTAACCTAATTCTTTTGTACTCATTATTTAACCTAATTTACTTGTACTCATTATTTAACCTAATTTACTTGTACTCATTATTTAACCTTATTTGCTTGTACTCATTATTTAAATTAATTTGCTTGTAATCATTATTTAACCTAATTTGCTTGTACTCATTATTTAACCTTATTTGCTTGTACTCATTATTTAACCTAATTCTTTTGTACTCATTATTTAACCTAATTTACTTGTACTCATTATTTAACCTAATTTACTTGTACTCATTATTTAACCTTATTTGCTTGTACTCATTATTTAAATTAATTTACTTGTACTTATTATTTAACCTAATTTGCTTGTACTCATTATTTAACCTTATTTGCTTGTACTCATTATTTAACCTAATTTGCTTGTACTCATTATTTAACCTAATTTGCTTGTACTCATTATTTAACCTAATTCTTTTGTACTCATTATTTAACCTAATTTACTTGTACTCTTTATTTAACCTAATTTACTTGTACTCATTATTTAACCTAATTTACTTGTACTAATTATTTAACCTTATTTGCTTATACTCATTATTTAACCTAATTCTTTTGTACTCATTATTTAACCTAATTTACTTGTACTCATTATTTAACCTAATTTACTTGTACTCATTATTTAACCTTATTTGCTTGTACTCATTATTTAACCTAATTTGCTTGTACTCATTATTTAACCTAATTCTTTTGTACTCATTATTTAACCTAATTTACTTGTACTCATTATTTAACCTAATTTACTTGTACTCATTATTTAACCTTATTTGCTTGTACTCATTATTTAAATTAATTTACTTGTACTCATTATTTAACCTAATTTGCTTGTACTCATTATTTAACCTAATTTGCTTGTACTCATTATTTAACCTAATTTGCTTGTACTCATTATTTAACCTAATTTGCTTGTAATTATTATTTAACCTAATTTGCTTGTACTTATTTAAATTAATTTGCTTGTACTCATTATTTAACCTAATTTGCTTGTACTCATTATTTAACCTATTTCTTTTGTACTCATTATTAAACCTAATTTACTTGTACTCATTATTTTACCTAATTTACTTGTACTCATTATTTAACCTAATTCTTTTGTACTCATTATTTAACCTAATTTACTTGTACTCATTATTTAACCTAATTTACTTGTACTCATTATTTAACCTTATTTGCTTGTACTCATTATTTAAATTAATTTACTTGTACTCATTATTTAACCTAATTTGCTTGTACTCATTATTTAACCTAATTTGCTTGTACTCATTATTTAACCTAATTTGCTTGTACTCATTATTTAACCTAATTTGCTTGTACCCATTATTTAACCTAATTTGCTTGTAATTATTATTTAACCTAATTTGCTTGTACTTATTTAAATTAATTTGCTTGTACTCATTATTTAACCTAATTTGCTTGTACTCATTATTTAACCTATTTCTTTTGTACTCATTATTAAACCTAATTTACTTGTACTCATTATTTTACCTAATTTACTTGTACTCATTATTTAACCTAATTCTTTTGTACTCATTATTTAACCTAATTTACTTGTACTCATTATTTAACCTAATTTACTTGTACTCATTATTTAACCTTATTTGCTTGTACTCATTATTTAAATTAATTTACTTGTACTCATTATTTAACCTAATTTGCTTGTACTCATTATTTAACCTTATTTGCTTGTACTCATTATTTAACCTAATTTGCTTGTACTCATTATTTAACCTAATTTGCTTGTACTCATTATTTAACCTAATTTGCTTGTACTCATTATTTAACCTAATTTGCTTGTACTCATTATTTAACCTAATTTGCTTGTAATTATTATTTAACCTAATTTGCTTGTACTTATTTAAATTAATTTGCTTGTACTCATTATTTAACCTAATTTGCTTGTACTCATTATTTAACCTATTTCTTTTGTACTCATTATTTAACCTAATTCTTTTGTACTCATTATTTAACCTAATTTACTTGTACTCATTATTTAACCTAATTTGCTTGTACTCATTATTTAACCTAATTTGCTTGTACTCATTATTTAAACTTATTTGCTTGTACTCATTATTTAAACTCGTTAGTTCACTCAATTTTCTTGCACACATTACTTTACCTAATTTTTTTCTACTAAATATTTGTATCTACTTTTCTTTTACTCTTTATTTGACTAACTTTTACAGCACTCATTATTCCACTTGCTATCGTACTATGTAACCTTATTTAATTATACTCGTTGTGTCATTTAATGCTGTTGTACTCGTTGTGACATCTAATGTTCGTGTACTCGTATTATCGTCTAATTGTCTTCTACTCCTAAATTCACTTAATTGTCTTGTACTCGTGATGCAACTTTTTTGTACTCGTTGTGACACCCAATATTCGTGTGCTTGTAATATTCTCTGATTGTCTGATACTCCTTAATTCACCTAATTGCATTGTACACATTATTTCACTTAATTTTCTTGTACTCGTTGTGCCACATAATTTTCGTGTAATCGTAATATCATCTAATTGTCTTATAATCCCTCATTCAATTAATTGTCATGTACACGTTATCCAACTTTATTTTTGTGACATCCAATTTTCTTGGAAAAATTATTAAATTCAATATTTTATTTCACAAATTATTACATTTACTTTTTTAGACAAATTATTACATTCAATTTTCTTGGACAAATTATTGCATTCAACTTTTTTTGACAAATTATTACATTCAATTTTCTTGGACAAATTATTGCATTCAACTTTCTTTGACAAATTATTACATTCAATATTTTATTTCACAAATTATTACATTTACTTTTTTAGACAAATTATTGCATTCAATTTTTTTGGACAAATTAGTACATCAAATTTTTAAGGGACAAATTATTACATTCAAGTTTTTTTAACAGATTATTACATTCAATGTTTTAGAGAAATTATTGCATTCAATTTTCTTGGACAAATTATTACATTCAACTTTTTTTGACAAATGATGATGATACCACTCTCTATTCTGGTGTTGCTTCTCGCCCATCTCCCTTGGATCAGTCGAAACGTGCAGCTGATCTAGTAGTTGACCTGGGTTCAGTTGTGGATTGGGGTACGAAAGGGCTTGTTTAATACATTAAATTTTCTTTGACAAATAATTACATTTAACTTTTTGGGACAAATTATTACATCCAATTTTCTTGGGAAAATCATCACATTAAAATTTTCTTTGACAAATTATTCCATTCAATTTTCTTTGAAAAATTATCACATTAAAATTTTCTTTGACAAATTATTCCATTCAATTTTCTTGGGAAAATCATCACATTAAAATTTTCTTTGACAAATTATTACATCCAATTTTCTTTGAAAAATCATCACATTAAAATTTTTTTGGACAAATTATCACATTCAATGTTGTTGTTTTCATTACAAGATCTAATTTTTGGGGGCAAATTATCACATTCAATGTTCTTGTTTTCATTACAACATCAAATTTTTTGGGACAAATTATCACATTCAATGTTGTTGTTTTCATTACAACATCTAATTTTTGGGGACAAATTATCACATTCAATGTTGTTGTTTTCATTACAACATCTAATTTTTTGGGACAAATTATTTCGATTCAATGTTGTTGTTTTCATTACAACATCTAATTTTTTGGGACAAATTATTCCATTCAATGTTGTTGTTTTCATTACAACATCTAATTTTTTGGGACCAATTATTCCATTCAATGTTGTTGTTTTCATTACAACATCTAATTTTTGGGGACAAATTATTCCATTCAATGTTCTTGTTTTCATTACAACATCTAATTTTTGGGGACAAATTATTCCATTCAATGTTGTTGTTTTCATTACAACATCTAATTTTTTGGGACAAATTATTCCATTCAATGTTCTTGTTTTCATAACAACATCTAATTTTTGAGGACAAATTATTCCATTCAATGTTGTTGTTTTCATTACAACATCTAATTTTTGGGGACAAATTATTCCATTCAATGTTGTTGTTTTCATTACAACATCTAATTTTTTGGGACAAATTATTCCATTCAATGTTGTTGTTTTCATTACAACATCTAATTTTTGGGGACAAATTATTCCATTCAATGTTGTTGTTTTCATTACAACATCTAATTTTTTGGGACAAATTATTCCATTCAATGTTGTTTTCATTACAACATCTAATTGTTTGGGACAAATTATTCCATTCAATGTTGTTGTTTTCATTAAAACATCTAATTTTTTGGGACAAATTATCACATTCAATGTTGTTGTTTTCATTACAACATCTAATTTTTTGGGACAAATCATTCCATTCAATGTTGTTGTTTTCATTACAACATCTAATTTTTTGGGACAAATTATTCCATTCAATGTTGCTGTTTTTATTACAACATCTAATTTTTTGGGACAAATTATCACATTCAATGTTGTTGTTTTCATTACAACATCTAATTTTTGGGGGACAAATTATTCCATTCAATGTTGTTGTTTTCATTACAACATCTAATTGTTTGGGACAAATTATCACATTCAATGTTGTTGTTTTCATTACAACATCTAATTGTTTGGGACAAATTATCACATTCAATGTTGTTGTTTTCATTACAACATCTAATTTTTTGGGACAAATTATTCCATTCAATGTTCTTGTTTTCATAACAACATCTAATTTTTGGGGACAAATTATTCCATTCAATGTTGTTGTTTTCATTACAACATCTAATTGTTTGGGGACAAATTATTCCATTCAATGTTCTTGTTTTCATTACAACTAATTTTTTGGGACAAATTACCACATTCAATGTTGTTGTTTTCATTACATCTAATTGTTTGGGACAAATTATTCCATTCAATGTTGTTGTTTTCATTACAACATCTATTTTTTGGGGACAAATTATCACATTCAATGTTCTTGTTTTCATTACATCTAATTTTTTGGGACAAATTATTCCATTCAATGTTGTTGTTTTCATTACAACATCTAATTTTTGGGGACAAATTATTCCATTTAATGTTGTTGTTTTCATTACAACATCTAATTTTTGAGGACAAATTATTCCATTCAATGTTCTTGTTTTCATTACAACATCTAATTTTTGGGGACAAATTATTCCATTCAATGTTCTTGTTTTCATTACAACATCTAATTTTTGGAGCCAAATTATTCCATTCAATGTTGTTGTTTTCATTACATCTAATTTTTTGGGACAAATTATTCCATTCAATGTTGTTGTTTTCATTACAACATCTAATTTTTGGGGACAAATTATCCCATTCAATGTTGTTGTTTTCATTACATCTAATTTTTTGGGACAAATTATTCCATTCAATGTTGTTGTTTTCATTACAACATCTATTTTTTGGGGACAAATTATCATATTCAATGTTCTTGTTTTTATTACAACATCTAATTTTTGGGGACAAATTATTCCATTCAATGTTGTTGTTTTCATAACAACATCTAATTTTTTGGGACAAATTATTCCATTCAATGTTGTTGTTTTCATTACAACATCTAATTTTTGGGGACAAATTATTCCATTCAATTTTCTTGTTTTCATTACAACATCTAATTTTTGGGGACAAATTATTCCATTCAATGTTGTTGTTTTCATTACAACATCTAATTTTTTGGGACAAATTATCACATTCAATGTTGTTGTTTTCATTACATCTAATTGTTTGGGACAAATTATTCCATTCAATGTTGTTGTTTTCATTACAACATCTATTTTTTGGGGACAAATTATCACATTCAATGTTCTTGTTTTCATTACATCTAATTTTTTGGGACAAATTATTCCATTCAATGTTGTTGTTTTCATTACAACATCTAATTTTTGGGGACAAATTATTCCATTCAATGTTGTTGTTTTCATTACAACATCTAATTTTTGAGGACAAATTATTCCATTCAATGTTCTTGTTTTCATTACAACATCTAATTTTTGGGGACAAATTATTCCATTCAATGTTCTTGTTTTCATTACAACATCTAATTTTTGGGGACAAATTATTCCATTCAATGTTCTTGTTTTCATTACAACATCTAATTTTTGGAGCCAAATTATTCCATTCAATGTTGTTGTTTTCATTACATCTAATTTTTTGGGACAAATTATTCCATTCAATGTTGTTGTTTTCATTACAACATCTATTTTTTGGGGACAAATTATTCCATTCAATGTTGTTGTTTTCATTACATCTAATTTTTTGGGACAAATTATTCCATTCAATGTTGTTGTTTTCATTACAACATCTATTTTTTGGGGACAAATTATCACATTCAATGTTCTTGTTTTCATTACAACATCTAATTTTTTGGGACAAATTATTCCATTCAATGTTGTTGTTTTCATTACAACATCTAATTTTTTGGGACAAATTATTCCATTCAATGTTGTTGTTTTCATTACAACATCTAATTGTTTGGGGACTCATTTTTACATCCAATTCTTTTGCACTAGTTATTATATCCAGTTTTCTTCCAATCATCATTGTATACAATTTTCTTGGACTCGTGATACTCATAAGTTCCATTATTGCTTAACACGTGATTTAATTATTTCACCTAATCTTTAAGTAACATGTTTTTATTACGAAGTTTATCTTAATGAACTGTATTTTCGTTACTTTTCAGAATATGATGAATTTGAATGTTGGTTTCTTCTTTATATTCATTGGTTTTGCTTGTTCTGATGGTAAGTTTCAAATTTTTTCTTTCACAAATAACACAATTTTGCGTTTGAAACTTTAAAAATTAATAAAATTTCTAAATATGAATTTGTAACTTCAACCAATAATTAAACGTGTCTACATATCAATTCGTCCAGAAACATTAATTTTACATTTTATATATGAAATATAAATTTAAACATTGAACAAAAAGTTAGTGAAATACGAATCAAATATTTTATATCGGTGATGGGCTGGATGGCGTTATTCAAGACACTGCAATGGCAATTTACAATGTTGATTTTGACGATGTAGGCTGGCGTCAGGCCACACTCCCCTATTTCTTTTGGCAGGCTTATTCTGAGATTGACAACAGACGTTGCATTGCCAGCCTACGCCTCGTCTGTATGCACCAATCAGGATTTAATTGAGAGTATTCTATGTGAAGAATTTGAATCTCCTTTCAACCACCTGATCCATGACTTGTCCGCCAATTGGGAGAGGACTGACCTCATCATTCCAAAGCAGAAAGAAAAGACAGAAGAGCTGGGACATGATTAGGATGAAGGCTCAAGTTGAACCCCTGAGAACATTTTGCCTTCAAACTGCAAGCTCACTACACATAATGTTGGGAACCTTGTTGACGACAATGGCCTCAGATTCGCCGTTGCCCTGCACATGGGTTTGAGAGTGTGCCGTTGTGGTCAGTCGGTTGACGTGTATAGGGGCCACACCCTACTATGTAGGAGGAGCACTAGCAGATTCTCTAGGCACAGCATTCTCCACGATGTTATCTGATGGACCCTAGACATCGCTGGCTTCCCGTCGATCTTTGAACAGGGGATGGTAAATGGCTTAGCAGTGTTTTCCTTCACGAATGTGAAGTCGTTAACATTGAATATAATCTGCATCGACATGTTTGCGAATTCCTTAATAATGAAACCCTGGCCATGTAGCAACATCAGTAGAAGGGTGCAAGCGATCAAAATACGCCAGTTTTCTTGATTCGTATTTCAATCAATCGTCATGAAGATTGGTGCCGCCAGGTGCGACTTCTTCAACTGCCTGGGTCTATCAATGTTGCCCCGCATCGGGGGATCATTGCGTGTTGATTTGGCTCTTTGAGCTCCTCCCCATTCAAGGGAAAACTTCCGGTATGCTCTCAGTATGCCAAGCCGCTTAGACATAAATATGGAGTAGTGTTGTCACATCTGGGTTCGTGTACCATCTCAATCTCCAAAAAAGAGTATCTAATCACATAGGTCCCTCACTATCAACCAAGATCCAGCACCTGTCCCATCGCTGCAATGTTGCATCCTTGTGCTTGTTTTACAAATACTTCAATGGAATGCGCTCCAATGAACTTGCTGTTCTGTGCCCCCTCAACATAAATACATTCGAATAACCTGACAATCAGCTAAATCCCATCCATTCACTGTGGAGGTCCCCAGATGCCGGAGAGCCTTCTACTCCAATAGCTTCTTTCCTCGAGCTGCTAACGGTTGGAACACCCTCCCTGCTCCCGGTTTCTTCGACTGTACAGACATGCAGAAATTTTAAACTAATGTGAACAAGCATCTCGCTGCACAGCTCCCAATTTAGGATGACCCCCTAAACTTTCACCCTAATTCTCAGTAGACCCTTACGTCTACAGTGGTGACCTGCCTTGTTTGGGGTGAACTATGTTAAAAACAAAAAAACAAAAAAAATATTCTAAATTACTGATAACCAAAATAATTCTTTAAGTGTTAAAATGTGAAAATTGTGTTCGTTTTAAAATGCGAACAAAATTCATCTTTTTTTATTTTATTTCTTTTAAAACTTATGTGTCACCACTCATCAAGGTCAAAAACCACTCGAGGATAGGGGTTAATGAGATGGACATATAGGCAGTTGAATGATGATGAATAGTGTGAGAGGATTGTAAATCTTTACATGCCACCCACTCCAAACAACAGCCGAGCCAAAAATTAGCAATTCTTCTCCCATGTCAGATACGTCGCTCATAGAATGTGAGAATCAAAGACAAAACAGGGGGTGGGGACGAGAGTTATGAGGCTGTCGAGATGAAACCCATGAGCCACTTTCTACTCTGAATACTTTGATAAAAATAAGAATAATCTGCATATAATGAAGCTGCCAATTATGTCAGCGGGTCTGACTCAAAGACTTCAAAAGACGTAAATATGCACATACGCGTAAAAACATTCGGCAAAGCAGTTTAACATATTTGCTTTAATAAGTAGAATTGCAGAATGAAACCTCCCGCTGGAGGTGCGAGAGACTGGATACAGCCGGATCCTCTTTCCAAATCTATAGACCTCAGTTGTGATGATTGAAAGCACACGTATGGGTTCACCATTTTCCCTTTTGAAGTTGGAAAGTCGTTGATTTTGAGATGCTATCTGTGGCGGCACATTTTCGACTAGTAATTTGGTCAGGTTCACAATTGGACAGGGGTCTGTCGTGTAACGTCGTAGACTCGGTTCGCAGGACTAAAACAAAAGGTAAAAAGAAAGAAAGAACAATGACGAAGAGATGTGCGTGTGTTTACATTCTCCGCCGGAGTTAAACTGATGAGTTTTTTCCCAAACGTTTCTTTTTTTCCGGAATCCTTAATGCGCATGGCCGGTAGTCTCTTAACTTTCGATATGCAAAGGGAGGCAAATCTTGACTGGACACTAAATATTGCTCAAGATGCAGAAATTGAAAATTAAATATCATCAGAAGAGCTCTGGATACAGACGGATTTCACTTCCCAGATCGAACCAATATGCCTCGGCCATGGTAATGGAAAGTATCCGGATGGGATTACCATTTTCGCTTTTGAAGATGGAAAGTCGTTGATTTTGGGATGCTAGTTGTGATGGCGCATTTTCAACGAGCATTTTGGTCAGATCTACAATTTTACCGGTGTTTGTTGCTCTAGAGACAGAGATTAAAAAATAAATAAATATTCTTTTTTTTATGGACGGATCTATTTTTACTCCTGTGGCAGTGGAGACTTCTGGTGTTGTTGACCCTCATTCAATTGTGTACCTTTGGGTGATTGACTAGAAGACTTCTTTATATTCTTACTGTTATTCTTTTCTATATTCTTATTGTTAGTTACCGCTTATTAAGGCCTGAAGGCCACTCGAGGATAAGGGCTAATAAAATTGTGAATTGGTGATGAACAATACTATGAGAGGATTGGAAACGATGGGTTAAATGGTCAGAATTTAATTATTCGGCTCGATAAAAACTCTTTAGCAATTTTTTTAGTATTAGACTTAAAAACGACTATGTTGTAGTTAGTTGGGTAGCAGCTCCGCGGTATCGTATTCCATAGATGAGAAATTCTTGGAAAGAAATGTGGTTCATAATACTTTGGTTTAGTTTTACGTACACAAATAAAAGAAAGGAAAATTCTTTACAATGGTTGATCTAGACGAGTTTTTGCTGTGACTCGCTCCAGACACGGCATGAAGCTACTTGATGTAAGGAGCTAAAAAAATAGTACTTCAAGGTTAAAAACCAGCCAACGATAAATGTTAGCTAGATAGATTCTGACCCATGAAACATCAATTCTTCCCCCTTTGTCAGAAACATCGCTCATGGAATGTGAGGACTAAAGGACAAAATAAGAGAAGCGAGAGTTACGAGGCTGCCGAAAGTAAACCTAAGGTCCACTTTAAACAGTTCGGGCTTCATGCCTAAGGCAAAGGATGAACTGTTTAATTATCCCATATCTCTACAAAGCCACCATCCGCCCAAGCATGGAGTTGTGTTGCCACATATGGGCTGGTGCATCATCCACTAGTCTCTCCCTCTTAGACAAGGTCCAAAAAAGAGTCACCAACTTAATAGATCCCTCACTATCCACCAAACTCCAGCCCCTATCCCACCGCCGCAATGTGGCTTCCTTGTGCCTGTTTTACAAGTACTTTGATGGATTGTGCTCTGATGAACTTGCTGCTCTGGTGCCCCAACGACATAAATTCACTAGACCAACCCAACAATCTGCCAAATCCCATCCATTCACTGTCGAGGTCCCCAGATGCCGAAGAGCTTTCTACTCCAAAAGCCTTTTTCCTCGTGCTGTTAGACTCTGGAACTCCCTCCCTGCTCCCTGTTTTCCTGACGTTACTGACATTCAGAAATTTAAAACTAATGTAAACAGATATCTCGCTGCACAGCTCCCAATTTAGGTTGACCCCCCCCCCCCCCCCCCCCCAAAAAAAAAACTCTCACCCTTTTTCTCAGTAGGCCCTTACGTCTACAGTGGCGGTCTGCCTTGTTTGGGGTGAACTATGTAAAAAAAAAAAAAAAATTATTGTTTAGTTTTAAAAAAAAACAAAAAACTTGTGAATGTATATTTTTTTTGCTTAAGTAAAATAACCGAATTCTAAGCTGATAAGTGAAAGAATAACTCGTTTTCCAGGACAAAATGGTTATCCCAGAAACGCTGAGAAATGAAGTGTTAAAAAGTATACACAGCGGTCGTTTAGGCCTGAACAAATACAAAGAAAAAGTCGGTGGACAGGAATAACAAACAGAATGAGACACTGAAACATGTTTTGTAACATAAATAACAAACAAGAATATTTTTTTATGGAAATCGCTCCAGACAAGGCATGAAGCCACTTGATGTAAGGAGCTAAAAAAAATACTACTTCAATGTTAAAAACTAGCCAATGATACCTGTTAGATGGATAGATTCCGATCCAGAAAACAGCAATTCTTCCCCCTTTGTCAGAAACATCGCTCATGGAATGTGAGGACTAAAGGACAAAATAAGGGAAACGAAAGTTACGAGGCTGCCGAAAGTAAACCCTTATGGTTATGCTTTTGGTTTACAGAGACAGAGTCGCTCTTGCAGTGTGACTTACTGGAATGGGATAGCCTCGCACCCACTTCAATAAAAATTATTTGTTTCATTTAAAAAATATCCACTGATATTACATGAATTCTCACTAACAGAATTCAAAATTGCTTTCTGTGTCATCTTCTTCAGGCATAAAACATTTTTGTTTTATTCATTTGCCTCTTTCACATAGATTTTAAAATAAATCATTTTTTGTTCAGTGTGTAGACATGAAGAGACAGAGTTGAACAATTTGGATGTGAAGACGTTTAAACTTGGAAATGTTTCATATACGTGTAAATGTATGGCGGATGGTTCGGCTTCTCCAAACATAATTTGCACCAACGATTGTAAGTAAATGAAGTTTTTCTATTGCCAGTATTATTGTTTCTCTATACTTTTATTGTTATGCTTTTCTATTTATTAATTGTTATACTTTTCTATATTTTTATTGTTATGCTTTTCTATCTTTTTATTGTTATGCTTTTCTATTTTTTAATCTTATGCTTTTCTATCTTTTTATTGATATGCTTTTCTATTTTTTATTGTTATGCTTTTCTATCTTTTTATTGTTATGCTTTTCTATTTTTTATTGTTATGCTTTTCTATCTTTTTATTGTTATGCTTTTCTATCTTTTTATTGCCATGCTTTTCTATCTTTTTATTGTTATGCTTTTCTATATTTTTATTGTTATGCTTTTCTATTTTTTATTGTTATGCTTTATTATATTTTTATTGTTCTGCTTTTCTATATTTTTATTGTTATGCTTTACTATATTTTTATTGTTATGCTTTTCTATATTTTTATTGTTATGCTTTTCTATCTTTTTATTGTTATGCTTTATTGTCATGTTTTATTGTTATGCTTTTTATATTTTTATTGTTATGCTTTACTATATTTTTATTGTTATGCTTTTCTATATTTTTATTGTTATGCTTTTCTAATTTTTTTTGTTATGCTTTATTCTTATGTTTTATTGTTATGCTTTTCTATCTTTTTATCGTTATGCTTTATTCTATATACTAATTGTTATGCTCTTTTATATTTTTATTCTTATGCTTTTCTATATTTTTATTGTTATGCTTTTCTATATTTTTATTGTTATGCTTTTCTATATTTTTAATTGTTATGCTTTTATATATTTTTATTGTTATTAAATAATAAAAAAGCATGACAATAAAAAGATAGAAAATCGTAAGAATAAAACATAACAATAAAGCATAACAATAACAATATAGAAAAGCATAATAATAAAGGTATAGAAAACTATACCTTTATTATTATACTTTTCTATATTGTTATTGTTATGCTTTATTGTTATGTTTTATTCTTACGATTTTCTATCTTTTTATTGTCATGCTTTTTTATTATTTAATTGTTATGCTTTATTGTTATGTTTTATTCTTATGCTTTTCTATCTTTTTATTGTTATTTTTTTCTATATTTTTATTGTTATGCTTTTCTATATTTTTATGGTTCTGCTTTTCTATATTTTTATTCTTATGCTTTTCTATCTTTTTATTGTTTTGCTTTTCTATCTTTTTATTGTTTTGCTTTTTAATATTTTTATTCTTATGCTTTTCTATCTTTTTATTGTTTTGCTTTTCTATCTTTTTATTCTTATGCTTTTCTATCTTTTTATTGTAATGCTTTTCTATTTTTTATTGTTATGCTTTTCTATATTTTTATTGTTATTCTTTTCTATCTTTTTATTGTTATGTTTTTCTATATTTTTATTGTTATGCTTTTCTATATTTTTATTTCTATGCTTTTCTATACTCTTATTGTTATGCTTTTTTTATATTTTTATTGTTATGCTGCTCGGTATTATTATTGTTGTGTGTCTCTATACTCTTATTGTTATGCTTGTCTATATTGTTACTATCTTTCTCTATACTTTTATTGTTATTATTCTCTATATTCTCATGTTATGTTTCTCTATACTCTTATTTTTATAAAAGAAAGAAATATATTAAGATATATTATTCCCAGACACTATGAATTAATAACCTTCTCCTTTTATGCTTTCATAGATGTGTGTGTGCGTGCGTGTATGTGTGCTGGTGTGTGTATATGTGTGTGTGTGTGGGTGTGTGTGGGTGTGTGTGTGTGTGTGGGGGGGGGGGGGGGGGTGCGTGTGTGTGTGACTTCAACAGGTACCACCAGTGAGCTACCTGTACTCGCTCCCCGTTTGGGTTGATGTGCCACCAGCCAAGTTTAGCCTCGTTCCCTGGACACCAAAGTCAACCAATTGCTCTGCTCTCCTGATGAAGACACTACAGATGGTAGAAGCGTCTTAGTTGATCGGTCCTGGCTCTGCCATGTTGTGTTCTGTCGATCCAAAGTCAGAGTTTCGTATTGCTTCAGAAGGCCGGCGTCGACTGGGAAGGAAAATGAATGGAACACAGCAAAGTTAGAAAAAGATTACACGACTACTCTTCTTGGCTAAGATCAAAGTGTAGTATCTGTTCCGATGGATACTACACCCCATAAACTGGTATTGTCTTGGCTTTCGGGGCTTGATCTATGCCGGTCTATGGGTCGGTCCTGTGCAGTTCTAGGAGGTCCACCTTCCCAGGCTTTGCCTCCCCTCTTTGGAGAGGAGTAAGTTTATTGCTTACTGCCTGAGGCGCCCCTACCGGGGAATGCCGACGGGGCTGCCCAGGCAATTTTTCAACCCCACTTTCCCGACCCGACCTTGGGTCACATCTTACTTGTGAGATAAAAACTGGCCTTGTGCCTAACTCCTGGAGAGGAGTAAATCAATACTCTTCTTGGCTAAGATCAAAGTGTAGTATCTGTTCCGATGGATACTACACCCCATAAACTGGTATTGTCTTGGCTTTCGGGGCTTGATCTATGCCGGTCTATGGGTCGGTCCTGTGCAGTTCTAGGAGGTCCACCTTCCCAGGCTTTGCCTCCCCTCTTTGGAGAGGAGTAAGTTTATTGCTTACTGCCTGAGGCGCCCCTACTGGGGAATGCCGACGGGGCTGCCCAGGCAATTTTTAATGGCCAGAGTGCTCACTTTCTCGGGTGCTGGCTTTTCAAACTCCACTTTCCCGACACGACCTTGGGTCACATCTTACTTGTGGGAGTAAGATAAAACTGGCCTTGTGCCTAACCTCCTGGAGAGGAGGTAAATAAATACTCTTATATATAAAAATAAGAATATATTAACACAAATAAACAGAAGGAACAGGATTACAAGTACAATAATGTTCGTGGGTATGCGGGGTAAAAACCTCAGATTGGACGGGGTTTCTATCTAGCCTCAACAAGCGAATAGAATAATTATCTTTAGAGATTGTTTATAGTTCTTTAATTTCAAGCGATTTGAATCGTTAACAGCTTGCCTGGGCGTGGACAGTCAATCTCTTTTCACTTTCAAACTGCAATTCCATGCAAGAAAATCTGGCGAAAACACGGTTTGTTTTCGTTCTTATTGCAAGTCCGGGCCATCTGACGTTGTCCGGCAAAAAGCATGTCTTTTCCATGTGGTGTCGTGGGATTTCTTCTTAAGACCTATTAAGCTTAAGCCTTAAATTTTGAACATTTTCTAGAATCAAAATCATGTAATGAATTTTGATCAAAATTTAAATTATGATTCTAGACATAAGGTTTAGTAGCATTGTATGTCGATTTTAATCTTTGTAAAGGGACATAAAAGTGGTGCAAAACTGTTTTGGTAACTAGGTTAGTGTTACGTCTGGTGTTACTCTTGTCCTGTCACCTCGCCCCTCTCTCTCTCTCTCTCTCTCTCTCTCTCTCTCTCTTTCTCAGACTTGGACGCAAGTCTGCTCATTTAACTCGGACATACGTCCAGCTTCAATCACGGGACACGTCTTCGCTGTCAGCTTTAGCTATCAACACATATCTTTCAAAATATGATTATTGAAATTGTCAACAATCTTCCCATATCATGTTCATTCAACATTGTTAAAATAAACAATTTCTTAATTCGTGGATTTATCATTCTACTCATATACTCTCTTGTAAGGCAGGGTCATCCGGCGCTATCCGGGCCGAAAAATACACTTCTTGACAGTTTACTCTGTCACAAATTGAGACTCTTACCCTATGACATTATTCGTAACCAAAATTGAGACTTTTTCTGTCACTTTATTGCAGACAATTTTTCTCTATTTATATAAAGTTAGGTATGTGTATAAGTTTATATATTTCTGTGTATAGGATTTACTCCTAAATTATTTAACCAATCATTTTGAATTTTGGAACACAGCTGCTAGGCGTAAGAGTAGGTAATGTAGGCTACATGTAGTTTAATTTCGTTTCATGCAAAGCGGGCAAAGAAGGGGTGGAAGCTACTCGTGGAAATCCAGATACCTCCGATTTTTGTGAAATTTTATCAATAGGTATTAGGCATCAATTAATAAATATTCGCCAAATTTCATTTTCTTTGGGGTATTTTAAGGGCCTTTTAGGGGGTATAATATGGGCACAACCTCCCATTTTAAAATTCAGATAATTCAGATTGGTATTAAATTTGATCCATAGTCATTAGACACCAATTAAGCAAGATTCCCTGAATTTCAATTTCTTCTTAAGACCTCTTAAGCTTAAGCCTTAAATTTTGAACATTTTCTAGAATCAAAATCATGTAATGGATTTTGATCAAAATTTAAATTATGATTCTAGACATAAGGTTTAGTAGCATTGTATATCGATTTTAATCTTTGTAAAGGGACATAAAAGTGGTGCAAAACTGTTTTGGTAACTAGGTTAGTGTTACGTCTGGATGTACACACGTTGTTATCGGTTTAATTTCAACTCAAAAATGAAAGAAGGACGAAGTAGAACCTTTACCAAATTTATTTAACAAAGACACCAATTAAATGAAATGTAGAAAACCGCTGGGCGTGAGATGCTTGTTTGATCGTGAGAGCCGTTCAGTTTACTTTTCACTGTCATGGCAGACGACTCCTTTTATCCAAGGGCGATAACTCTTTCTTTTCATCCAAGGGAAATAACTCGATTCTGTTTTGTTATGTTGCTCTAACAGTTAGTATATCAGAAGAAAAATTTTTTTTTAAAGAATGTTTGTTGTATTATCCTAATAATTAGAGTCCAGGGGATTGAACGCTGGTGATTATGATTCTGGACATATTATTTACCTCCTTGCAAGGAGGTTAGACACAAGGTCAGGTTTTGAGAAGCCAGCGCACACTAGGATAAGTGCACTCTGGCCTACAAAAAAATGCCTGAACATCCCCGTTGCCATTCTCTGGTAGGGGCGCCTCAGGCGATTAGCTTCCTATTCTAGTAGCTTCTTTCCAAGAACCGTAGGCTTGTGGAACTCTCTTCCTGCTAACTGTTTTTCTCTTACTTATAACCTTGGTCTTTTGAAGACTACGGTCAATAGGCATCTCCTGTCTTTGCGATAATCATATTTGTTCTTGTTAGCTCCTTACATCACGTGGTTTCATGCCTTGTTTGGAGCGATTTCCATTAAAATAAATAATTTTTTAAAAAAATAACCTGGTGAACCGTCTAGGTCTGAACAGAAAATACTCAGTCCAATTATGATTCTAGGAATAACTATCTCTTTTCGACTTGGTTTGTCTGATAACTGACAGATAATGAATGTAGTTAAGTATCCTTGGTAGAGGGCGAGCTCATATTGCTTTTCTGGTCAGCACTTTCCCGGATGATAGTACAAGAGACCGAATTCATTGGTAGCTTCTTGAGAGACTTCTCCATCAGCACTCACTAAATGTCGGGATATTCTCAAGTACCATGTTGCGCATGGTTGTTTGTCTCTTGACGTATTTCCAGCACGGATTACTGGTTCCATCACTGCCATGCTAATGTTTCGGCTTTAGGTTCAACCATTTTGCCTCTGAATTTACCACCGTCAGTTAAAAGACTACCTTGTTTTGAAGTGATTCTATCTTCCTCGTCCTTTTTGTTATTATGCAACTTAATCATCTTTCCTTCTTTTTAGCTCCTTACATCAAGTGGCTTCATGGCTTATTATGCAACTTAATCATCTTTCCTTCTTTTTAGCTCCTTACATCAAGTGGCTTCATGGCTTATTATGCAACTTAATCATCTTTCCTTCTTTTTAGCTCCTTACATCAAGTGGCTTCATGGCTTATTATGCAACTTAATCATCTTTCCTTCTTTTTAGCTCCTTACATCAAGTGGCTTCATGGCTTATTATGCAACTTAATCATCTTTCCTTCTTTTTAGCTCCTTACATCAAGTGCTTCATGGCTTATTATGCAACTCAATCATCTTTCCTTCTTTTTAGCTCCTTACATCAAGTGGCTTCATGGCTTATTATGCAACTCAATCATCTTTCCTTCTTTTTAGCTCCTTACATCAAGTGGCTTCATGGCTTATTATGCAACTTAATCATCTTTCCTTCTTTTTAGCTCCTTACATCAAGTGGCTTCATGGCTTATTATGCAACTTAATCATCTTTCCTTCTTTTTAGCTCCTTACATCAAGTGGCTTCATGGCTTATTATGCAACTCAATCATCTTTCCTTCTTTTTAGCTCCTTACATCAAGTGGCTTCATGGCTTATTATGCAACTCAATCATCTTTCCTTCTTTTTAGCTCCTTACATCAAGTGGCTTCATGGCTTATTATGCAACTCAATCATCTTTCCTTCTTTTTAGCTCCTTACATCAAGTGGCTTCATGGCTTATTATGCAACTCAATCATCTTTCCTTCTTTTTAGCTCCTTACATCAAGTGGCTTCATGGCTTATTATGCAACTCAATCATCTTTCCTTCTTTTTAGCTCCTTACATCAAGTGGCTTCATGGCTTATTATGCAACTTAATCATCTTTCCTTCTTTTTAGCTCCTTACATCAAGTGGCTTCATGGCTTATTATGCAACTTAATCATCTTTCCTTCTTTTTAGCTCCTTACATCAAGTGGCTTCATGGCTTGTCTGGAGTGACTTCGATATGAAAAAAAAAAATATTGAATATGTTCAATTGAATTCAATTGTACTGATTCTATTTTTTTATGATACTTTATGCAAATAGTTTGGTTTGGATCTATTCACAGGTAATGGTTGTACCTATTATAATGACACGTGTCTACAAAATGGTGAAATTGTAACAGACACATTCTTCAGTACAGAATACCAATGCGCCTGTAATTCCTTATTAAATCAGTTCCAATGTGAAACTACAAGTGTCTCAGAAGCATGTAAGTATAATTCTTCAATTCATTTTTGTTTTTGTTTTTCAAAAGAGTTTTAATTTCTGGAATAGTTGTGGTAATGTCTTCTATGATAATTCTGCTTATTCCCAGTAGGAAGGAATACTCTTCAGTATAAAGAAAGAACTTTGGACGGTAGATAGCTAACCTTATGTGTGCTACTGCATATATATGTTCTTGTAAATAAACCTCGTAAAATATGTTTTGATTTTTCTGTATAGTATTGTTATTTATTACCCCAGTGTGGTGTTTGGTAATAAACAACAGTCAATTGTGGTGGTTGTAAACATATCTTTATTCAACAAGGGTTATAACAACATGTGTGTATCAACGGTCGTAATCTCTCTATCTATGTCCCTAGCCATCTCGCTGCTGCTGCTGCTTCCTGCTCTCGTACCGATCACGTTGGTACGTGATCTTCGACACTACATCTTCCCTCTTTTTTTTTATAAATTTATGTCACTATAAAGTCTTCTTGCCACACTGGGGTGGATCTTACTCTAGGTGTTCTGATTGAACCACTAGGGGCAGTTAGGGCCGGTGTTAGGGGTTCTTGAGCAGTTTCCTTAGGGTCTGGACTGGAGATGGGAAGTGCATCGATTGGGTTGAGGTGTGTGTCTTCGATATCTGTTGTAGAAGTAGGGGGCCAGTGGGTTGTATCAGGGGGAGAGTAAACTGCTTTAGGGACGTCGGTGTAGTCAGGACTATACTGCATGTCGCCGGGTGCCTTTTTTACATGGGCAGCGTTTCTCATTCTCACTTGGCCTTGGGGTTGTTGTATTAGAACAGCATTTCCCTTCTTTTCCACAACTTGATAGGGCTGAGACTCGAACCGAGCGTCCAGCTTGTTTGTTCTGTGTAAATTTTTACACAATACTGTGTCCCCTCTCTGGATCTGTTGGTCTCTGGCTCCTCTTCTCTGGTCAGCAGCTATGTTGCGTTTTAGTTTGTGTAGAGCATCCTTATCATGTACGTCACTAAAATCAGTGGACGCTCCTACAATACTTGGCAGCTTACCTCGGAGTTCGCGGTTCATTAGTAACTTCGCTGGGGATACTCCGGTTACTGTGTGAGGGGTGGTTCGGTATTGGAACAGAAAATTCCTTAGTTCAGTCCTCCAGTCTTTCCCTTCGACTTTGGCGATCTTAATTGCCTTTAGGATTGTTCTGTTGAACCGTTCCACTTCGCCGTTGGACTGTGGCCAATACGGGATCCCTCTCACCTGGGTGATGCCGTGAGTATTCATATACTCATTGAATTCTCTTGATGAGAATGGCTGTCCGTTGTCACTCCTCAGATAGTTGGGATATCCATGATGATTGAACATCATTTCTAGTGCACCCGTTACATTTTTGGCATTTGCTATTTTCATATGCGCAACTTCTGGCCATCTTGAGTAGTAGTCGACAACAGCCAGCAGGTAGTTCCCTTCGGAGACACTCAGTAGGTCAACAGCTACATAGGTCCAGGGTTGGTCAGGCAGCGGTGTACTCTCTAGTTCTTCTGGAGGGGCATTTTTGCCAACCACTTGACATGGGTAACACGCTTTTACTCGCTTTTCTGCCATTCTATCCATCTCTGGCCACCAAACTTTGGACCGTAGGCGATTTTTGGTTCGCACAATCCCTTGGTGTCCTTCATGAGCCAGTACAACTACCCGCCCCTGAAGTGCCTCAGGGATTATGATCCTGCGTCCTCGGATGACCATATGTCCTGCTATCCAGAGTTCATCTTTGATTGCATGAAATGCAGTACCTTTGAAATGGGTCCAGTCATTTTCGGATATAGCTTGCCGAAGTTTGGAGATCGTAGCATCATCCTTTGAAGCTTTTTCCACTTCACAGGGAGTCAGTGCCTGAGGTACAGTATCTTTAATGATACTGTAGATGTAGTCCATTGTTTCCTTTTCCTCAGTTTTGTCTGGGTTTTCAACGGGCTGTCGACTCAGCAGGTCCGCCTTATTGGTTCGGCCAGGAATGTGGATGACTTTGTAGGTGAACTGTTGTAGAAACAACAGCCATCTCTCCACTCTTGCTGAAGGGGGCTTCGAGGAAGGTGATAGTACCTTTACCAGCGCTTTGTGATCAGTCAGGATCTGAAAGTCACATCCAATGAGGTACAGACTGAACTTTTTGCATGCCCAGAATACTCCCAGTGCTTCTCTTTCAAATTGAGAATATCGGGACTCTGTTGGTGTGAGCTTCCTACTGGCATAGTATACTGGTTTCCAGTATCCGTTTAGCTGCTGTTGTTCAATGGTTGCACCCACGCCAACGGGAGAAGCATCAGTTGTGATTCTAGTTGGCAACTCAACACTGTAGTATGCCATGACTGGCGCTTCAATTAACCCTTTCTTTAGTTTGTTAAAGGAATATTGTTCCTCTTCTTCCCATTTCCAATCAGAATCTAGTCTTGTAAGATCCCAAAGTGGTGCAGTTACACTAGCAAAATGGGGCACAAACTTAGCACAGAATTGGGCCAGTCCCAAGAAACTCCTCATCTGTGATGCATCTTTTGGTGGAGGAGCATCAACTACAGCCTTCACCTTTTCGTCCGAGACCTTCAAGCCGTCTTGTGTCAGAATGTGGCCCATGTATCTTATAGATGTCATTTTAATCTGGCACTTCTTTCCATTGACGGTCAGTCCTTGTTCGGCTAGGTGTTGGAAAACTTTGGCGAGTCTAGTGTCGTGCTCACTTTCTGTTTTCCCGACTACTATGATGTCATCTGACATGTTGTATGCTCCTGGGCAGCCAGCTATAACCTGACTTATGATTTGCTGAAATTTTTCTGAGGCCATGTTTACCCCAAACATAAGTCTTTTATACCGGTATAGCCCATCAGGTGCAGCAAATGTTGTGATTTCTCTGGAGTCTGGATGCAACTCTATTTGATGGTAGGCCATATTCAAATCTACTTTTGAGAAATATTTGCCTCCAGCCATTTCTTGTATAGTTTCCTCAATCGTGGGCACTGGATGACGTTCTCGAACGATAGCTTCGTTTGCTCTACGCATGTCGATACATATCCTCACATCGCTTTTTCCATTGTCCTCGGGCCTTTTTTCCACTGTCACTAAAGGATTCACCCATTGAGAAGGTTCCCTGACCCTCTCAATTACATCCAGATCAACCAGTTCTTGCAATTTGTTTAGGACACATTGCCGCCGCTTGAATGGTATCCGACGTACTGGCTGAGTGACAGGTATAATTTCTGGATTTATTTTGAATTTTAATTGGTAGTTTTTCAGTTTTCCCAATCCACTGAAAACCTTTGGAAATTCTTTTAGTATTCTTGTCCATATATCCAGTTCCGAGCAGTTCAAGATGTTGGCGTTAACGCCCACACTTAAAAGTCCTAGTCTTTTACTAGTTCTACCACTTAAAAGTGATGCTTGGGCCTGTGGTATGACAAAAAATGGAACTGTTATGTAGCGATTTGTGCTAGGAACTTCAACCTTCAATATGCACTTTCCTAGAAGGGGAAGTGGTTTTTCACTAGCATAGGGGTATAGTTTAGTAGAATCTGGCTGGAGCTTAATTTTGGGTCCTTCTTTTTCTATTTTCTTGAAGTCCTCTACAGATAATGTATTATGCTGTGCTCCTGAGTCTATCACTAAAGGGATGGTGGTGTTTCTGACTTTGAGGTTTATTACATTTTCACTCATTGATATTTTGAATAAATTAAACCCATTAGCGCCACCAGTTTTGTTATCTTCCCTTTCCCCTACACTCTGTTGAATTCCTTTGTTATGATAATGCTTTCGTCCACCACGACTGTATTTTGGGGCTCTGTCATGTTCGTTTCTATTCTGCGTTTTTGTTTGTTTGTTTTTGTAGAAACAACAGACTTCAAAATGTCCCTTTTTCCCACAGATTCCACACTTGTGATGCTTGCTTCTAACACAATCTCTTGCAAAATGTCCATTCCCCCCACACTTATAACATGCAGATGACACATTGTGGCTTGGTTTAGGTTTTTGTCTGTCGCTTAATCTATTTATATCAGACGTACAAGTAGATCCTAAAATTAGGGCCTCTTTGTGGTGGTACGTCCCAATAATTTGGATGAGACGATCCAACGTCAAGTTGCTTTCACCATATAATTTGGCTTTTAGTTCCGCGTCCTTTATGTGAAGAAGGATCTTGTCTCTGACGAATTCGTTCGGTTCTGGAGTGAAACCGCACACCTTCGCCAAACTCTTTAAGCGAGTGATATAATTATTCACGGTTTCTCCCGTGTTTGGTTCAGACTCCCAAAATCTTGAACGCGCTTTAGGGATATTTTCCTTTAGAGCGAAAGTTTTGTCAAACAGTTCTATAGCTGTTCGGAATACATCGACTCTTTCTTTATTAGCCTCGTGTCCGGCTTTTTGTTCGTCCGTGAAATTCGTCCAAATTTCACGCAGACCCTCGCCTCCTGTTAACAAAAGGATAGCTCTTTTTTGCTCAGAATTTATGACACCTGAAGCTAGTATGAAAATTTCCAGATCGGTTTTCCAATTTACCCATCTTTTATGTAAAGACTCTGGATCTCCGATCGTATCTAACGCACGTGGAGGGCTTAGCCCCCCCAATGTGACGAATTTTGCCATATTGTTGTTTAAAAGGACAATAAGATGTGAATAACAAAAGGATTGTTATTTAAAGACAATAAATGTGATAACAAACGAATTACTTATCTCTCGTTTTTTTTCTGTACTTTTCCTTTGGAAGAAAAAAAGTATATTTTTCTTTCTCTCTTGTAGCACGTGTGACCTCTTTTTCCATGTTTTTTTTTTCCGTAGAAAAGTTCGTTGTTTGCACTTTTTTTTTTTTGTAGATGTCTTTCTTTGCTTTTTTTTTTGTGTAGAATTTCATCTCATCGTCGTCGCCAGTTTGTGGTGTTTGGTAATAAACAACAGTCAATTGTGGTGGTTGTAAACATATCTTTATTTAACAAGGGTTATAACAACATGTGTGTATCAACGGTCGTAATCTCTCTATCTATGTCCCTAGCTATGTCGCTGCTGCTGCTGCTTCCTGCTCTCGTACCGATCACGTTGGTACGTGATCTTCGACACTACACCCAGCTAAAGAGGTTATGTTTTCATTCGAATTTATGATTATTCCAAATTAAAGTTTGCAGTTGTTTATGCACAATTAGAAAATTGTATACTGCTTCAGTTGAACAACAAAGAGATGGTATTAGATGACAACACATTGGCGATAATAGATTCTTTCTGCTACCTAGGAAATATGCTGAGAGCAGGTGGTGGATGTGAACCTGTTAGTCTAATTTCTAGTGGAAATTCCATCTTTCTACATAACTGAGAGCAGGTGATGGATGTGAACACGTTAGTCTAATTTCTAGTGGAAATTCCCCCTTTCTACATAACTGAGAGCAGGTGATGGATGTGAACACGTTAGTCTAATTTCTAGTGGAAATTCCCCCTTTCTACATAACTGAGAGCAGGTGATGGATGTGAACCTGTTAGTCTAATTTCTAGTGGAAATTCCCTCTTTCTACATAACTGAGAGCAGGTGATGGATGTGAACACGTTAGTCTAATTTCTAGTGGAAATTCCCCCTTTCTACATAACTAGCATATCCCACATCAGATAACTACAGTAGCATCTGTTCTGTCAATTGGTCACACTGGGCAATTTTTATTATTGTCTATTTGGGAAACAGGATATCCCCCACATTAAGTCGACCCTGTCCTTGTGGAGAGGCGGTAAATCAGACAATAGAAGCATCCCCCTAAGATCATTGTTAACGAGTGAAGACCCTTCAAACTACACCATCAACTTTAGGGTGAACTGTATGGTTCACTCTAAAGTTGATGGCAGAAACGTAAACTTCAAGATCGACACATATCATCAACCAGATCGACAAATAATGATACCTTTCAAATTTTGAAGGGTCATGAAGTTATACTTTTTTTTTTCAGCTATTAACAAAAGATTATGAAGAAACTTAGATGCCTTGTAATGGATTTAATTTGGAATTAAAATAAGTTTTTAAATTAGTAATTTTAAAACATCGTTTTATTGTTTTTTTGGATTTCAATAAATATTCAATTACTAGTAAATAAATTAAACAAATTAATTCAATGTGTGAATCACAAAGTTGCAGGCAAAAACACCGGCACACACCCACATGAAGTTGTTTTGTAATTTTATTAGGTACTTTTAAACTTTCTTAACTGGACCAATTTCGTTTCGGTTAATTTTGCTTTTTGTATAGACCATTACTACTACACTTTTTACTAATTTTCTTTACGTTAAAAAAGTAAAACGTAAATGGGTTATTTTTTTTCTCCCCAATAAATTATTTTTGTAAAAACTTTCAATAAATTATTTTAACCAATAAATTATTTTTGTAAAAACTTTCAATAAATTATTTTCACCAATAAATTATTTTTGTAAAAACTTTCAATAAATTATTTTCACTAATAAATTATTTTCACCAATAAATTATTTTTGTAAAAACTTTCAATAAATTATTTTCACCAATAAATTATTTTTGTAAAAACTTTCAATAAATTATTTTCACCAATAAATTATTTTCGCCAATAAATTATTTTTGTAAAAACTTTCAATAAATTATTTTCACCAATAAATTATTTTCACCAATAAATTATTTTTGTAAAAACTTTCAATAAATTATTTTAACCAATAAATTATTTTTGTAAAAACTTTCAATAAATGATTTTCACCAATAAATTATTTTTGTAAAAACTTTCAATAAATTATTTTCACCAATAAATTATTTTTGTAAAAACTTTCAATAAATTATTTTCACTAATAAATTATTTTCACCAATAAATTATTTTCACTAATAAATTATTTTCACCAATAAATTATTTTTGTAAAAAATTTCAATAAATTATTTTCACCAATAAATTATTTTCACCAATAAATTATTTTTGTAAAAACTTTCAATAAATTATTTTCACCAATAAATTATTTTTGTAAAAACTTTCAATAAATTACTTTCACCAATAAATTATTTTCACCAATAAATTATTTTTGTAAAAACTTTGAATAAATTATTTTCACCAATAAATTATTTTTGTAAAAACTTTCAATAAATTATTTTCACTAATAAATTGTTTTCACCAATAAATTATTTTTGTAAAAAATTTCAATAAATTATTTACACCAATAAATTATTTTCACCAATAAATTATTTTTGTAAAAACTTTCAATAAATTATTTTCACCAATAAATTATTTTTGTAAAAACTTTCAATAAATTACTTTCACCAATAAATTATTTTTGTAAAAACTTTCAATAAATTATTTTCACCAATAAATTATTTTCACCAATAAATTATTTTAGTAAAAACTTTCAATAAATTATTTTCACCAATAAATTATTTTCACCAATAAATTATTTTTGTAAAAACTTTCAATAAATTATTTTCACTAATAAATTATTTTCACCAATAAATTATTTTTGTAAAAACTTTCAATACATTATTTTCACCAATAAATTATTTTCGTAAAAACTTTCAATAAATTATTTTCACCAATAAATTATTTTTGTAAAAACTTTCAATAAATTATTTTCACCAATAAATTATTTTCACCAATAAATTATTTTTGTAAAAACTTTCAATAAATTATTTTCACCAATAAATTATTTTTGTAAAAACTTTCAATAAATTATTTTCACCAATAAATTATTTTCACCAATAAATTATTTTTGTAAAAACTTTCAATACATTATTTTCACCAATAAATTATTTTTGTAAAAACTTTCAATAAATTACTTTCACCAATAAATTATTTTCACCAATAAATTATTTTTGTAAAAACTTTGAATAAATTATTTTCACCAATAAATTATTTTTACCAATAAATTATTTTGTAAAAACTTTCAATAAATTATTTTCACCAATAAATTATTTTTGTAAAAACTTGTAATAAATTATTTTCACCAATAAATTATTTTTGTAAAAACTTTCAATAAATTATTTTCACTAATAAATTATTTTCACCAATAAATTATTTTTGTAAAAACTTTCAATAAATTATTTTCACCAATAAATTATTTTCACCAATAAATTATTTTTAAAAACTTTCAATAAATTATTTTTAAAAACTTTCAATAAATTATTTTCACCAATAAATTTTTTTAACAAAAAAATTATTTTTGAAACAAAATTTCAACAAATTATTTTCACCAATAAATTATTTTCACCAATAAATTATTTTCACCAATAAATTATTTTTAAAAACATGTTTTTTCAAAGCATTCGTCACATTCTTCTAACTTAATCCTATACCTAACCCTAACCTAACCCTAACTTGCAACCACTCGGATTTTGTAAACTGCCCTAAAACGCTATAACGGCTGGGGAATGGGAGGGGGTATTTTACATTAAATTTATATACGAAACTGATCCCCTATACTAAATTCTAAAATGATAAAATAAAATTCTCGCCTAAAAAAAGTAGAATCTCATTTTGGAGGATTCAGCGGAGGGTGTTAATCTACAAATACACACAAAAAAAAACATCTTGGCCTTATTTTTTTAAGGTAAAAAAAATAAGGTAACATCCTAGTGATAGGTAATACAAAATCCCAAATTAACCGAAACGAAATTACTCCAGTCAAGAAAGTTCAAAGGTAACTTTTATTAATATAGAGATGCTGTGTTTTATTATTTTTTGCCTTGATTTGACAGGGCTTTTCTTATGTAAGCTCTTATCTAAATAATCCCCCTTTTTTACTTGTAGGTGATGGATGTTTCTATAATAAATTGTGTTTACCTGAAGGTCAAACGGTTAACGTGGAAACGCTACACCATTATTTACCCTGCACCTGCAGTCAAAGAAAACTTGTCTGCCAGGATATCTATCATAATTATCGTAAGTTGCTTTCAAAAGAAAATGAAAATTGGTTCAATTGTAGCATAGGGGGCGTTTGAATATCTCACCAACATTTTGGATAAAACTGATTGCTGGTTTTAAATTGTAGGTTTTGATCACGGCAAGTTGGCTCCTAATGAAGTGGACCCCTTATATCAAATACAATTCAATAAAGAAAGAAACACAGACAGCTGTTTTAGTAATTATATGAATAAGAAATAAAAATAGTCCAGGACACAAATAAGTAGTGCATGAAAAAGAATGAAGCAGTTGATGGGTAGGTCGAGGATAACACTTCCATAAAAATTTTAATTGTACCCTTTTTTCTAATATATATATATATATATATATATATATATATATATATAAATTGATTTCGTTCCTGACAAAGCTAAAAATGTTGTATCAAGCAAATTGGCTTTTATTGAAGCATTAACGTTCGTTTCATCATCGTCGCTATACAATCAGAATAAAGGTAGAATTTTTTAAAAGTTCGAATTTTATAAACATAAGGAATCTTCAGAAATGCAGTATATATATATATATATATATATATATATATATATATATATATATATATATATATATATATATTATTAAAAATAACCGACAATTTTTGTCTGGTTATTTTAGTGTTGATCCCTTCATTTTTCCGGATTAAAATCTTAATCTCGGAAGGAAATTGGCTGATGAAACTGCCGTAGTGTACATGTTGGCTCAGAGTACTTTCTGACCCGTCTGAACTATAAAACAAAAAAAACCTGCTATTAACAAGATTAATTTTAACACTAGTACTAATATACTTAAATGCTTATAATACCTAATAAATATAGTTTCATATATAAATTTTCCCGCCATAATTAATTATAAATCTCACTCCAGGTCTTTACCTGTTTGTCATTATTCCACTGACGATGGACCCAGACGGGTCAGAAAGTACTCTGGACCAACATGTACACTACGGCAGTTTCATCAGCCAATTTCCTTCCGAGATTAAGATTTTAATCCAGAAAATTGAAGGGATCAACACTAAAATAACCAGACTAAAATTGTCGGTTATTTTTAATAATACGTGTCTTAAAGAAAAAATGCGGCCTCGATACACACATATATATATATATATATATATATATATATATATATATATATATATAATAAGTATTGTTAGAAGGTGGAGACAATGCGTTGGTTAGATGACACCAGCGGTACGTGAAATGGTCCGAACTTAACACTGGTAAATATAATAAAATTATTTGCAAATTATTGATTTCTCAATATTGTCACTATTTTAATTGTTTACCATTTCACGTACCACCGGTGTCACCTAACCAACGCATTGTCTCCACCTTCTAACAATACTTATTACATATTATGCACAATGCTTCAAGCAAACTACAACATTCTTCTCATATATATATATGTGTGTGTGTGTGTGTGTGTGTGTGTGTGTGTGTGTGTGTGTGTGTGTGTATGTATACTTAGGCAGCAAGTCATCATCTAAGCAAGCGTTGTTGAACTTTCTCGTTTGTATATCTTTTTCGTGAGGTTCTCAAACCGTCGAGCTATCCTTCTGGTTTCAGGTGGCAATCTGTATAGTACTTCTCCGATTGTTCTTAATTCGGCCATTTTTTTTTTCGAGCGCTTTCGACTTTCATAGTCGTCTTCATATCAGCAGATATCCTGTTGCCTAGAATAAATATTCTATAATTCATAATGATAAGTTCAATAGTTTAGGATTTTACCAGACACATTATTGATGCTCATGCGCGTGCACCGATCCATAATAATATGTATTACTCAATATAATTCAAAAAATAATCAGTGCCTGAAAAGAAAGGAAGTAGGAGAGTATCAGGTGCCAGCCAAGAGAAGTAACTCCTGCTGAATAAATATGGAGTTGTCTGTCCCTGCCAGGAGAGACACAGTTTTGAAAATGTCGGAATAAAAACAAGTTTTGTTTCTTAAATCATGTCGCTTTGTTTATCTATTTATTATCCATGTTCCTTGTTTAATAAACTGACAAGTCAACGGACATTAGATACTAACAGTGAGGTAGTTGAAGGACGTAGAGTCGGAGCATTATCATTTTGAAAATGTTACTTATTCAGTAGTAAAATTAAAGGTGCTTGTGGATTGTAGGTCTGAAAAAAAATATGTTTTCCTTTATTTGAGGAGAGTCAAATAAAGGGGAGAGAACTCTAGTTTCAAGTTTCAACCACGATGTATCTTAATATGGATTTTACTATTGTAATTATTCTAAAATAAAGTTTTAAAAAATGTATATGCAAAAGGATAATTTAGGAATAAAACAATCACACCGATTTCGGCACCAATGAAAAATAAAATAGTTTTAAAAAATAAAATGATTTTGAAAAATAAATTATCACAGAAAAAGGAAAAAAAATAGAATAATTACGTAAATGGAAGGGAAAACAACATGAAACACGAGAAATAAAGTTTTTGAAATAAATGACAGTTTTACACTGGGTAAACTTCGGCAATTTGTTTGAAAACCGTTTTTTTTTACGTATACATTTTTTAAAACTTTATTTTAGAATAATTACAATTGTAAAATCCATTTCAAGATAAATCGTGGTTGAAACTTGAAACTAGAGTTCTCTCCCCCTTATTTGACTCTCCTCAAATTAAAGATAATTTTTTTCCGGGCCTATAGTCCACAAGCATCAAATTAAATGATAGAATTGTAGTTGTGCATAGCTCCCCTTTACCCTCTGGTAACCAATATTTTTGACTCGGTCTGCCACTGGAACTAAATTGTGATAATTTGACCAATGTAGATTTCGTATTTTTGTCTTTATATTTTCAGAATTAGGGAAGCAGCCATATTTTGAGATGATACCATTGGAATCTTTGGGATCAAAAGAAGGTAAACAAAATTCTCAATAACAAAAAACAATAAACGATAAAACTTTCATAATGGTTTTATATGAATTGTCTTTTAGAATTCCTCAGTTTTCTTATTCGCAATATCAGCAAAAATGGAAGTTTTTTTCTTTCTTTTTTTTGTTCTTAAGGACGGTGGCTGCAAAGATTAAGATAATCAACTTTTATCTCTTAATCTAAAAAAGTAACATTGAATTTTGTAACAGTTAGTTATAAGTTATCTCCATTTTATTAAAACTCTTCACTGACGTCATTTCGGAAATAGAAACTACAGTCGCTTTTTCAGCATGGCCAGTGTTCTTTTTTTTTTTCTTTTTTTTTTTTTATTATTTACTCCTCCCCAGGAGTTAGGCACAAGGCCAGTTTTATCTTACTCCCACAAGTAAGATGTGACCCAAGATCGGGTCGAGAAAGTGGGGCTTGAAAAGCCAGCGCTCGAGAGGTGAGCACTCTGGCCATTTAAAAATTGCCTGGGCAGCCCCGTCGGCATTCCCCGGTAGGGGCTCCTCAGACAGTAAGCAATAAACTTACTCCTCCCCAAAGAGGGGAGGCAAAGCCTGGGAGGGTGGACCTCCTAGAACTGCACAGGACAGGCGTGCAGTATCCATCGGAACAGATACTACACTTTGATCTTAGCCAAAAGGCCAAGAAGCCCAATTTATGGCCAGTGTTCTTTTTATTGAAGAAGAAAGAGTAATTTTTTCTTAATAGTATTGACTCTGACCGAGATTTATTATTTCAAAAGGAATATTATTAGAAACAATAAATTATACACATTGATGGAGAAAGCACCGTAGAATTGGAATGGAATGGAATTCCATGTCCGTACATACGCTATCACCCTTCACCTCTTTTCTAAAAAAATAGGATCGCAAGATCGCCAAAGATGCAATACATAAAAAGTAATTATTTGAATTTCATCTGTCGAATGTGAAACTTGAACTGAAATACACTTTCTTAACCTTCGGACTAGGATCAAGATGTAATATCTGTTATCTTATGGTACAATAATATCATGGAGTCTGCGTTCATGCCGGATGTCCATAGAATGAAAATATGTCACAAACTCCTACAAGGGTTTTGGAGAAAGACGTCCCCCCCCCCCATAACCAGATATATTCTGAAACTACATTAACCAGAGTGGTTAGATAAGTATGCTTCAGTTTGAACACAGTGGTACAATAATATAATGGGGTCCACGTGCTCGCTGGACGTCCATAAAATTGAATATTTTTAAGCACTGCCGCAACATACAACAGATGAAGAATACAACTGAGGAATTTCCATGGGTCCCGCTAGTATATACATAATATACAGGGTGGGCAAAAATAAGGGTCCTATTTTTAAAAATTCATAACTTTTTTATTTATTGATTTTTTTTTATTTTTTTTTTTAGAATAAGTAAAGGACCCCTTCCGAAGCAAGCATGAGCCGTATTAGCCCTAAGGAACGTACCCTCATTTAGAAAACATTATTTTTGCTTAAAAAACTCAAAACAGTGTAAAAAACAATACTTTAGTTTTTGTAAGTTTTAAGAAGTGTTTTTCGGCTAAAATTTGTTTTGTTTATTTCAAAAAATCTCGGAAGGGTCAGTCTACACACACATAAAGTTTGGTGAGTTTAACTTTTATTTTGTGGAAGTTATTCAAATTCAAGTTATTCAAATTTAAAGATAGGACCCTTGTTTTGGCCCACCCTGTATAAAGTAGCTCACTCCTGACGCAATCCTCTACCTGTATACGAGTCAAATACGTCCTAAGATGGAGTACTGTCGCCACATCTGGGGAGGTGCCGCTCAGAGCATCTTTTCCTGACTTGACAGAGTACAAAACCGACTTCGAAATCTAGTGGGGGATGTCCACTTCTCTTCACTAAAAAGAGAGGTTGCTAGTCTTTCTCTACTCTCTATCGTTATTTTCATGGTAGGTGCTCGATTGGGCTCCAATCTATGGTTCCCCATTGTAAAACATTCACCACAAGAACTCGTCTAGCTACAACCACTGTAAATAATTTTCTTTTCTTCCGCTGTGTACCTAAAAATAAACATAACTTCCATGAGCAAAGTTTCTTTCCAAGAACTGACTATCTGTGGAATACAATACCACAGGGCTGCTTCCCAGCTGATTACAACAAATCAAATATAAACAAATTCTTGTTGAGCCGTCCCCTTAAATAATCAAATTCTGCCCAGTTTCAACCATCGTTACCGATCATCACGGTGTTGTCTCACCGTCCACCCGATAAACTGATTAACTCTTATCCTTGAGTGGCCTTTTGGCCTTGATAAACGGTTACCTGTTAGTACATAAACATGTTTGGAGTATTCGGACTACTATTCTCATCAGTGTGTAAGTAGCCTGTATACAATTATCCGTTACCCCATTAACGTGTCTGCTCAGTGAACCACGTTCTTTGAACATCATAGCAGCATGTATGTATAATACTCAACAAAAAGTTGATTTTTTTTTATGGAAATCACTCTAGACAAGGCATGAAGCCACTTGATGTAACGAGCTAAAAAAAAAATACTACTTCAAGGTCACAAATATCCAACGATAAGTGTAAGATGGATAGATTCTGACCCAGTAAACAGCAATTCTTCCCCATTTGTCAGAAACATCGCTCATGGCATGTGAGGACTAAAGGACAAAATAAGGGAAGCGGGAGTTAGGAGGCTGCCGAAAGTAAACCCAAGTTAGTCATTTTCTACTCTCCTTTCAGTCTAAGGACCAGGGAATAGCATCACTGTTACCTTCATAATCTGATAAATTAGGAATTAAGATCTACAGATCTCTATATTAATAAAATTATGAGACAACTTCTCGTATTTCTGTATGTGTGTGTGTGTGTTTCTCGCCTCTATGGGACTTACACATTATTATTTTTTATGATTTACTATTAATTGAATATTCATTGAAATAAATAATATGCAATAGCATAAAATACAATTAATATTTTTACAATCCTGTTCTAAAAGAATAATTTCATTACGAAATTAAATCCACCGGAATGCATTTAGGTTTTTTTTTTCATTAAAAAGTCAGCCATTTTAATATTTTGCTAATAATTACAAAAAAAAAAGAGTGCTTATTTATATTGAAATGCATGCAAAATATGGCAGTTCAAAATAAATTAACAAACACACTTATGGATATACTTACTTATTAGTGAAAAATATTTGTGTACACCAAAAGGTACGGAGAATTGTAGAGTAGAATATTAATGAAAATAAAATTAATTTATTATTTGTAGCCCATGAACTCCGAACGACATGCGTGTCATAGATAATTATCTCCCTTTCTTCTAATATGAAGATGCCGCGCAGTCTTGTCATTTGGAGTTCGTTGACTTTTAATAGTAAATTCATTTTATTTCTTATTAAAACCCTACTCACTTATTTTTATCCTAATTGTTGGTGTACACTAATATTTGTCACTGATAAGTAAGTTTATTCATAAAGTTCACCGTTAATTTATTTTTAACTGCCATATTTCGCATGTATTTAAATAAAAATAAGCACAAAAAAAGAATGGATTATTACGTGACCCTTTGACATTTGAAAAGGATTTCGAAGCATTTTTAAAAAAACTATCAAAAAAGAAAGTCATTTAAACTGGATTTAAAATCATCTTGCTTAGCAAATCATCATTTGATTAAAAGATTGAAAGTTTTGGAAGCTATTCACATCCAATCAATCTTATAAATAGAGATAAACACAGCATTTATATCTTAAGAAAATGAGTTCTAGTTTTATAGCAATTTGGTTCAATTAATAATTTAATGACCAAACGATACCGTAATAATTAAATCTAACGTTAACGTTCGAAATCATATTTTAAAAAAATAATAAATTTGATAAACAAAACAAATGGCTAGCTAAAAAAGCTAAATGAAAATGAAATTAAAAATCCCTGGGCAACGCCGGGTAGGCACAACTAGTCAAAATTAAATCATTACCTTCTTCTTCTTCTTCTTCTCTCTCTCTCTCTCTCTCTCTCTCTCTCTCTCTCTCTCTCTCTCCGTCGGTTTCAAGCACAGAAGGACTTAGCCATCCGGCTCTCTTCAGCTTCTGTTGGCATCTGTTTCGGAAATGTGAAGTCACGTGTCACTCTCGTTTGGACGCGTTATTTGCTTAGAGTGTTATGTATGTTTGTTTAAATTTAGTGGAAGGAAGGTTTAATAAGTTTTGAAAAAAAAGGGGGGGGGGTGAAAAGTAACAGTTGAGATTTAAAACTGGAGAAGATTTAAAGAGATATAAAAAAATTTTTTTTTTTTTAATATTTCTATATAAATCCCGTGAGCCAATATTTATGAGTATCGTATATTTGGCCGTTACTGTTTTGGGGTTTAATAATGTGTCTTCTAAAGAAAAATAGGGAGAGAACATGGGTTTAAGGATTATACATGTGAAGAGATAAAAAGGTTAAGAAAAGGTTAAAAAACAACATTAAATTCAAGTTTAAATCCTGGATTAAAGGACTTTAAATAAAGTATATATATATATATATATATATATATATATATATATATTGTTAGGACAACTAAAGAAAACGCAATTATCTCTCTTGGACCATTTCGAAGTTATCTCCCTTGTCGATAGTCTTGCCTGGAGAAAAGATAAACAGACCGACGTCTTGAAACTGTGTATATTTCATCTCGCGTTACAGCGGCAATTAACTCATTAATTTATTCTGTGTTCAGTTGTAATAAATTTGTTAAACATTTCTGTTGATATTTCATCCATTTTACTTTATCAAATATTATTGAGTAAACCTAAATTACAACGTTTACAAAAGTAGCGACGGAGGATGAGATAAACTTACATTTTTCAAAAAAAAAAATGGGTTTAAGGATTATACTTGTGAAGAGATAAAAAGGTTAAGAAAAGGTAAAAAAAACCCATTAAATTACAGCTTAAATCCTGGATTAAAGGTCTTTAAATCAATCCCAAAGGAATTTAAATAAAGATATATATATATATATATATATAAAGTAGACTTGATTTTTCCCCTCCAAAATCAGTTAGAGTAGACAATAAAAATAATACATCAAACGCATTCGACTACTACCTTCGACCGTGTTTCCAGAAAGTTTAACTTATTTTTAAAACCTAAACCAAAAACATTATTATTACTCCCCCTGTAAGCCTCTCCCAACCAAAGTCCAATCAGCAGTCAGCTGAATGAACAACAGCAGGTGAAAACCGTCCAAAGCGACCAAAAACACAAACATCAGCAGGCAAGGTTTTGGCCTTCGTATTTTAAGATATGCCAAGTATTTTGTTCATCGGTTACTTTGAAAATGGAAAAACCATAAATAGCGAATATTATGTAGCATCATTGGTGTGTTTGAAAGAAGAAATCGCAAAAAAAAAACGGCTACAAATGAAGAAGAAATAGATGCTCTTTCACCAAGACAATGCACCGTGTCACATGTGGATTGCAACAATGATAAAGCTACATGAATTGCACTCCAAATTGCTTCCACACCCACGCTATTCTTCAGATCTGGTTCCAGCGATTACTAGCTCTTTGCAGACCTCAAAAGAATGCTCCAGGGAAAGAGATTTGGCTCCAATGACGAAATGATATGAGTCTTTTTTGGGGTGGAGCCAAAGACAAATTGTTTTACAAAAAAAAGGCATCGAATTATTAGAGAAGCGTTGGAATCAGCGTATCACCTTAGAAGTAGACTATGTTGATGAATAACGTCGACTTTTATTTAAAAGTTGTTGTTTTATTAGTTGCACCCGTGACTTATTGCATGATGTGTTATATTACACGTTAACTACAAAATATAACCAAAAAGGTTGGCAAGTTTATTTGCAAGAGAAACAGTTAAATGTCATGAGAACCAATGAAAGTCTAACCAATTCTTCTTTTTTTTTAACAAATTTAGAATTCTGAATTGAGAAGTTTATTTCCTAAGGTTTTGAAAACACATAGTATTATCTCTCTATCTATCTATCTATCTATCTATCTATCTATCTATCTATCTATCTCTCTTCCTCTCTCCCACTCCCTCTCTCTGTATATATCTAACACACTCTCTCCCTCTCCCTCTTTGTCTCTGTCTCTCTGTCACTCTTTCTCTCTCTCTCTCTCTCTCTCTCTCTCTCTCTCTCTCTCAGACACACTCGGTCTCTCTCTCTCCCACTCCCTCTCTCTATATATATCTAACACACTCTCTCTCTCTCCCTCTCTGTCACTCTCTCTCTCTCAGACACACTCGGTCTCACTCTCTTACAGACACACTCTCTCCCTCTCTCTCACACACACACATACCCCTTCTCCCTCTCTCACACTCTCACGCTTTCTGTCTCTGCTTTTTAAAACTGCAGATGTTTAATAGTTTGCATTATAAAAATGAATATATTTCATTCTTTCCAGTTTCAACAGTCACAGAAGATTCTTTTGAGGGCATTGAATTGCCAACAGAAATATCCAAGGAAGGAAATTTAGAAAAAAATCCTGAAGACATCGAACAAATAAATGCAGACAACCCAACAAACATTAGCAACATTGAAAAAGTGAATATGGCAAATGCGACCCAAAAGTCGCCTCAAAACTACAGAATGCTTATTATAAAAGTGAATGCTACGGCAGAACAACCCGTAAGAAGACAGGGTAAAATCAAAGACGTAACTAAAGTATACATTCCTGATAACAATGGAGATAGTGTTACAACAGAATATGCGACACAAAACGAACAACTAAATGAATTGGTCAAACGAGATGTCACTCATCTTGTGAATAATGTCACGGTAGGACCTGTAACAGCAAAAGAAACGGGGAGACAAGTTACCCAGTCAAGTGTAAATAATGTTGCATTAGAATCTGTAGGAGAAAACGAAACATTAAATAAATTGGTCAAACGAGATGTCACTAATCTTGTTAATAATGTCACGGCAGGACCTGTAACAGCAAAAGAAACAGGGAGACAAGTTACCCAGTCAAGTGTAAATAATGTTGCATTAGAATCTGTAGGAGAAAACGAAACATTAAATAAATTGGTCAAACGAGATGTCACTAATCTTGTTAATAATGTCACGGCAGGACCTGTAACAGCAAAAGAAACAGGGAGACAAGTTACCCAGTCAAGTGTAAATAATGTTGCATTAGAATCTGTAGGAGAAAACGAAACATTAAATAAATTGGTCAAACGAGATGTCACTAATCTTGTTAATAATGTCACGGCAGGACCTAAAACAGCAAAAGAAACAGGGAGACAAGTTACCCAGTCAAGTGTAAATAATGTTGCATTGGAATCTGTAGGAGAAAACGAAACATTAAATAAATTGGTCAAACGAGATGTCACTAATCTTGTTAATAATGTCACGGCAGGACCTGTAACAGCAAAAGAAACAGGGAGACAAGTTACCCAGTCAAGTGTAAATAATGTTGCATTAGAATCTGTAGGAGAAAACGAAACATTAAATAAATTGGTCAAACGAGATGTCACTAATCTTGTTAATAATGTCACGGCAGGACCTGTAACAGCAAAAGAAACGGGGAGACAAGTTACCCAGTCAAGTGTAAATAATGTTGCATTGGAATCTGTAGGAGAAAACGAAACATTAAATAAATTGGTCAAACGAGATGTCACTAATCTTGTTAATAATGTCACGGCAGGACCTGTAACAGCAAAAGAAACGGGGAGACAAGTTACCCAGTCAAGTGTAAATAATGTTGCATTGGAATCTGTAGGAGAAAACGAAACATTAAATAAATTGGTCAAACGAGATGTCACTAATCTTGTTAATAAGGTCACAGGAGGACCTGTAACAGCAAAAGAAACAGGGAGACAAGTTACTCAGTCAAGTGTAAATAATGTTGCATTAGAATCTGTAGGAGAAAACGAAACATTAAATAAATTGGTCAAACGAGATGTCACTAATCTTGTTAATAATGTCACAGGAGGACCTGTAACAGCAAAAGAAACAGGGAGACAAGTTACCCAGTCAAGTGTAAATAATGTTGCATTGGAATCTGTAGGAGAAAACGAAACATTAAATAAATTGGTCAAACGAGATGTCACTAATCTTGTTAATAATGTCACAGGAGGACCTGTAACAGCAAAAGAAACAGGGAGACAAGTTACTCAGTCAAGTGTAAATAATGTTGCATTAGAATCTGTAGGAGAAAACGAAACATTAAATAAATTGGTCAAACGAGATGTCACTAATCTTGTTAATAATGTCACAGGAGGACCTGTAACAGCAAAAGAAACAGGGAGACAAGTTACCCAGTCAAGTGTAAATAATGTTGCATTAGAATCTGTAGGAGAAAACGAAACATTAAATAAATTGGTCAAACGAGATGTCACTAATCTTGTAAATAATGTCACAGGAGGACCTGTAACAGCAAAAGAAACAAGGAGACAAGTTACCCAGTCAAGTGTAAATAATGTTGCATTAGAATCTGTAGGAGAAAACGAAACATTAAATAAATTGGCCAAACGAGATGTCATTAATATTGTTAATAATGTCACAGGAGGACCTGTAACAGCAAAAGAAACAGGGAGACAAGTTATCCAGTCAAGTGTAAATAATGTTGCATTAGAATCTGTAGGAGAAAACGAAACATTAAATAAATTGGCCAAACGAGATGTCATTAATATTGTTAATAATGTCACAGGAGGACCTGTAACAGCAAAAGAAACAGGGAGACAAGTTACCCAGTCAAGTGTTAATAATGTTGCATTAGAATCTGTAAGAGAAAACGAAACATTAAATAAATTGGCCAAACGAGATGTACCTAATCTTGTTAATAATGTCACGGCAGGACCTGTAACAGCAAAAGAAACGGGGAGACAAGTTACCCAGTCAAGTGTTAATAATGTTGCATTAGAATCTGTAGGAGAAAACGAAACATTAAATAAATTGGTCAAACGAGATGTCACTAATCTTGTAAATAATGTCACAGGAGGACCTGTAACAGCAAAAGAAACAAGGAGACAAGTTACCCAGTCAAGTGTAAATAATGTTGCATTAGAATCTGTAGGAGAAAACGAAACATTAAATAAATTGGCCAAACGAGATGTCATTAATATTGTTAATAATGTCACAGGAGGACCTGTAACAGCAAAAGAAACAGGGAGACAAGTTACCCAGTCAAGTGTAAATAATGTTGCATTAGAATCTGTAGGAGAAAACGAAAGACTAAGAAAATTAGTAAAAAGAGATGTCATCTATCCTCAGAACCGTATAACAGAAGGATCCGTAACAACAAAAGTAAAAAAGGGACAAGGTACTCAATCTAGTGTAAATAATGCTACATTAGAACCTGTACAGGAAAACGAAACACTTAATGAATTAGTAAAACGAGATGTCACTCATCCACAGAATGATGTCACAGCCGGCCCTTTAACAGAAAAAGTAACAAAGGGACAAGGTACCCAATCTAGTGTAAATAATGCTACATTAGAACTTGTACGAGAAAACGAAACACTAAATGAATTAGTAAAACGAGATGTAACTCATCCACAGAATGATGTCACAGCAGGCTCTTTATCAGAAAAAGTAACAATGGGACAAGGTACCCAATCTAGTGTAAATAATGCTACATTAGAACTTGTACGAGAAAACGAAACACTAAATGAATTAGTAAAACGAGATGTCACTCATCCACAGAATGATGTCACAGCAGGCTCTTTATCAGAAAAAGTAACAATGGGACAAGGTACCCAATCTAGTGTAAATAATGCTAGATTAGAACCTGTACAAGAAAACGAAACACTAAATGAATTAGTAAAACGAGATGTCACTCATCCACAGAATGATGTCACAGCCGGCCCTTTAACAGAAAAAGTAACAAAGGGACAAGGTACCCAATCTAGTGTAAATAATGCTACATTAGAACTTGTACGAGAAAACGAAACACTAAATGAATTAGTAAAACGAGATGTAACTCATCCACAGAATGATGTCACAGCAGGCTCTTTATCAGAAAAAGTAACAATGGGACAAGGTACCCAATCTAGTGTAAATATTGCTACATTAGAACCTGTAAAGGAAAACGAAACACTTAATGAATTAGTAAAACGAGATGTCACTCATTCACAGAATGATGTCACAGCAGGCTCTTTAACAGAAAAAGTAACAAAGGGACAAGGTACCCAATCTTATGTAAATAATGTTACATTAGAACCTGTACAAGAAAACGAAACACTAAATGAATTAGTAAAACGAGATGTCACTCATCCACAAAATGATCTAACAGCAGGCTCTTTAACAGAAAAAGTAACAAAGGGACAAGGTACCCAATCTAGTGTAAATAATGCTACATTAGAACCTGTACGAGAAAACGAAACACTAAATGAATTAGTAAAACGAGATGTCACTCATCCACAGAATGATGTCACACCAGGCTCTTTATCAGAAAAAGTAACAATGGGACAAGGTACCCAATCTTATGTAAATAATGCAACATTAGAACCTGTACAAGAAAACGAAACACTAAATGAATTAGTAAAACGAGATGTCACTCATCCACAGAATGATGTCACAGCAGGCTCTTTAACAGAAAAAGTAACAAAGGGACAAGGTACCCAATCTAGTGTAAATAATGCTACATTAGAACCTGTACAGGAAAACGAAACACTTAATGAATTAGTAAAACGAGATGTCACTCATCCACAGAATGATCTAACAGCAGGCTCTTTAACAGAAAAAGTAACAAAGGGACAAGGTACCCAATCTTATGTAAATAATGCTACATTAGAACCTGTACAAGAAAACGAAACACTTAATGAATTAGTAAAACGAGATGTCACTCATCCACAGAATGATGTCACAGCCGGCCCTTTAACAGAAAAAGTAACAAAGGGACAAGGTACCCAATCTAGTGTAAATAATGCTACATTAGAACTTGTACGAGAAAAAGAAACACTAAATGAATTAGTAAAACGAGATGTCACTCATCCACAGAATGATGTCACAGCAGGCTCTTTATCAGAAAAAGTAACAATGGGACAAGGTACCCAATCTAGTGTAAATAATGCTACATTAGAACTTGTACGAGAAAAAGAAACACTAAATGAATTAGTAAAACGAGATGTCACTCATCCACAGAATGATCTAACAGCAGGCTCTTTATCAGAAAAAGAAACAAAAGGACAACGTACCCAATCTAGTGTAAATAATGCTACATTAGAACCTGTACAAGAAAAGGAAACACTAAATGAATTAGTAAAACGAGATGTCACTCATCCACAGAATGATGTCACAGCAGGCTCTTTAACAGAAAAAGTAACAAAGGGACAAGGTACCCAATCTAGTGTAAATAATGCTACATTAGAACCTGTACAAGAAAACGAAACACTAAATGAATTAGTAAAACGAGATATCAATCATCTACAGAATGATCTAACAGAAGGATCTTTAACAGAAACCGTAACAAAGGGACAAGGTACCCAATCTTATGTAAATAATGCTACATTAGAACCTGTACAAGAAAACGAAACACTAAATGAATTAGTAAAACGAGATGTCACTCATCCACAGAATGATGTCACAGCCGGCCCTTTAACAGAAAAAGTAACAAAGGGACAAGGTACCCAATCTAGTGTAAATAATGCTACATTAGAACTTGTACGAGAAAACGAAACACTAAATGAATTAGTAAAACGAGATGTCACTCATCCACAGAATGATGTCACAGCAGGCTCTTTATCAGAAAAAGTAACAATGGGACAAGGTACCCAATCTAGTGTAAATAATGCTACATTAGAACTTGTACGAGAAAAAGAAACACTAAATGAATTAGTAAAACGAGATGTCACTCATCCACAGAATGATCTAACAGCAGGCTCTTTATCAGAAAAAGAAACAAAAGGACAAGGTACCCAATCTAGTGTATATAATGCTACATTAGAATCTGTACAAGGAAATGAAACACTAAATAAATTAGTAAAACGAGATGTCCCTCATCCACAGAATGATGTCACACCAGGCTCTTTAACAAAAAAAGTAACAAAGGGACAAGGTACCCAATCTAGTGTATATAATGCTACATCAGAACCTGTACTAGAAAACGAAACACTTAATGAATTAGTAAAACGAGATGTCACTCATCCACAGAATGATGTCACAGCAGGCTCTTTAACAGACAAAGTAACAAAGGGACAAGGTACCCAATCTAGTGTATATAATGCTACATCAGAACCTGTACTAGAAAACGAAACACTTAATGAATTAGTAAAACGAGATGTCACTCATCCACAGAATGATGTCACAGCAGGCTCTTTAACAGAAAAAGTAACAAAGGGACAAGGTACCCAATCTAGTGTAAATAATGCTACATCAGAACCTGTACTAGAAAACGAAACACTTAATGAATTAGTAAAACGAGATGTCACTCATCCACAGAATGATGTCACAGCAGGCTCTTTAACAGACAAAGTAACAAAGGGACAAGGTACCCAATCTAGTGTATATAATGCTACATCAGAACCTGTACTAGAAAACGAAACACTTAATGAATTAGTAAAACGAGATGTCACTCATCCACAGAATGATGTCACAGCAGGCTCTTTAACAGACAAAGTAACAAAGGGACAAGGTACCCAATCTAGTGTATATAATGCTACATCAGAACCTGTACTAGAAAACGAAACACTTAATGAATTAGTAAAACGAGATGTCACTCATCCACAGAATGATGTCACAGCAGGCTCTTTAACAGACAAAGTAACAAAGGGACAAGGTACCCAATCTAGTGTATATAATGCTACATCAGAACCTGTACTAGAAAACGAAACACTTAATGAATTAGTAAAACGAGATGTCACTCATCCACAGAATGATGTCACAGCAGGCTCTTTAACAGACAAAGTAACAAAGGGACAAGGTACCCAATCTAGTGTATATAATGCTACATCAGAACCTGTACTAGAAAACGAAACACTTAATGAATTAGTAAAACGAGATGTCACTCATCCACAGAATGATGTCACAGCAGGCTCTTTAACAGACAAAGTAACAAAGGGACAAGGTACCCAATCTAGTGTATATAATGCTACATCAGAACCTGTACTAGAAAACGAAACACTTAATGAATTAGTAAAACGAGATGTCACTCATCCACAGAATGATGTCACAGCAGGCTCTTTAACAGAAAAAGTAACAAAGGGACAAGGTACCCAATCTAGTGTAAATAATGCTAAATTAGAACCTGTACAGGAAAACGAAACACTAAATGAATTAGTAAAACGAGATGTCACTCATCCACAGAATGATCTAACAGCAGGCTTTTTAACAGAAAAAGTAACAAATAGACAAGGTACTCAATCTAGTATAAATAATGGTAGATTAGAACCTGTACAAGAAAACGAAACACTTAATGAATTAGTAAAACGAGATGTCACTCATCCACAGAATGATATCACAGCAGGCTCTTTAACAGAAAAAGTAACAAAGGGACAAGGTACCCAATCTAGTGTATATAATGCTACATTAGAACTTGTACAAGAAAACGAAACACTAAATGAATTAGTAAAACGAGATGTCACTCATCCACAGAATGATCTAACAGCAGGCTTTTTAACAGAAAAAGTAACAAATAGACAAGGTACTCAATCTAGTATAAATAATGGTAGATTAGAACCTGTACAGGAAAAGGAAACACTTAATAAATTAGTAAAACGAGATGTCACTCATCCACAGAATGATGTCACAGCAGGCTCTTTAACAGAAAAAGTAACAAAGGGACAAGGTACCCAATATAGTGTATATAATGCTACATTAGAACCTGTACAAGAAAACGAAACACTAAATGAATTAGTAAAACGAGATGTCACTCATCCACAGAATGATCTAACAGCAGGCTCTTTATCAGAAAAAGTAACAAATAGACAAGGTACTCAATCTAGTGTAAATAATGCTACATTAGAACCTGTACAGGAAAACGAAACACTTAATAAATTAGTAAAACGAGATGTCACTCATCCACAGAATGATGTCACAGCAGGCTCTTTAACAGAAAAAGTAACAAAGGGACAAGGTACCCAATCTAGTGTAAATAATGCTACATTAGAACCTATACAGGAAAAAGAAACACTAAATGAATTAGTAAAACGAGAGGTCACTCATCCACAGAATGATGTCACAGCCGGCCCTTTAACAGAAAAAGTAACAAAGGGACAAGGTACCCAATATAGTGTATATAATGCTACATTAGAACCTGTACAAGAAAACGAAACACTAAATGAATTAGTAAAACGAGATGTCACTCATCCACAGAATGATCTAACAGCAGGCTCTTTATCAGAAAAAGTAACAAATAGACAAGGTACTCAATCTAGTGTAAATAATGCTACATTAGAACCTGTACAGGAAAACGAAACACTTAATAAATTAGTAAAACGAGATGTCACTCATCCACAGAATGATGTCACAGCAGGCTCTTTAACAGAAAAAGTAACAAAGGGACAAGGTACCCAATCTAGTGTAAATAATGCTATATTAGAACCTGTACAAGAAAACGAAACACTAAATGAATTAGTAAAACGAGATGTCACTCATCCAAAAAATGATCTAACAGCAGGCTCTTTAACAGAAAAAGTAACAAAGGGACAAGGTACCCAATCTAGTGTAAATAATGCTACATTAGAACCTGTACAAGAAAACGAAACACTAAATGAATTAGTAAAACGAGATGTCACTTATCCACAGAATGATCTAACAGCAGGCTCTTTAACAGAAAAAGTAACAAAGGGACAAGGTACCCAATCTAGTGTATATAATGCTACATTTGAACCTGTACAGGAAAAAGAAACACTAAATGAATTAGTAAAACGAGATGTCACTCATCCACAGAATGATCTAACAGCAGGCTCTTTAACAGAAAAAGTAACAATGGAACAAACTTCTCAGTCTAGTATAGATAATGATACATTAAAATCTGCAGGAGAAAACGAAACACTAAAGAAATTGGTGAAAAGGGATGTCACGGACATGGAGAATGATTTTATAGACGCATCTGTAACAGCAAAACAAGCAAGGAGACATGTTACACACTCTATTTTAGATACGACTATATTAGAATCATCAGCAGGATCCGTGGGAGCACAAGAATTAAAAGAATTGAACATAAGAAATGTTACTTATACTAATGGAGACAGTATCAAAGCTGAATCCGAGTGTCATGAACAAAGAAACACAAGACTGTCTGAAATTCTTATAACTTATTCTAATAACAATAGTGTCACACCAAAAGACACAAATAAATTTCCCAAAGAACATGTTACTTCTACTATTACAGACAAAACTATAAATGGACTTATACCAGAACCAAAACTGATAAATAAACAAACAAAAAGAGATGCTACTCTTATTAGTCGTGTTAATGATACAGCAGACGGTGTAACGAAACAAGACAGAATCAAGAAAATATCCGAAAGGCACATCATCTACAGTCATAGTGATAATGTTACACCAAAGTCTGTGACAGCTCACGACACTATGGTGTTACTAACAAACAGTCATGCTACTCATAATAAGAGAGACGCGTTTACAGCAGAACCTGTAGAAGCAAAAAAAATGACTACTAAAACATATGATAATTACATTAGTAGAAATGATTTTATTATACCTATGTTTGTGACATCACAAGAAAGAGTCAAGAAAATAAGTAAGAGATCCATTTCTAGGGATAGTTCTCAAGAAAACTCTGTAACAGTACAGGAAGTGATCACGCAACCTGTTATAAAGCGTGTTACTGACTCCTGTGAAGATTGTGTTACGGCACAACCTGTAACATCAGGAAATGCAATGAAAGAAACTGCCAGAAAGCAAGAGAGAAATGCAAATCTATTGACAAATCTACATCAAAATACTCCTGGTCCTCTTCCTTCTGCTCAATTATTGATTTCTGAGATTCCTAAGGATTCCGATAAACCAACAAATAATATCTTTGGAGAACTAATGGTCAATAAAGTAACTGACACGAAATCTAAAGTTGTCGGAGTTACTGTAATTTACCGATTGGGAGGGTTGAAAAATGCATTTCTATTCAACCGAACAACAAATTTGAATGGACTCCTTTCTAAGCAAAAACCTTTGAAAACGCAACTAAATCCTAATTCTGATAATCAAACTAGTAACAAAATCAAAACGAAAACAACAACGGGTTCAGATGATGCTCTTTCTCGACAGAATTCTTTTCAAAACCAATTAAGTCTTATTTTCTCATTTCATAGAAGTGCAGGTTCAAAAGGAAAATCCCAAAATGATAGTAAAATTGACAAACGCTCTGCGGCCGTTGCGCAGTTGCCAGTGGAAAGCAGGATAAAACAAGCAGAGTCTATGAATTCAACCCATCCAGATCTGAACATTACAAATGTGGAAGAATCTCAAATTAAGGAAAATGCTTCCGAGACGAATAATCTGGTAGAAGAAATGTCGAGCAGCAATAGGATCAACAAAACTGGCGCTTTTTCAAAGTTACTCGATTTGACAAACATTCCCACGGCTAGATTAGTAAAATATCTCACGCTGCCATCTCGTACCACCGATTCCATCTTTAAAAGTAAACTATTGACTAAAAATGGGGAGTATTAATAAATTTTCCAACAATAACTACAAAAGAGTATTCAATTTACTTTATGGAGTAACTACTTTGTCTCTGTATAAATAAATAAATAAATAAATCCTCCTTCTTAAAAACGATAATAGACCTCAATATTTTCACAAAAAAGAACAATGATGTACATGTAATTCTGTCCGAATAAATCGATTGAAAACCTCATCTTTATTGCTTGTCTTTAGTATCACTGTGTTTTCTATATATATATATATATATATATATATATATATATATATATTTTTAAATAAAACAGAGACCACCACTTTATCAAGGGCGAGGCCACCCGTGGACAAGTGTTGATGTGATTTCTATTTATCCCCCCTCCAGGAGATTAGACACAAGTGTCATGTGGGTTTGATGGAAGCGTTATCAGTGGAATGATTTGAACCCGGCACACCCAGGTTCTCAGTCCGCGTCGATACCAACTAAGCCACTGTGCCATCCCCGTGTTTTCTATATGATCTCAAGCAGTGGTGTGCATGGTGGAGGGGACGACACTGAACATCCAATCATATTCAAATTACTTCCCTGTCGCATAACATTTCTTAATACTAGGACTTATACTTGAGTCTTTTTTAGCATACAATAAAGGAGTTGGCCCCAGACCTCTGTACACCATTGACTCCAAGAATTACTTTTTTTTCTGTTTCAGGTTCAGTGGTGATTCTACAAGGGAGGTGGGCAGTGGGGAGACGTCCGTTTTTATACTCTTTCATGTAGGGGTGTGTAATGTTACGCATTTGTAGTACTTGCATATGGGCTTCCATACACATCACCTATTTGTAGTACTTGTGTATGGGCTTTTATACGCACCACCGGAACCGGAACCGGAAGTCGTCCAGGTGACTGGTATTAAAGCTTGTCATGTGCGACACCATTTGTAAAACAGTTTTTAGTTGAATAAAGCTTGGCTTCCATGTAAGAAGTATTTTTGTGTTAGTACAGGGTGGTTTTTAGGAAAAGTCTACGCCTCAGAATTTTTTAGATGATGGTTTCATAACTTGTATTATTCGAATTACTGTTCTCATCTTGGATGTTATTCTCACTGTTTCTGCCAATGAAACAAACCTCCAACCTTCTCTATGTGCATCTCGTCGAACTTGTGAATCTTTATATTTCAAACCTGGGAATCTGTACGGAATTTCGAACGGAAACCTTTATTTAATCCATTGGGGTAGCTTTCTCTCGTTCCATTAGCTATGACCGCGTAGAATGCTTTAAATAATTCATAATTGTATTCTTAGTATCTGTTTGACATTCCGTAGATTCCAGAGTTCGACATAAATATTCCTGAGTTCAACGAGATGCACCTGGAGAAGGTCGGAGGGTAAATCGGCCGAAACCCTGTGAGAATAATATCCAAAATTAGAACAGTAGTCTGGATAATCAAAATGATACGAAAAACTATGCCGTAAAAAATTAATTCATCTGCTGTTTCGGGGCAAAAGTAATGTCAAAAACTGAATCTTCATTTTTGTTATGTGAGAGAACAATCTCCATTATTATTTGTGGAGCACAACAGCAATGCCTGATTCGATGGCTGTGTTCATACTAGTGTTGGGACGAGTAATCGGAATCGGGAATCGGAAAAAATCAGAACTTTTTGGGGGTATCGGAATTGGGAAAATTGGAGCCAAATTTCCGATTTCAAAAACGATTCTTTTTTTTTTATTATTAAAAACTTAATTTTCTATTGATAAAATGATAAATATTTATTGATTTTCAACTACCAGTAAAACTGAAATTCATAGATCATAGTAACGAATTTAGGTAAAAATGGCACAGACAAAAATAGCACGAGTGGGTAAATAGTAAAAAAAATGGCACGAGGGAAAAATATAGACGAAAATCTCAGAAAGAGTATCATTATCTTTGATGCAAAAAATAAAGGGAAAACATTAAGAAGTTTGTCAAATTAAAAAAAAAATTATATCTACATTTAAAAGTAAATGAGGACTGCCCGTTAAATCCCCCCCCCCCAAAAAAAAATACATTCAACTTTTTTTGGCGATAAGGCGATTCTAGAATCGGTTATTGTATCAGAATCGGGAATTTAGAACAGCATCGATAATTGTATCGGAATCGGGAAGAATATTGAAATCGTCCCATCACTAGTTCATACCAACCGAGGATACTTGGCATCTTCTGGCAACCGAGGGACTGCCTTGCTGATTAGCAGACCTTTCTTTTGTTAGAATGAGGTATAGTTCAGTCCAGTCCTAGGAGGTACACTCTCCCAGGCATTACTTCCTCTTTTGGTGTGAGGGTTGGTTTATTGGCGACCTGAAAATGCTGACAGGGCCTTTCTCAGCTGTTTTCTTTTTACCCAACCAGAGTGCCTCCTCAGGGAAGATTCGACCTTATGCCATATCTTGGGTTTCAACTAGACTATCGGGCCGGTTTTTCAGCATTCAGAATGTCTGGTTTATCAAAAGTAATACTGTAATCTTACAATTTTTTATTCTGGACAACGTTGAGTCGAACAAATGGTCCGAATCAATTCCTAATTTCTTGTCACCCCACTGCATTTATACCAGCCGAGAAGGACACGTTCTTGGCATCATTTTGGTAAAGAGGGACTGCCTGTCTTTTGTCGAAATGATGTATGATTCGGTACAGTCCTAGGAGGTGCACCAGCCTAGACATTACCTCCTCCTAGGTAACGTCGAATAGATACAACTATTTTCTTTTTTAATTGTGTTGTATGTGTTCTTTCTTACCAACAACCTGAGTCAATTGCATGATTATAGAGAACTAATTAAGTAAAGGGTAAAATTAATTCTCCAAACAGAACAGTTTTGCACCACTTTTATGTCCCCTTTCGAAGATTAAAATCAAGATATAATGATACTAATTCTTATGTCTAGAATTCTTATTCCAATTTTGATCAAAATCCATTACATGATTTTGATTCTATAAAATATCTCAAATTTAAGGCATAAGCTTAAGGGGTCTTAAGAAGAAATTTGCATCCTGAAGTAATTTTGTTTGCTCTTTTTCGGCAAGAGGTAGCATTTCTTACATAGGGATGGATAGGGATGTAAACATGCACTAGGCAGCATGTTTAGTAGGTTACATGTTTGCGGTGCATGCAAATAACAGACTGTACCCCAACCTCTGCACACGTCGGACGATGTGATGACGTCAGCGGTCTGACCGTCCCCAAGATCGATCGGTCACTGGGCGTTGATCTGTCGAATTTGTTGTCTGGATGAAGGCCGCCGATGTCGAGGGTTCTCGTCTAGTTACCAACACACTTCCCACGTCGTGACTGTTTATAACAGTGAGCAATCATAGGGTGGACAGGTCACAATTAATTAATTCCTTCCTACTCCGTCCATCAGAGAGGGCCTGTTTTAGACTTATCATCAAAAAATGATAACAAAATAAAACGAACGACAAACAATCATTTGTTGTTTTCCAACAGCTGGTCAATCTCCCTGGACCCTTCTACGAAATTGAACATGAAGGTTTACAAGGCTTTTGCAGTAATCGGTTATCTCTACAGAAGGAAGGGACATTCAACCAGAAAAAAAAATGAATAATGTCATTCAACTCGGTCTGGATTTTTGCGTTTTCCTTAGGAAAAATAATTATTACACAAAGGAATTACGATATCAATTTACACTTGGTTGGTTACAAAATAAGTTCGTCTAGTACTCAAAAAGTTCACTCTGTGTGTTTTCTCTGGAAGAAAAGTAAAACAAAAATAGGAAGAGTCTAAATTACACTTCAATGTGGCTGTTAATTTGTCGTTAAAAGAATTTCTCCAAGTCGGACAGGCACGCGTTCTTTCTTTACGACGGGCAAGGGCGATGGTTGGGGAGCAGCATCTCTCTCGTGCGTGCCTGTTCGAGGTTCTGTCCGTCTCTCTCTCTCTCTCTCTCTCTCTCTCTCTCTCTCTCTCTCTCTCTCTCTCTCTCTCTCTCTCTCTGCCTCTGCTCTACTGATTCACTCTGCTCTGCTCGTGCACGAAACCCCATCCTCTTTTATTGACAATCTCGTGGCCGGTATCTCTCTCTTGTCCTCTCCCCCCCCCCTCTCTCTCTCTCTCTCTCTCTCTCTCTCTCTCTCTCTCTCTTGCCCCCTCCTTTCTCTCCCTCGCGATATCTCGCCCACGACGCATTAAGACAATCTTATTTCTCCTTGTCCGGTCACAACTAGTTAATTCCTTCTATGAACATGCGCACCACTCCTCCAGCCGTGACGTCATCGGTTCGGCCGTTCCGGGTTCGGTTGGTCACCCGGCACTGTTCGGGAAAAGTTGCCGTTCTGATGAAGGTTGCCGATGTTGAAACGCCCGGTCCAGTGACTGCAAACTCCCATGTTGTGTTTGTTTAGGTCAGTGAGCAATCAACTGAGGTGGGCTAGCAACCTTGTCTCGCTGCGAAGAGAGGGTCATTTCATATAAACAGTTGAAGAAAGGAATGATAAGCCATAACGAATTGGTTTGCTGTTTTTCTTGGAAGAATAATTATATTAGAAGAAACAAGGAAAAATAGTATACATTGTTTTGTTTACAAAAACAGGCTGTTCGATATTATCAAGTTTCGTGTGTTAGTCGGATGACGGTGTTTATAGTCGGGCGTCCCTTGCTTGCTATAACAGTTGTTCTTATTCTAAGTGTTTTGAGGAGTTCGGGGGTGGGGGGACGTACACGCGCCGACCTCTTCTCTCGGCCGCGTCTTCTCCGTCTATCTGTGCACTTTGTTGGTAACTCTTCTTTCTTTTATTGAGAATGCGCCGACCTCTACGGGGGGGGGGGGCGAATTCTTATCAGCATCTAATAAGGTCATGCCACGAGAACAACAATGAGGGGGCAAGGTGCCATAAGCAAAGAATGACAATAATTTTTTTTTTTTAATGTATATTTCACTCTGACCGAAAAAACGATATGACCTAGATTGCAATTGACACTCGAGGACATAAGGTTAATACGAAAACAATTAAAAACAAAATATGATTTCGAATCGATTGAAATTGAGATGGGGAGTTCATTTACTGGGGTGATTGAACTATGTTCCAACCTTGTTCTTAATTCGTTTATACTATAAGCATAAGATGATACTTGATTTGAATAAGCTCGTGACTAATTCACACTAACGCTGTATTCTAGGCCCTGACCTTCGCAGGGCCGCTTAATATTGTTGTATCCGCTTAATATTGTCACACTTCCAACCCCGTCCATCATAGAGGGCCTGTTTTAGACTTATCATCAAACAATAACAAAATAAAACGAACGACAAACATTCATTTGTTGTTTTCCAACAGCTGGTCAATCTCCCTGGACCCTTCTACGAAATTGAACATGAAGGTTTACAAGGCTTTTGCAGGCTCATGGACGCCTTGTCTTGTTGTGCTGGTAATTCCAATTTTAAGCAAAATTCACACTAGTTTCATCCCCTCGCTCCATTTTGTAGAGCTCTCTTTCTCAGTATAGCATTTTCACTACATGCATACTAGTACACTATCGGAATCTTCCTGACTCTCGTGGGGCCGGCGGATACTTGTCAAAGACTTTCTGCAGGTGGGAGATATTGGGCAAAGAGAAAAGAGACCACACAAAGAATTGAAAATATCTTTGATTTTCGGTTCGGCCACACAGAATTGGATTTCTTTTTGAAAAAAAAAGTGTCTCCTTAAACGGGAGGTCATGCTGAGAGACAAAGCCTCTGAAGAAATAATGTTCATAGATTGTCAGCAGATAGGCCGTTTTAAGTAGATACTGGCTAGTCGTTATCTCAACTGGATATCTTGGTGGTCCTTTTGGGTGGTCGAATGGGGATGACTGAGAAAAAGACCAGAATCTAGGATTTCCGGTCAAAAATACATATATTCCAGGAGATAGGCAGGGGAAGGCTTGCTACGGTCAGTTTGGTTTTCTGGTGTCTGACAGGCAGTTGGATCTATGTGCTTCTCAGTGAAAGATGGGCTCAAAACTATGGGGCTTGTGTTTTGTTTTGGTCAGGCTAAGCTTTTTTATCTTCAAGTTTATTATTCAGGGGAAGAAAACGAGTATCATTGTAACCTCCCAAAAATAAACCTTTTCAGGAAGTAGTCAGATCCTACTGGTTCGGGTAGGAGTCAGAGCCGGAGGTTCTGGGAAGGATTCAGAGCCTGATGTTCAGGAAGGAGTCAGAGCCTGATGTTCAGGAAGGAGTCAGAGCCTGATGTTCAGGAAGGAGTCAGAGCCTGGGGTTGTGGTTTTATTTGGAGGGAGAATTTTTCTGCTGCAGCACTAACTAAGACCACACGCTTGACACTGCAATCGGTGTCGGAATCGAGCGACAACTTTGACTGGCACAACGAGCAAATTATCACGGCTTGTGCAGTGAACGACCACATGGCCCGTTCTTTCAGTGACAACGTGGCAGTGTCAGAACTATGGCCTCTGGAACTCTGATTCCTGGCAGAACCACCAAACGGTATTACGGCCGCGACCTGGCTAACAGGGCTCTGGTGAAAATCCAGGAGTCGATTTCAGGATCCTTCGACCACTGAAAATCGTTTGTATCAGGTTAAAAAGAAAGTAATGTCGTTTTTGTCCAACACATTTATTTCATCGGAAACATTCACATAAGGGCATTTTTAATCTTTACAATAATTTCCCTCATTTTCTATGACTTCTGTCCAACGATCAACTAGCTTCTTGATGCCTTCTTCAAAAATATTTTCTGACTTTTTAAGCGGAAAACAAATTTAGGTCATTTTTGAGTTGGTCGTCATTTTCATAAATTTTATTGTTTAAGTGATGCTGCAACGACCGGAAAAGATGGAGTCGGATGGAGCAATGTCAGGTGAATAAGGTGGATGAGACAAAACTTCCCAATTGAAACTCATGACCTTTTTCTGAGTGAGTTTTGCTGTGTGAGGTCTCGCGTTATCATGCTGAAGCACTACACACTTCCTATGTAGTAAAGCTGGTCGTTTTTTTGATAGAGCAATTCTTAGATCATCCAGCTGCGAACAATATTTTACTGCTGTGATTGTTTGATTAGGCTCTAGTAACTCATAATGAATCAGTCCTCTCATGTCCCCCATAAAGAGAGCATAACCCTCTTTGGGTGTAGTCCTTGTTTTGGAACAGGCTGTGGACTTTGGTTTCGGTCTAACCATTGTCTTTTGCGTTGAGTATTCTTGCAAAGAATTCATTTTTCATCTCCAGTCACAATTCTTTGCAAAAATGGTTCTCGATGATTCCTGGAAAGCAAAGATGTGCAAACAGTCAATCTTTGATCTTGTTAAGCATCGGTCAAATCGTGGAGAACCCAGCGTCTAAGTTTTGAAACTTTTCCTAACTCGTGAAGGCATGAAATAATTGTGGTATGGGTTGTATTTAATTGTTGAGCCAATTCTCTGCTGGTTAACTTTGAATTGGTCTCCACAGTGTCTTTAATGGCTTCTTTATCAATTGATTGTGGCCTTCCCGAACGTCACCAATCTGACAGGTTAAAGTCTCCAGAAGAAAATTTTGCAAACCACCGTCGACATTTTCGATCATTCAGAACTGTTATCCCATAGACAGTTCCAATATTCTTTGTAGCTTCTGCAGCTGAGTTTCCTTTTTTGAATTCATAGAGCATGAAATGTCTCAGATGCTTCTCACTAATATCAATTTTTTGACTGCTGAGACCATTAAACTTAATATTTTCCAACTAATTACTATATTTAAAAGGCAAAGCAAGATATTAAGACACCAATTCACCAAAAAATCTATAACTATGTACAACTTAGGAGGCTGCAAAGTGATGAAGTAAAAAATATGACATTACTTTCTTTCCAACCTGATATTTGTTTTTAATATAAATCAAACAATGATTGCTATGTAGTTCAATTAAAGAATTCATACATTATATATATATATATAGCTAGATAGATAGATAGAGAGAGAGAGAGGAGGTACATGTAGTTTACTTGAAGCATTGTTTAGTTTGTATATATATAGGTGATTTATAGAAGTCAATACATTACAGAGTTGAACAAAAAGGGAAAAATAAAAAAAATTGTGTTTGATTTTAATTAGATTCCAAATCCATTTAAGTTTCTACGGAATAGCCCGTTGGCAACTGCCTTCACATGCCCGTTTGAACTAAGGTTGAACATAAATCTGATGAAGGGAAGTGTTCCCGAAATATCATACTGTACGGAGCTTCCATCAGACCATGCTAATACAAGTAAGATATAATATAATGTAAATAGAATAAAATATAAAATAATAAATGAGGCAGACGCCTTTAAAGCATGTTTAGATGCGAGAATTTATTAATAAACCAAAACAGATGTATAATAATAATAATAATAATAACAACAATAACAATAATAATATTCTTTTCTTTTTATTAAAAATAAATTCTCGCATCAAAACATGCTTTTAAGGCGTCTGCCTCATTATTTTAGATTTTTAAAAAGATGCTTATAAAAATATGAACTCTCTCAATTTAATACACACACCGCGTGCATGCGTGGACATCATATTTAAAAAAAAGATTTGCACAGCCTACACCTTTCCACCTCATGCTGTGTTCTTAGATCATGGAAGGTTGCTACTCGTTGGGTGTGGTTTGGCTCGAATTGGCGGTCTGGAGAAAGTCTCACAAAACAACAAGCATAACACCCGGTCAGTTCATATACGGAATGTCGATACAACTTGTGTAAAGCAACAACTCTTCAGAGACACTGTTTGGTACTGAAATGTACTGATCTTTGGCATAGCGAGTCAGGCGCAGGGTCTTGGCTCAAGAGGGCCTCTCAGAATTGTCTAATCCACCTAGACGTAGAGAAAAAGTGTGTTGAGATGCAAATATAGGAATCAGTTTCAACATGGAGTAGGGCCTAACTAGTGTCGAGTTTGATTATTTCTTTAGTCTAAGCCAATCACTACCCTTAAACGACTTGATTGGTAAATTCTTTTGGCCTATAAGCTTCTTATTTTAGGGACTTTAGTCAGCCAGATCGATGATAGATACAACTTAACTCCTCCCATTTGATCCTGGTTGGCAAAACTTTCTCCATTATTTGCTTGGTGTTGGCGACTTGACAAATCGTGTTTTGTGCTTAGAATGAAGATGGGCCCATAGTTAAGATCAAATTGACTCAACTTGAAAGAAAACTAAATATATTATTGACTAACATGGCCATGTGGAAATTTCACAGTGCTTTCTACATCAATCTGTATAATTTACTGTTAATAATAATAATATTTCTTGTTGAAATAATAAATGTTTGTCAAGGTCAATACTATTAAGAAAAATATGACTTTTTCTTCTCCCGTAAAAATAATTGTCATTATCAGCTAAATATTCTTTTAATTAAATAAAACGAATATGCATTTTATTTATTTATTTAAATTTGTAGCAATAAATATTCTTTGTCTTACTATGAACATACGCACCACTCCTCCAGCCGTGACGTCACCAGTTCGGCCGTTCCGGGTTCGGTTGGTCACCCGGCACTGTTCGGGAAAAGTTGCCGTTCTGATGAAGGTTGCCGGTGTCGAAACGCCCGATCCAGTGACTGCAAACTCACATGCTGTGTTTGTTTAGATCAGTGAGCAATCAACTGAGGTGGGCTAGCAACCTTGTCTCGCTGTGAAGAGAGGGTCATTTCACATAAACAGTTGAAGAAAGGAATGATAAGCCGTAACGAATTGGTTTGCTGTTTTTCTTAGAAGAATAATTATATAAGAAGAAACAAGGAAAAATAATATACATTGTTTTGTTTACAAAAATAGGCCGTTCGATATTATCAAGTTAATTTCGTGTGTTCGTCGGATGACGGTGTTTATAGTCGGGCGTCCCTTATTCTAAGTCGTTGTTCTTATTCTAAGTGGTTTGAGGAGTTCAGGGGAAGTACACGCACCAACCTCTTTTCTCGGTCGCGTCTTTTCCGTCTAAGCTTTGTCTATCTGTTCACTTTGTTGGTAACTCTCCTTTTCTCTCGACTCTCTCTACTCTTTTATTGAGAATGCGCCGACCCCCACACAGAGGGGGGTGGGGGCGAATTCTTGTCAGCATCCAATAGGATCATGCCACGAGAACAACAAGTTTTCCGGTCAACCTGAATGAGGAGGAATACGATATGATTCTAAATTGATATTGCATTGTTCGATTATCTAGCTGAAACAAAATGAGATTTGCGATTTAATTTGGGATATTGCCATCTGAGATAACAATTTTTTAAAAAGTGTATAGTTCACTCTGACCGAAAAAACGATATGACCTAGATTGCAATTGACACTCTAGGGCAGAAAGGTTAACACGAAAACAATTAAAAACAAAATATGATTTTGAATCGATATTGAAATTGTGATGGGGAGTTCATTTACTGGGGCGATCGAACTATGTTTTTAACCTTGTTCTTAATTCGTTTATACTATAAGCATAAGATGATACTTGACTTTGAATAAGCTCGTGGCTAATACACACTAACGCTGTATTCTAGGCCATGTCCTTCGCAGGGCCGCTTAATATTGTCACATTACTATAAAAATAATTGTCAGCAAAATATTCTTCAAATCAATAAAATGAATGTCACTTTTGAAAATATATTTATTTAAAATTGTACTGTTTTAGTTGACCGGACGACATAATTTAATTTTGGAAAAATTTGGGTAAAGTCAGAATGTTTTACCTCAGCGACATCAGATTAATCACCAACCACCGTCTTTGCTACTCGGATAATCTCATTTTTTTTAAATGCGTGTGAAAGGCGATAACGTATGTACGGACTTTAAGTGCCTTAGCGTATTATTATATATATATATATATATATATATATATATTCCAACATATTGGAAATATAATTGAGATTTATTTTACGAATAAAAGGACTGAGCTTTCATTCAAACGTGAGAGACACAGTTACTATTCTGATGACTGAATAAGTGGTTAAGATGAGATTGTTTGAGTCTTTTAAACATTCACCTGGAATAGTGTTGTTTTCTTTTTGTTTTTTTTAACGAAGTTCACCCCAAACAAGGCAAGCCGCCACTGTAGACATAAGGGGCTACTGAGAAGAAAGAAAAGGGGAGAAGGTTGGGAGGAGTCAACCTAATCTGGGATCTGCGCAGCGAGATGTCTGTTTACATTAATTTTTAATTTCTGCATGTCAGTACTTTCAGGGAAACAGGGGACAGGGAGGGAGTTCCAGAGACCAGCAGCACGAGGAAAGAAGCTATTTGAGTAGAAAGCTCTCCAGCATCTGGGAACCTCCACAGTGAATGGATGGGATTTAGTTGATTGTCGAGATGGTCTAGTGAATTTACGTCGAGGGGGCACCAGAGTAGCCAATTCATCGAAGCATAATCCATTGAAGTATTTGTAAAACAAACACAAGGATGCTACATTGCGGCAATGAGACAGGGACTGGAGCTTGGTTGACAGTGAGGGACCTATTAGGTTGGTGACTCTTTTTTGGACCTTGTTAAGTAGTAGATGATGCACCAGCCCAGATGTGGCAACAGTACTCCATGCATGGGCGGATGGTGGCTTTGTAGAGATACAGGATACTGCCAGATGTGAGGAATATACTAGCACGGTAGAGGGAACCAACCTTCTTTGCGGCAGCCTTGGCAATGTCTTCAATGTTGCCACATCGGGGCTGGTGCGCCAACCACTAGCCTGAACAGAGTGCGAAAAAGAACTTTCTAACCTAATAAGCCCAGCACTGTCTTCCAAGCTCAAGCCTCTGTCGCATCACCACAGTGTTGTATCTGTGTACTTGTTTTACAAGTACTTCCACGGAATGTGCTCTGATGAACTTACTGTACTAGAACCCCCTCAACGTAAATACCTCTGACTTACCTGACAAGCAGCACCTCCGCCCCCGCCCCCCACACACACACTTTACTGTAAAGGTCTGTAGATACCCGAAAGATTTTCTATCCTAATAGCTTATTTCCTCGAACTGCTTTACTTGGAATTCCCCCTCTGCTCCCTGTTTCTCCGACCATACCAACATGTAAAAATTTAAATGTAATCTGAACAAACATTTTTTTTATGGAAATCGTCCCAGACAAGACATGAAGCCACTTGATGTAAGGAGCTAAAAAAAAATAAATACTTAAAGGTCAAAAACTAGCCAATGATAAGTATTAGATGGATAGATTCTGACCTAGAAACCAGCAATTCTTCCCCCTTTGCCAGATACATCGCTCATGGAATGTGAGAACTAAAGGACAAAATAAGGGAAGTGAGAGTTACGAGGCTGACGAAAGTAAACCCAAGGTCCTTGCTGCCCAACTCCCTGCCCAAGTTGCCCCTATAAATTGGCCCCTTACATTTCAGTAGCTATATGACTTATTGTGGGTGAACAAAAGTAAAATTAAAATAACAGTGCCTACCCTTTGGGAGAGCAGTTATCGTATAACGATAAACTTTATTTCTGCTGCATAATCTGATTTTTCGTTATCATGTTTAGATATCAATTTGAGCGTGAGATAACATTTAGTTATCATGTGTAGCTGTTTAGATATCAATTTGAGCATGAGATAACATTTAGATGTCATGTGTAACTGTTTATTTATCAATTTGAGCGTGAGATAACATTTAGTTATCATGTGTAGCTGTTTATTTATCAATTTGAGTGTGAGATAACATTTAGTTATCATGTGTAGGTGTTTATTTATCAATTTGAGTGTGAGATAACATTTAGATATCATGTGTAGCTGTTTATTTATCAATTTGAGCGTGAGATAACATTTAGTTATCATGTGTAACTGTTTATTTATCAATTTGAGTGTGAGATAACATTTAGTTATCATGTGTAGGTGTTTATTTATCAATTTGAGTGTGAGATAACATTTAGATATCATGTGTAGCTGTTTATTTATCAATTTGAGCGTGAGATAACATTTAGTTATCATGTGTAGGTGTTTATTTATCAATTTGAGTGTGAGATAACATTTAGTTATCATGTGTAACTGTTTATTTATCAATTTGAGCGTGAGATAACATTTAGTTATCATGTGTAGGTGTTTATTTATCAATTTGAGTGTGAGATAACATTTAGATATCATGTGTAGCTGTTTATTTATCAATTTGAGCGTGAGATAACATTTAGTTATCATGTGTAGGTGTTTATTTATCAATTTGAGTGTGAGATAACATTTAGTTATCATGTGTAACTGTTTATTTATCAATTTGAGCGTGAGATAACATTTAGTTATCATGTGTAGGTGTTTATTTATCAATTTGAGTGTGAGATAACATTTAGATATCATGTGTAGCTGTTTAGATATCAATTTGAGCATGAGATAACATTTAGATATCATGTGTAGCTGTTTAGATATCAATTCACGCCCACTCAAGAAATAGAAAGCATCAGAATATTCCCCATGTACATAGTTTGAATAACAGTGATCTCAAGATTCTTTCAACAAACATTGATGTAATTACGACAAAAATAACAGACTTGGAACAGTGTATCGGAGATGTGAAACCTGACATTATAGCGCTTACTGAAGTTAAGCCAAAGAATTACAAATTTCAACTAAGTGAAACAGAAGTTGTGCTCGAGGGTTATCATCCACCTTTGAACAACCTGGAAAAAGATGGAAGGGGTATATGTATATACGTTTCACAGTTGTACGACGTGGAGGATTTCAACGTTGACATTGAGGCATTTAATGATTTCAAAGAATCGATGTGGATAATCGTGAAACTGGGAAAAAACAATAAGATTGTGTTTGGATGTGTTTACCGAAGCCCGACAAGTGACAGTATAAATAATCAAAAATTAGAGACATTACTTAGAGCAGTATCTGACAAGAATATAAAGAACCTAGTGATAGTTGGTGACTTTAACTATCCGAGTGCAAATTGGGACATATGCACAGCGACAGACAAAGTGGGCTCAGAGTGTGATCAGTTTCTGGACTGCTTAAAAGACTGCTTCTTAGTGCAAAATGTAGACAAGCCTACCAGGTATCGTGGCACACAGGGACCGTCGATTCTGGATCTAGTGTTGACCAATGAAGATAATGTAATCCGTGACATTGATTATTTAGCACCATTAGGAAATAGTGACCACTCTACTGTTGTGTTTAACTATATATGCAAACAAGAACTAAACCCCAGCAAGACCAATAAATTCAAATTTGACAAGGGAAATTACAGTGAAATGCGAGATTCAATCTCAAATGTTGACTGGGATCAAGAACTAAGTGAAAAAGACATTCACGATGCATGGGATAGATTCAATGACATTCTGAGTGAAGCAATGCAAACACATATTCCAACTCACAACGTTGGACGATCTAGAAGTAAGAAACGCCAGATTTATATGGACAGACCAGCAATGAAGCAAGTCAAAGCGAAACAGAAAGCTTGGAAGAGGTATACAGTCTCAGGACTTACGTGACTATGACCAGTATTGCGAAGTTAGAAATGGCTTAAGGAGTTATACGAGAAAATTGAGGAAGACGTTTGAAGAATCTCTTGCATATGATGTGAAAGTTAACCCTAAAACATTTTGGAAATACACCAAATCTAAGACAACTGTGAAGAGTGGAGTCAGTGGTCTTAGAAATAATGATGGTGTATTGCATTCAGAAAGTGACGCAAAAGCTGAAATTCTCAACGACTTTTTTTGTAGTGTCTTTACTCGTGAAAATGTTGACAACATACCTAAGCTAGATCATAGATGTGGACATGTAGAACTGTCAAATATTAGCGTTACAGAGGATGCTATTGAGAAACAGCTGAAGAAAATTAAGATTAACAAATCCCCAGGACCTGATGGACATCATCCGAGAGTCTTGAAAGAGATCTCAGCTTACATCATCAAGCCTCTTAAGCTCATCTACACCAAATCGATAGAGTCTTGCATGCTACCCATTCAATGGAAGCAGGGACAAGTGACACCTATCTTCAAGAAAGGAGATCGGAGCCTACCGGGAAATTATCGCCCAATCAACTTAACATCCATCTTGTGCAAAGTACTGGAAGCCATCATTAGAGAACAGATTATGAAGCACATGGTAGACAACAAACTATTCTGTGGAGAGCAACATGGATTTATTCCAGGCAGATCATGCATGACACAACTCATAGCATGTCTCGACGAGTGGACGGATGTGCTGGACAGTGGTAACCCGGTTGATGCCATCTACCTAGACTTTCAAAAAGCTTTTGATACCGTTCCCCATCAAAGGCTACTTAGTAAACTGAAAAGCTATGGCATCAAAGGGCAAGCAAGGGATTGGATCGAAGCCTTCCTACAGAACCGTGTCCAACGAGTGTCAGTGAACGGGCATGTCTCCAGGTGGGCTGATGTCACAAGTGGCATACCACAGGGCAGTGTCCTCGGACCGTTGTTGTTTGTCATCTTCATTAACGACTTGCCAGATGAAATCAAGAGTGTGTCATGCATATTTGCCGATGACACAAAGATCTATAGCAAGGTTACAACGGAAGAGGACAGAGCCGCACTGCAGAATGACATAGAAAGGCTCTCTAAATGGTCAGCAGATTGGCAGCTAAAATTTAATACCTCAAAATGCAGAGTTATACACTTTGGACATAACAACCAAAGGAATATATATCTCATGAAGGACAATGAAGGAAATGACAAAGAAATTGGCGCTTCAGATATTGAAAAAGACCTGAGTGTATACGTAGACAACAAACTGTCATTTCATCACCATGTTAATGAAACTGTAAAGAAAGCAAACCGTACACTTGGGACAATAAAACGAACGTTTGTCAGCAGAGACAAGACCGTGATCAAGAAGCTCTACACCTCAATGGTTAGACCCATCCTTGAGTATGGAAATGCACCACGAGTCCATCAGTTTGTCGGTGATATTGACAAGGTTGAAAAAGTCTAGCACCGAGCAACCAAATTGTGCCCTACACTTGTGGACCTGCCATACGAAGATAGGCTCAGACACATGAAGCTCCCGTCCATGTACTATAGAAGGGAACGTGGAGATATGATCCAGACATTCAAGATCCTCACAGGCAAAGACAACATGGACCAGGAGAGACTGCTACCCCTCAGCAAGATCACCAGGACAAGAGGTCACAACCTGAAACTGAGAAAGAAGCATAGTACGCTAAACATCAGAAAGTATTCCTTTGGGATACGGGTTGTGAACAATTGGAATTCTCTGCCAGACTGGGTCATCGACGCAACAGACATAAACGACTTCAAGTGCAAATTGGACAAACATTGGCTTCACAGACAATATTCAGTAAGATCTGTGCACGAACTGATATAGTGGACAAGAGGGAAAGGAACGGGAGTTACAGGCAAAAGCCTTTTTCCCAAATATATGTTATGTTATGAGATAACATTTAGTTATACATGTGTAAGTGTTTATTTATCAACTTAAACGTGAGATAACATTTAGATATCATGTGTAACTGTTTAGATATCAATTTGAGCGTGAGATAATGTTTAGATATCAATTTGAGCGTGAGATAATGTTTAGATATCAATTTGAGCGTGAGATAATGTTTAGATATCAATTTGAGCGTGAGATAGCATTTAGTTATTCATGTGTAGCTGTTTAGATATCAATTTGAGCGTGAGATAATGTTTAGATATCAATTTGAGCGTGAGATAATGTTTAGATATCAATTAAAGCATGAGATAACATTTAGTTATCATGTGTAGTGGTTTAGATATCGATTTAAGCGTGAGATAAAATTTAAAGAATTGGTCGTACAGTAAGATTACGAAGGACATTATTGTAAGGTCATACCATCAGTTCTCTCCAGATTTTAATTCTCTGATATCGATTACCAATGGAGATTTGGTATCTGTCTGAAGCGAAAACTAAACTGTGTTTCTCGCAGATCCTAATATTGTTAATAACTTCAATAATATAAATCGCACAAGTTTGAAATTTTGCACACTGAAAGAGTGCTCCTAAGTAAGTAAGATACCAAAATATTTTGCAAATCTATACGATATTTCTAAAGTTATAGACATTTATGCATTTGTTAGCCATTTTTACTGTTTCTCGCTTCATTGCAAGTTTGTAAAAATGGCCAAAAATCTACATTTGACTGCTACTGAAAGGCAAAGGGTTGTAGCTGGCCTTGCAGAAGGACTGACACTTCTGGATTTAGCCAAGGAACTGAGAAGGGATAAGAGAACCTTGGTTTTTTTGTGGAGAAGCCCAACACTGCACCAAGGAAAGATAAGGGTACAAGAAGGAGCATTTTCCCTCGCGATATGCGAAAAATACGCAAACAGATCATTAGGGAACAAAATGGTACTAGCGCCTCCATTTTGGGCAAAGCTGGCGTTGTTCCGATGTCCAGGAAGACCAAATGCAGTGTCTTGAATGAGATGGACAGGAACGTGAAGCCCATTTCCAGGCCTCCCTTGAACAAAACCCATAAGGGAAAACGCATTGCGTGGGTAGAAAAATACATGAAAACGAACTTCCAACAGGTTCTATTCCCAGATGAAGCTAGAGCCACACTTGATGGTCCGGATGGATGGGCTAAAGTTTGGAGTCCTTCCGGAGCTGCTATCTCACATCACGTTCGTCGCCAACAAGGTGGTGGGGTATTTATGTTTTGGGCGGATATCATAGGTGATAGATTAATTGGACCTTTCCGAGTGCCAGAGGGTGTGAAACTCACAAGCCAAGCATACATATCGTTCTTAGATGAGCATTTGTCACCTTGGCTGGACGACCTGCCTTTACTTCGTCTACGTCAACTGATTTTTATGCACGACAATGCTCTATCTCATGCAGCAAAGGCTACGACTACCTTCCTCGCATCTCTGGGCATCAAGGGAGCGAGTCTTATGACTTGGCTGCCTTGTTCTCCTGACTTAAACCTGATTGAGCAGCTCTGGTCAATTTTAAAGAGGAAGGTTTATGAAGGAGGACAACAATTTACATCAAAAGATGCCCTCTGGAACAAAATTGTTGATGGTGCTAGTAGCATAACACCTTCCCAAATCAACAGATTGACTTCATCTGTTGATGGGAGACTGCAGAGGGTAATTTCAAGAAATGGAAGATTTGTTGATAAATGATTCAATTTTGTGGTGCATATCTGGTGATTTCTTCCTTACATTTCATTCATATTGTTACTTATGATTTAAATGATTAAAATAATTAACCCTGCTAAGTCAATTTTTATTTTATCACCTATGGACTGTATTTTAATAAACCTGCAATAAAGCGAGAAACAGTAAAAATGGCTAACAAATACATAAATGTCTATAACTTTAGAAATATCGTATAGATTTGCAAAATATTTTGGTATCTTACCTACTTAGGAGCACTCTTTCAGTGTGCAAAATTTCAAACTTGTGCGATTTATATTATTGAAGTTATTAACAATATTATGATCTGCAATGAAGCGAGAAACACAGTTTATACTATTACTTTCATTACTGTACTAGGCCTAATATGTTTAGAGTCTTTTCCAAAAAATTTATGATAAATAATTAGAAATATGCTAACGGTTAAAAAACTTTATTTGTAAATTTTTTAAATATTTACGGAGAAACTTTGTATTAGGAAGGACATTACCATCAAGTCAGCCAATAAGTTCTGTCCAGATTTTAATTCCATGTATTACTAATGGAGATTTGGTATCTGTCTGAAGCGAAAACTATGCTATTACTTCAATCAATGTACTAGTGTACTATCCTTCAAAGCTCAATTTGGGGGAGGATGGGGTAGTCTAGTATTTATTCTGTTATCATGAGGCCATCCTCACAGACATTACTTCCCCCTTTGGGAAGGGGTAGTGTAGCATCTGTTCTAATGTCATGAGACCACCCTTCCAAGCATTACCTACACCTTGGGAGTTGGGTTAATGTACGTCAACAAGAAATTGTCACAATCAGCTGTTCATTAGCAAACACAACACTTATATTATATATACTAGCAAAAATATGCGACCAGAGGGGGAGCATATTATTGTTAGTCTAAAAGTGGGAATGTCGAATAAAACTGAATAAAAAGCTATCGGTAAGAGGAAAACAGTCAGCAAGAAGAGAGCTTCACGTGCTCGCAGTCCTTGGAAAGAAGCTGCTGGAATAGGAAGATGTATTACAACAAGGTACATGAACAGCGAATTGATGAAGACCACTAGACCAACAAGTCAAAAGAGCTGCAACAAAGGAAGCAGTCAGATAATTCTGAAGAACACATACGATAATAGTACTTATAGAAGAGCTTTCTCACATTATGAAGCAGATCTTCAAGGATATCGGTGTCATTTAGATGTTGATGAATGTAATATTCTCCTATAACATGAATTTCCACAAAGATGAATTTTGTAATTATTGTTTTTGCTTAAAACCTTGTTATGACTGTCATTTTTTGTTTAAATAAAATCACGATTGAAGACACAGTATCTTAAAATCACGCCCGATCACAAGAGAAACTTACTTTGAGACATGGGGATTTATTTAATGAACAAACATAATCATCTCCTGATGCCTAACAATCTTTCAATATTTTCATGGGTAGAGGTATGGGCTGTTGCTAAGCAGACGGCCAAACAGATACTACACTTTCTGCCTATCAGAAGAAACAAAGAGATACAATAATTCAAAATATTCATAAAGAAAGAGTCACGCTACTATCATCATTGACGTCCATTTTACATGCTGTGTTCGGCGGTTTGAAGAAATTGACTTTCAAACCAACCTATCTCTGCCCAGGTCTTTAATTATCACTCTTTCTATCAAGTCCATCTTTATCAATTCCTCCCATCTTTTCCTTGGCCTTCCCCTGTGAACTGACTCTGCAACCTCCATTGTTCCACATCTAACATATCACTCAATAAGTTCCGGCCTGACATATAGATGGCACCACTAATAAAAAAACTTTTTTTTTAAATCCATATGATTTTTATAAAGTACTAACCTTCAAGTTGCATGTGTCAAAATTTTAGCCTAATCGGATTATTAGTTTACAAATTACACTTATTATTTAATAAAGCTACTGTTGCAAATTTTAAAAAACAATGGAAAAATCTGAATTCTGTGTTTTGATAAAATATAGCTTTCTGATGGGAAAAAATACTGCTCAAGCAAAGTAATGGTTTGATGAGCGTTATTCAGACTCTACTCCATCGGAAACAGCGGTTAAGAGGTGATATGCTGACTTTAAACGCGATTGTACAGACACAGATGATGCTGAACGCTCAGATCGTCGGGTTTAGGGTTAGAGTTAGGGTTAATTGTCCCACAAAACATTAAAAAAAAATCTGTGTTCAAAGTGGATGCCGTGTTTGCTCACAGCCGATTAAAAACAACAACACGTCGACAATCCAGAGCGTTGTTTGCAACTGTTTTAACACAACAAAAACATAACATTTTGCATTCATATGTGACAATGGATAAAACTTTGGGTCAGCTGAGTGGACAGCAGCATGTTAAAGCCGTTCAAAGCGACCAAAGACGCAAATATCAGCAGGCAAGGTTTTGTCCTCCATATTTTGGGATGCGCAAAGTATTTTGTTGTGCATCCATTCTCCTGTCATCGTGATGACAGTTGCGTTTCAAGGCATGCAGCAATAAACGACATTATCAGGAGAGGTCGTAATCAACTGGGTTCCCTTCCCGCATCGAACCGGTCGTCCTTGACCATGGTGTTGGAATACAACTTGAATGAGATTACCATTTTCCTTGTTAAAAGTAGGAATATTGTTGATTTTGAAATGCTACCTTTGACGATACATTTTCAATCAACAATTTATGTTACCCCTTTTGGCAAGGAGCAAAGTATAGTATCTGTTCTGATGCTACACATTTGACTATTCTGTCCTCGGTCAGTGAAAAAGTCTGTCTACACTTAGGCAATTTTAATTTTTGTTCCAATCCAGAGTGCCCCTTTTTGGGGAGCTGGATTTTCTCTACATTAAAAACCGACCTTGTATATAACTCTGCCCTCTTAGGGAAGCAAGTAAATAGGAGCAATTTGGTTAAGAACACAATTGAACCAGGGTCTGTCATTCAAGACACAAATTAAAAAAATAAATTCTGGTTCTTTTTTATGGAAATCGCTCCAGACAAGGCATGAAGCCACTTGATGTAAAGAGGTAATAAGAACGAAATATGATTATGGCAAAGACAGGAGATGCCTATTGGCATTAATCTTGAAAAGACCAAGGCTATAGGCAGGAGGAAAACAGTCAGCTGAAAGAGAGTTCCACAAGCCTGCAGTTCTTCGGAAAGAAGCTACTGGAATAGGAAGTTGTATTACAATGAAATATCAAAACAGCGAATTGATGGAGACAACTAGACCAACGAGTCAAACGAGCTGGAACAAAAGAAGCAGGGAATAGATCACATAATTCTGAAGAACACATGTCATAATAGTACTTATAGAAAAGACTGAGACTAGCAACATCACGTCTGTGAGAGAGAGGGTGCAGAGAAGAAGAAAGGGTGAGGACCAATCAAATTACAGATACGTTTCTGCATCTTATCAAGAACCCTTAAATGGGACACAGATTCACCAGCTTAAATATGACAACAGTACTCCATACATGATGTTGGTACAGTACCTGGGTATGTCAATTCCCATCTTTACCTTGGTACAGTACCTGGGTATATCAATTCCCATCTTTACCTAGCTTCTACCGCTTTATAGCTAGTACGAAGAAAAATATCTAAAATTTTGTGAAAAAAAATATGCTACTTATTATTTGCATGAGAGAGTAAGTAACTAGGATGAATGTATTTACGTATTGTTTTTATTGGCAAAAAAAAACATTAGAAATTATGTTTTTAAGCGAATACCTTTTATGTTTACTTTTTTATCACTTAGTTTAAAAGAAATATTTATGTAATGTTTTTTTTATGTTATGTTATTTTTTTTTTAATTTATAAAACAAGTATCAAGTTTAAAAAGAAAAACTTTAGACTTATGTGAGATTCAAACTCTGGTATTGACATCGTAAAAACTACTGCCTCAATAATGTGTACCTAGAAGGACTACCCAGAACAAATACTGCACCCCGATAGAGCAGGGCCAGAAGAAGCCGCAACAGCCCACCCTCGAAGAAGACGTATCCTCGACTGGTATCAATGTATATGGATATGAACTGACGCATTGTCTGTCTGACAGATAATTTATAAGAAAGATGCAACCATTCATTTATGGCCTGTAAGCATGACAGACCAATGAAAATGCAATTTCAAACTGAAGCGTGACAGACTAACGAAATGTAATTTCAAACTGAAGCATGACAGACCAATGAAATGCAATTTCAAACTGAAGTGTGACAGACTAACGAAATGTAATTTCAAACTGAAGTGTGACAGACTAACGAAATGTAATTTCAAACTGAAGTGTGACAGACTAACGAAATGTAATTTCAAACTGAAGCGTGACAGACCAATGAAATGCAATTTCAAACTGAAGTGTGACAGACTAACGAAATGTAATTTCAAACTGAAGTGTGACAGACTAACGAAATGTAATTTCAAACTGAAGTGTGACAGACTAACGAAATGTAATTTCAAACTGAAGTGTGACAGACTAACGAAATGTAATTTCAAACTGAAGCGTGACAGACCAATGAAATGCAATTTTAAACTGAAGTGTGACAGACCAACGAAAATGCAATTTCAAACAGAAGCATGGCAGACCAATGAAAATACAATTTGAAACTCAAGTGTGACAGACCAACAAGAGATAGCACACTCTGGCCCTGCAAAAAATGCCTGAGCAGCTCTGTCAGCATTCCCTGGTAAGGGTGTTTTAGGCGATTGGGCATAAACCAACTCCTTATCAAAGAGATAGGACTACCCAGAACAAATACATCAGCCCGACAGAGCAGAGCTTGTATATGAATATGAATTCATATACATACTGACAGATAATTTATAAGAAAGACGCAACCATTCATTTATGGTTCGTAGGGGAGGTAGGTAATCTTATCGAACACTTATTCAGTTTTTGTAAAGTTGAGATTTAATAGTTACTTCCCTCTTTTAACCCTTGATCTTATCTTAGTGATGGTAACCTCTCCTACTTCCGGTTAAGGGATGAGAATTTAACTTTTTAATAGTATATAGATGATTCTTTTGCGGACACATTTACTTCAGTTGCAGTGGAGACTTCTGGAGTTGTTGGTCCTTGTTGAATTGTGTTACTTCAAGGTATTGGCAGAATTGTGTCTCTGTTAAAGAATGAGGGTTGAAAAACAGTTGCTCTTGCAGTGTATCTCACTGGTGATGGTGAGTGGGTAATGCTTTCGCCATCATTGTGGCTATAACAGGATAGCCGCCTTCTCCTGCCAAAATAAAAAAAATAAAAATGCCGTCTCTAAGAAACTATTCTGTTATTGGACATTAATAAACAAAATTATAATTTGAAATTAAAAAAAAAAAAAGTTCAATATAAATTCTTTAGAAAGACTAAATGTTTTTTTTTTATAAAAATAATCTTTATTTTTTTTAAATTTTATTTTAATATAAAGCGTCTCTTATTCAGAGAAAACAAATGTTCAGTGGATTTTACTTTCAATTTTTGACTTTTTTGTTGTCGTTAGAAAGAAAGAAGTCCTTCATGTTAATTCTCGGAGGTAATTTTGGGCCTTCTTTAGTTTCTCCAAGGTCGTCTTGTGTTGATCAACTTGTAGCTGCAGCAAATTTAATTGCTGTTGATGAAAAGCTATACGACCTTCAAGAAAAGAATCTGCTTCTTTGTCTTTGGTCAAATTGTCTATCAAGAAATCGTCAGTTGGCAGCAAACGAGGGGCAAGATTTTTATCCGATGTCAGTGCCTTATCGACACAACTAGGGATCGTGAGAATGTTTTCAGAAATTGGTGTTAATTTGGTCTTGTCCGGCGCTTTGTTCAGCTTAGATGGATCAACAGAGATTTTCTTTTTATCATCGTATAAATCTTTTTCTTTTAATTTTTTTAAATAGTCTTGATTTATAATAGATTTATATGGAGAAACTTCGTACCACTTTTTGACGCAAGGAGTCTGTTTTACTTCTGCCGATAGCGATGCTTTGTTCACTTCAAACGGATCGGCAGAGATTTTCGTTTTGTCATCGGATAAATCCTTTTCTTTTAATTTTTTTACATAGTCTGCATTTATAATGGATTTGTACGAAGAAACTTCGTACCACTTTTTCGCGCAAGGAATTTGTTTTTCTTCTGGCGATCCTATTAATTTTGACTTGAGCGGTTCTTTGTTCAATTCAAAGGGATCAGCAAGGATTTTAGTTCTATCAGATAAATTGTTTTCTTTTAATTTTTTTAAATATTCTGGATTTATAATGGATTTGTACGGAGAAACTTCGTGCCACTTTTTTGTGCTAGGAATTTGATTTTCCTCTGGCGATCCTATTAATTTTGGCTTGAGCGATGCCTTATTCAATTCAAGCAGGCTCGCAGAGTTTTTAGTCTTATCATCGGATGAATCGTTTTCTTTGAATTTTTTAACATATTCTGGATCTATAATAGATTTGCACGGAGAAGTTTCGTGCAACTTTTTGCCGCAAGGAATTTGCGTTTCTTCTGCGGTAGATAAAATGAGAGAATCAGAAGATGAATCTGAAGCGTCTAATACGACAGGAAATTCCGAGAGTTTTGGTTTCTTGGCAACATTTGTAGAATTTTCGTTAGGAACATCATCGTCATTTGAATCCTCAAAATTAGCTTGTTGGGGGAGAAAAAAGAGATTATTAAGATTGGAATTTGTGGCGTCAAAAGGAAGTTTTCTTTCATCTTCGGAGTTAATCGATAAGGAAAAACAACTGCTTATAACTAATTCATTATCTTCGTTTTTTTCTTTGGTCGCGGGGGTCGATTTAATTTCTGAATTATGTTCGGTTTTTATTTCAATATCGGCAGGAAATGATGCCGTTGAAGATACACATTGATCAGACAGATTGTGCTTTTGACTGCTTCCTGATTCATTGTCTAATGGTTCCGTTTTTATAATTATCTTCTCTTCATTAGTATTCTTCCGTTTGATCCCAATATTAGCAGGAAATGATGTCACTGACGACGTACACGGAACAGATAAACTGTAGCCTTGATTGCCTCCTGATTCGTCATCAAGCGGTTCAGTTTTTATAGTTACCTTTTCTCCATTTTTTACCATTTTACCTTCTAATGATGGTTGTCTCTTAATGGATTCATGTTCACTATCATTGTCCTTTTGCCTACAAGTTAATAGTTTCTCAGTCTCAGATTGGGAAAGATCCGTCTTCACCTCTTCGCTATGAATCACATAATTACCACTCGGCAAATTAAAGCCAGACAATTTACTTGTAACTCCGATTCCAGTATTTTCAGTTGCAGGAAGAACTGGAATTTGTTTATTGCATTTATATTTGGAAGGAACCAGAAATTTTCTCGAACGATCTCTGAATAGTTTATTAGTTGTTGGTTTTGCAAGAAAAACCTTAATCTTCTCCAAAATCGAAGACGGATCATAAACATTATTTTCCTTCGATAATAAAGTTTTATTATTCTCAGAGGTTGTCGATTTACCATTCTCACAAGATTCTGCTGTCAAATTCGAACTGTCCTTCGTTACGTTCTGCCCGGTTTTAGAAAGTTCCGTCGTCACTTCATTGTTTAAAATTTCACACGGTGACGAGCTTGAATCGTTGCTTGGTTTCTCAACAGTTGTAACCGAATTAATATCGGATGACTGTACAACTGCGGCGGGAAGATGATTATTCGTTTCAGGTTTCAAGTTGTTCGGCTGTATAAGGTGTCTTAATACGCCAATATTCATAGATAATGGAATTTGGGAAAGTTTTTCTTTGTTTTCTAAGTTTGTGTGTTTTAAAATTTTCTGCGGTACTACTGATTGTACAATACTTTGATTTGGGTCAGAAATATTTATTTTATTATTGGCCAATGTTGAAACCTGAATTGGAAGCTGAACAAACGTGCTTTTGGCCTTAATTTCTTTTAAAGAGGATAGCTGGCCACAAAAATTAGGGACAGCACTCCTTTCAGCAGGCCTTATAGGAACAGGGATAGTGGCTGTTGCAGTTGTTGTGGCAGTTGTCGTTGCGGTAGATATATTTGTTCTTGCTGGTACAGTCGTGTTCTTTGGGAGGATTCGAGTTAGTGCATTGGGTGAATTGCCAAGATAGACTGGTGCTTGACCAGCTGACATAAGCACATATGTAACAGTATTAGCAGGCCAAGTTGACTGACCAGGCGCAGTAAGCCAATTTGTTGGCTGACCAGTAGCAGTCACCCAATTTGTTGGCTGGCCGGGAGTAGTCACCCAATTTGTTGGCTGGCCGGGAGTAGTCACCCAATTTGTTGGCTGGCCGGGAGTAGTCATCCAATTTGTTGGCTGGCCGGGAGTAGTCACCCAATTTGTTGGCTGGCCAGTAGCAGTCAAACAATTTGTTGGTTGCAAAACAGAGTTATTTGAACTCAACATGATTGGCATCTTGCTATTAGTATTCAAGGAAGGGGAAAAAATAACTTTATCATTGGAACTTGGAGTCGTTTTTGAAGAGATCATCATCTTGTCAGCTAAATTTGTGACATTGGATGACAATGATGGAGCAAGAGAAATGGGTGTTGTAACAGGTTGTTCCGGGTTTGAGCGTTGCTTTTTGAGAAGGCTAGTTCTAGCCTCAGTGGGATTTTCTATCAACAGAGTGTCCTTGTTTGCACGTAACATGTCCAAAACTGGCAATGGAACATTGTTTTCAGATGCAGAATCAGCAAGCGGCTCTGATTTTATGTGTTTTTCGCTGGGGGGTTTTGCAGTTAATAAATTTTTGCCTTTCTGAGAGTTTGGATTTGTAGGTTGGATTTCAGCGCCTGTCTTTTTGCAAATTTTGTTCACAAAAGTATTCTTCATCAAAACCACATTTTTTCTCTTTCTTGTCAACCTGGAAAAAAAAAAAAAAACATTTTTTAAATTCTAGAAAAAACAAAGTAAATATGTTTTTTTAAAAGAAATAAATAAAAATACTGAGGATATGTGTTGCATGGAGAGAAATGATATGAGAATGATATGATAGATATCTAATGGGAGTCTTAAAGACAGGCTTAGATCTGATGACCTCAGAGGAAGATTAAATCTGGACAGTATAGGGAGATGTGTGCAGAACCGGAGACTTGGTTTGTTTAGCTAGATTGAAAGAAGGTATAAGTAGATGTAGAGCAGTTGAGGTAGTAGGATCTGTTGGCAGGTGAAAGCCAAGGAAAACATGGGAGAAAGTAATAAGGATGGATTTGAAAGAGGTAAAAATAAAGACCTGACCAGAAATAGGTTAGTTTGGAAGTCAATTTCTAAAAGCTGTCCAACACATGCCAACATGTAAAACAGATGTTAAGCCAAGGAGGAGAATGAAGACCCCCACCAAAAAGGTAAACAATTATTTTATCATTCCATAAATATATTTTTTACAACATAGAAAAAATCTTACATTAAAGTTTTTTTTGTTGCATTTATATAAGTAAATTTGTCTGAATCAACATGGTAGAACTTTGTTGATCGGCTCAATTCTTTTGTTGACATTCTTGCAGGAGGGACCACGTGGAGGTTGGCAACATCTCTAAATGAAAGTGGTACTATGGAACCGACTGGATTCGAACTTGGCACACTCAGGTCGTCAGTCCGTGTTGTTATCCACTAAACCACCGTATGCAGATAAGAACTAAACTAAAACATCTACATAATAAAATTATACGCACAAATATCATTTCTGTGGGAATTCACGTTAAAATGTGTTTGAAATCGGTTTCAATTTAAAACAACTCTAGTACAAATGCAGATTAGACATCTAAGAATTTAACGGAGATTACAAAGTTTCGATTACAAATTACGGACTGTTGCTGAGACATGCAGACGATAAACTGTAGAGACAAATATTTGGAAAACCCAATCCTTTTGCCTGTTTACGTTTGCATATTTCTGATTTGTACCTGTTTTTGGATAAATAACATCACCCTCCTCCTATTTTGACAATATCACTTTTGGTACTCTTATAGAGAACGTTCTTGGCCTTTTGGCTAAGATCAAAGTGTAGTATCTGTTCCGATGGATACTGCACCCCATAGACTGGTATTGTCTTGGCCTTCGGGGCTTGATTTACGCCGGTCTATGGGTCTGTCCTGTGCAGTTCTAGGAGGTCCACCCTCCCAGGCTTCGCCTCCCCTCTTTGGGGAGGAGTAAGTTTATTGCTTACTGCCTGAGGCGCCCCTACTGGGGAATGCCGATGTGGCTGCCCAGGCAATTTTGAATGGCCAGAGTTCTCACCTCTCGGGCGCTGGCTTTTCAAACTCCACTTTCCCGACCTGACCTTGAGTCACATCTTACTTGTGGGAGTAAGATAAAAACTGGCATTGTGCCTAATTCCTGGAGAGGAGTTAATCAATACTCTTATAGAGAACGTACCGCGTTTCTGTGACCTCGCGTCGTCAACGTTTGTGCAGGTCTCAAAAGCACCCGAGAGTTGACGAGGCGAAAACTGCTTCTTGATAAATTTAAGATTGGCAGACGATAAATTCAGACAAAGAAAATCAAAGTAAAATACATATATAAAAATAAAGAACGAACAAACCATAACTAAACAACTGTTAATTAGATGTTTTTTTTTGTCTCAAATGTTTTTAAATAAATTTTTTTTTTGTGCACCGGAAAGTTTCAAAAGATGATTTTTTTTTTATATAACAAACAACGAAATCACTGTTTTCAACCAATTTCTTGTTTGTTTGTTTTTTAATTTTGTTTTTTTTTCAATGTTTTTTTTTTTTTTTTTAAACATTTTCTGGGTTAGGGTTTAGGGTTAGTCTTTCGCGAGAAGTGACCGTTGCTGACAGAACTCAATGAGTCCTTCGGGAGATTCAACACGCTGACACAGATCGTAGAAATTCGTTTTCTTTTTAACGCGCTGCAAATCGTAGAAATTAATTTCTTCCAAAATTTATTGTCTGCTTGTTTGTAACCTGATTGTCTAATGCCTGCTGTAACCTGATTGGTCAACTCTCGGGCGCTTCTGAGACTGGCCCGAACGTTGACGACACAAAGTCATAGAAACGCGGTGCGTTCTCTATAATTAAAATACTACATGATAACAACGAATGCTAATTTTAATTGAAATCAAAAAGAAACTATTTGGTATCATATTATGTAACACATAGTTTTGGGGTGTCGTCGAGTGTTGAAATACAACCCTTTTTGTCAGAGAAAGAAAGAGAGAGCCAACAGATGACGATTAGAACGGAAGTGACGCCGCCGTTACTGACATAGCGTTGCCACGAACGATAGCCAGGGAGATGCGTTGGAACAACCAGGCTGACTCACGGGGCTCGTGCCTAGACGTTGAAATCCTCCGTCCAATGTCCTGAAAAAATTTAACAGTCTCGGGGCCAAGCACACCCGACGTTTCCACTGAAATTGGTTGGAAGACGAAACGGTCAGTGAGCGAGCTATATTTTCTGCGCTTCCTTGTTTCGGCGAGCAGAGCCGCCGTTCCGGGCTTCACCGCGGATTCCGCAATCCTTGCTGGTGAAAAGGAGTCAGAACAAGTGGCGTCCCAGATCAGCGGTTTTCCGGCTCGGAAAGCAAACACAGTCATAATTGTACCTCACTTTCTACTAATTATTTGCCTTAATCTAATATTTCGGAAATATGCCTAATTCTAATTTATCGACCTCCATCTCAAGTTGTAATCTTCCTTCCCTCACAAAGAAAACACTATAACCAACCACTAACTCTAACCTATGTCTAAGCCCAAGTGGCAACAGACCCCGTCCACCCCTAGTTTGTTCTATTCGGGTAGCTACGTACGTCATGATTTAGGAATCTCTGTAAGTACTGAAATTCTTTTGATGTCTATTCTGCATTTGCACTCAATTCTGTTCAATTAATAATTTAATGAACAAAAAATATTGAACAAATTAAATTTAACTTTAAAAGTCATATTTAAAAAATAAAAATTTTCCCGGCCTTTTGGCTGAGATCAAAGTATAGTATCTGTTCCGATGGATGCTACACCCTGTAGACCGGTACCATCTTGGCCTTCGGGCCTTGATTCCGCCGGTCTTAGGGATTGTCCTGTGCAGTTCTAGGAGTTCCACCCTCCCAAGCTTTGCCTTCTCACCCTTTGAGAAGGAGTTAGTTTATTGTTAATCGTCTGAGGCGCCCCCTACCAGGGAATGCTGACGGGGCTGCCCAGGAATTTTTTGTAGGCAAGATTGCTCTTCATCTAGGACGCTGGCTTTTCAACCCCACTTTCCGATCTTGTGTCACATCTTACCGCTGTGGGAGGGAGGGAGGGAGGGAGGGAGGGAGGGAGATACAAAAAATTTTTTTTTTAAATTTAAAATAAAAAAATTATTTTCAATGTTTCAAGCAGAGAGTGTAGAGAATGAATATGGGGCTATGCAGCAAATATAGTAGAGGCGACTATGTAAGATCGTGTACCTGAGCGAAGGGGAGGAGAAAGAGTTTCAACCGCCATTATGCATGGTTAGCTTTCATTAGTCAGCAGACATACAGAGAGTGTGCCTTCTCACCCTTTGAGAAGGGGTTAGTTTATTGCTAATCGCCTGAGGCGCCCCTACCGGGGAATGCCGACGGGGCTGCCCAGGCATTTTTTGACGGTCATAAGTGCTCTTCCTCTAGAGTGCTGACTTATCAAATCCCACTTTCCGACCTTGTGTCACATTTTACCTTGTAGGAGGTAGATAAAAACCGACATACAGAGAGTGTAAAAGCATTTTACATAGTGAGGGGTAATTTGCTACCGGAGAAAAGAGAGCAAGTTATTGTTTTACTAATTCAACTGACACTTAGATAATAAATTAAATGTACCAATATATTTTTACTTACCTCAACTTCGCAAGAAATATAAATATTGTTACCTCCAAAATATTTCTCAAGATAGTTTTTTGAATGTGAGAGACAACATAAACATGATACTATCCGAAAAAAAAAAAAAATATATATATTTACTTGAAAATGGATGACGTCATAAAAGATGGATAATAATTGCTAAAAAGCAGTATGACATCATAAAGGATGAATGAAGCTGTGGACTTGTATGTTTGCTTGATAGCAAAAACGGCAGCTGTAATTGCTGGCTGCTGCTGCTTTATCAACCAATGTCAAAGTTAAGAAATTATATATTTAATATCATCATCATCATATATATTTAATATCATCATCATCATCATATTCGGTTTAATGTCAGTCTTACATGTTGGTATGTGTTGGACGGCTTTTAGAAATTGATTTCAAAACAAACCTATCTCTGGTCAGATCTTTATTTATCCCCATTTCTCTGAAGTCCATTCTTATCACTTTCTCCCATGTTTTCCTTGGCTTTCCCCTGTGAACTGAACCTGCTATCTCAACTGTTCTACATCTACTAACCCAAGAAATCTTATCCATTCTTTCAACATGACCATACCTCCTGTTCTGCACACATCTCCCTATACTGCCTGATTTAATCTTCCTCTGAGGTCATCAGATCTAAGCATGTCTTGAAGACTCATATTGCACATGTGTAGCGGCGGAAGTTTACCCATTGGTGTACAAAATGAAAGTGCTCCAGATCGTTTGTGCGCACATGGCTCCGAGCATAGATCCACCTGAATTAATAAAAACAGATAAATATATTTTGAGCCAATCAGAAGCGTCTCTCTGAAATTGTGGAATTTGCTTCTTTGATCCACCTCAAGCCCATATAAGGCCAGATTTTTATCAAGAAACCAGCTGAGCCAAAATCCAAGACCGAGCAATCATCTATACTATTCTCAGCTCTCCCTGTTGGGCTTGGAAAAGTTAAATTCATTTCTCAACTCACACAGTCATACGCATATGCACTCTGACATGTCCTCAACTCTCACTGGCCAGGTTTCACTTTCATACATCATCACATTGTTATAATAATATAAAAAATACTGACTCAACGAGTCACAGGTGGACTAGTGTACTACTAAAATTCTGTGGATCTTTCTTGCTTGTCACCGGGCACACTGCATCATTTTAAAACAATCATATCCAAAGGCCTGCACACATTGAATTTCTTGTGGTGGAAGTTTACCCTTTAAGGTATAAAATAAAAATGTCTTAAATCGTTTGTACGCATATGGCTCTGCGTAGACTTTGAGTTGGATTAATAACTGCAGATGTATATTTTTGATCCAATCAGAAACATCTGTGTGAAATTATCAAGTTATTATCTGGGATCCACTTCAGAGACTCAAGCATATATAAAGACGAAAATTCAAATGATCTTCAGTTGAGTGGTCCTGTGAACATTTCATAGCTGTTAGGGATAACCAACGAAACGACTTATCTCCCTTGTATCATTCGGTAAGGTTAAGAGTTATCGCCCTTGTCGATGAAAGTCTTGCCCGAAGAGAAGATAAACAGACCAACGTCTTGGAAACTGTATATTTCATCTCGCGTTACAGCGGCAATTAACTCATTAATTTATTTTGTGTCAGTTGTAATAAATTTGTTAAAAGTATCTGCTGATATTTTATCCATTTTTCTTTACAAATATTATTGATTAAACCTAGATTACGAGGTTTACAAAAATAGCAAATAAACTAAACCCCAGAAGCAAATAATAGCTTACTTGTTGTTTTTAAATTCCTCCCATTATAACAGCTATCAGAAGGAAAGAAGAAAAAAACTGAGAAACGATATAACCACAGAGCAGGACCCCAAACAGAACCCTGATCAGAGATGTTTATTGCAGTCTGGGATCAAAGAACACCCAGCTATGATACAGAATACATTTTGGTGCCGTGACCAGGATGCCCACAGCTTTTCTACACTAAACTGATAGCAGTAGTTATTATCAAACATAATAGAAACAAAGTCAATTTTTTCTATTGTCTGTAAAACAAAATGATTTAACTTTGGGAAAATTAAAAAAATAAAATTATTTTCTTTCATTGTTTTATTTTCCCCATCCTTTTATCTTTATCTCCCTCAAATACTTGACCAAAACTGACAAGTTGCAGTGAAAATATGAGAAACAAGAAATAAGAGAGGGAATAAATTAAAGATAAAATTGTGTATAACCAAACCATATATAGTTACAGCTGTGGGAAATGTATCAGTTTTTGTGGGAAAATGGAAGTGCGTCCATGGGATGTGCAGATAGGTATCACAAACCAACCATTTAGTGTGGGACAATAGATAAATATAGTGAAATTCCCTCCAAATTCAACTTCTGATAACCCATTTATTTTGGGAGTTATTTTGATGTAAACAAAATTTAATCTTTTCACTTTATAAATATACAATTCTTTCTCTTATGTCATTAATAGTTTTTTTCTCAGGTTACTTCAAGTTAGGTTACTACTTTCAGTGACCGGCGATTTATTTGTTAATGTTGGTGTTTTTCAACTTAATGTGTACAATATTGTGCCTTAAAGAAAAAGGGCCACTCGTAAATATGGTGGGCTTAATAAATGTTTTTTAAGTTGTCTTTCACAAAACTATCCAAGTTGAAAACTTTAGTGAATTCAATTTTTGCCCTATTATCATATTACGTTTCCAACTGTTTTTACATAGTTGAAATGCGAGTAGTTGTTTTTTTTTATTTATTAAAAGAAAAATCTAGCTTGATCTCTACTGTGCTATGAATCATATTATGAAGATTCAATATGTTAGCTGTTGAAATGAATCTTATATGAAAATTTTTGTACTTCTTTTTTTTTCGAGAGGTAATAGGATTTTACCCAATGTTTAGTAGGCTGGCTTGATCTAATAATTATTGTTTTCAGTATGATAAATTTTCATTTACCACAAGCTGATATTACACGTGTACAGATTTTTCACTTGTTCAAATCCTGCATTTTTTAGTTATATACTTTGAAATTTAGTTTCTGAACCAATAGCACACAATTCGGTGGCATATTGTGTGGTACTTATGCAGTTTACGGACCGGGCTGAAATAATGACGTTATTATTTAGAAAGCCATTCATAACATTGGGGAGGAGGGAAGGCTTTATTACCTATTCTGTAACTTCACCTAACAATTTAATAAACAAAAGATACCGTCAAAATTGAAAATCCTATCTAAAAAATAGCCTGATTGCTAAACTGCATAAGCACCTATTACATGTGTAAGGATTTTTCACTTGTTCAAATCCTGCATTTTTTAGTTATATACTTTGAAATTTAGTTTCTGAACCAATAGCACACAGTTCGGTGGCATATTGTGTGGTACTTATGCAGTTTACGGACCGGGCTGAAATAATGACGTTATTATTTAGAAAGTCATTGTTAACATTGGGGAGGAGGGAAGGCTTTATTACCTATTCTGGACTTTCACCTAACAATTTAATAAACAAAAGATACCGTCAAAATTGAAAATCCTATCTAAAAAATAGCCTGATCCCTAAACTGCATAAGCACCTATTACATGTGTAAGGAATTTTCACTTGTTCAAATCCTGCACTTTTTAGTCATACACTGAAATTTAGCTTCTGAACCAATAGCAGCACACAAGATGGCAAATTTCCTAATTTCCAACAAACTTTGAACGATCATAATTCGGTGGCACATTGTGTAGTATTTATGCAGTTTACGAACCGGGCTGAAATAATAACATTATTATTTAGAAAGCCATTCTTAACAATGGGCTTTATTACCTATTCTGTACTTTCACCTAACAATTTAATAAACAAAAGATACAGTAAAAATTGAATTTAACTTGAAAATCCTATCTAAAAAATAGTCCGATTCGTAAACTGCATAATCACCTATTGTGCTACCAAAATAAATTTGGTATCATTTTTTATGTGTTGCAAAGATCGATGTGTTTTTATACCTATCAGCAGTATTAATGTGTTAGGAATAACTAACAAAACGATTTATCTCCCTTGCATCATTCGGTAAGGTTAAGAGTTATCGCCCTTTGTCAATAGTATCTTACCGGGAGTGAAAAGAAAACATTGACCACGGATCAGACTGTATCATATTTCATCTCGCGTCACAGCGGCTAAATAACTCATTTCATTCTAATTTCACTTTTAATAAATCTGTTAAACCTTTCTGTTGAAAAGTCATCCATTTTGTTTTACGAGTTATTATTATAATCTAAATTACATGGTTTACATGATAATGTTATGGAGTGAAACAGTGTGATGCATAAATGGGGAAACAAAAAAAAAATTTTTTAATTAAGAAAACGTGAAAATTTAATAATTTTGGTTTTACCTTTCGTCTTCACTTGAACTTGGTTGATTATCTCCATTCAGAAAAATTTTGTGCGTTTTCTGGTCTCCACCCGAGTAAATGTAGCCACAAATAGCACCATTTGAATAGATTGGGTAGACATTTTCCCCAGGGGCTGGTGCGGGAATATCCTGCTCCTCTGATCCTGTCTGCACCTGGAATCAGAAAGACATTTACAAAATTACTAATATATATCTTATTTTTTTAAAATTTAAATACTCTTCTGTTATATAAAGGGCAGTTGCCTGCGTGTGTCCAGTTAAAAGTAAAAAGTAAAACACTACAAGACAAAGATCCAAAAAGTTGGTATATTCTTGATTGGCATTGCTCTGGTTGAATAATATCTAAGATTAAAAAAAAATATTAATTCTTTGGGGGTCAACTGGACCAGATTTTGTCAGGGGAATCAGTTTTTCAGCTATTTCCAATGTCATCTATTATATAAAGGATAGGTGAATTATTTTCAATACATTAAAAGGCTGGGCGAAAGTGAAAGAGGCGTGGTGGAGAGGGATGTCAAAAAACGGGGAAGAGAAAGATAGAGAGACGGATTGGGAGAGGTAGAAGTTTTCACTTTTTAGCCTATTCTATTTTGTTTTTTTATAACCCCAGGCAATGCTGGGTAGCCATGCTAGTCTATTATATAAAGGGCAGTTGTATGTGTGTGTGTGCCCCCGCCAGCTAAACGTCCAAAGCTACAAAAACAAAGACCCACAAAGTTGGTACATTCTTGATCAGCATTACCTGGAATAAATAATATCTAAAATTTAGAAAAAAATATTTATTCTTTGACCCTAAACTGGTGTAGATTTCGTCAGGGGGGACGGTTTTCCAGCTATTTTCATGTACTAATGGGAAGAAACTTTGATTTTTTAATCAAGGAGTTACTTCCCTTATCTTATACCTTGAGGAAAGGAAGGTTGTTCTTTTTTTTTTAAATTTTCTTATTTCTGTTTTCGTTAGCATAGGGACGGGACATTCTTCCAAATGCCAGACTATCACCTGCTATTTAGAGGCTCCAACCGAGTGCTCTTTTAAGGATTTTGGCCGTTCTCTTAAGTGCAATTATTTGGATTTCTTTTGCACTTGGTTTTCCGGGAATACTTTCCAGATACTTTTTAAAATTTTTCTTCATGAGGCCTTTAGCTCGTATTATAACTGGGATAATGTTGATGTTTTTGAGGTTCCAGTTTCTCTTCATATCATACATTAGGCCTTGGTATTTTGTCACCTTCTCCCTCTCTGCTCTGTTTAAGCTACTGTCATTTGGAACACTCACCTCAATCAGTGTTACTTCTCTTTCTGCCTTATTTAATATGACTGTCCGGTTTTACTGCTGCATTTTCCAGGTAGGTAGATGTAAGAACCACATAATCATGATGTATAGTATACTTATCGTTTCCCACAGTCCTCTCCGGTAGATGTTCCCAGGACTTAGTGCTACATTGGATGTTTAGATTTTTACAGATGTTTTACAGTGTATGTATTTGCACACACATGACCAGGGAGAGCAATGGGCTGGGCAGAGGAGAAAGAGGGGGTGCGGAGAGGAGGGGAAGCGAGAAAAAAAATAGAGGTGTAAAGAGATAGCAGTTTTAATAGAAATATGTTACACCTTTGCCCCGGCAACACTAGGTAGCCCTGCTAGTCTTATATACAAAGTAAATTTCTTCCCCATACTTTCGTGATTCAAAGCTCTTTTACTACAAACTACACACGAAACAAATCTGTTTGGTCAGTGATTTTAGGCAAATATTGGTCCATGTTAAAAAATATATATTTTCAATCGATTTTTATATTTAATCCTGATCAATATTTTATTTTTATTGGTCATAAATAAAAGAAGCGGAGGATTTCTTAGCTTCACAGTCAGAAGTCCTAAATACTGTTACCCAAATCACAGGGTACTAATTTAAAAACAGATTTTTTTTCAATATTCAGTGGTGAAAAAGAGAACCAAAAACATTTTAGAGTCCCTATTTATTTGCCTCTCCACGAGGGCTAAGTTATACTCAAGGTAGGTGTTTAATGTGGCCGTAAATCTAGCTTTTAAAAAAAGCACTTTGGGGATCGGACACAAAATAAAAATGATCTTTTCCTCCTCTGAACGAGAACAGAACAAAGAATACAGTTTCCTGCATTCTTTTTTGGACGTTAATTATTTGCGAAAAATATCTAAAAAATGAGGAAACTTAATTAAAAGTTTTTAAATAATTTGATAAAATATTTTGTTTCACTAAAAAAACAAAAAACAATATTTATTAAGTATTGTTTTTTTTGTTTTTTACTAAAAAAAATTACAAATGATTTTAGTACAAAACTAGACCAGGCGTGACTCATTGGGTCAGTACTTGTTATATATATTATTAAATACTAGCAAAATAGACGGCCGTAGGGAGGCTATTTTTGCTAGGCTGCCGCATCAGAAATGAACGCTCACCCGTAAACCGATGGCGCCCCAGTCATATTTCTTGGGTGGTGAGACATTGATTTTCCTTGTTTTCGGACCAAACTTTTTTACCCCCCCCCCCCCCAATTTTTTTTACCCTCCTCAGGCAAAGAAATCTTCAGTTCAAAAAAAAAAAAAAAAATTTCGCCCCCCCCCCCCCCCCAAAAAAAGTTTCTTAACCCTCCCCCACCCAAAGAAATATTTTTAGTTAAAAAGAAGAAGAAAACATTTTTTTTTAAATATTAAAGTTGAGCACTCTCGGGGAGGTTAAAAATACACTGTCAAAAAGCTCTAATGCAAAGTTCCGAATACGTTCGTCAAACACTCAACCTGTGCCCGCTTCTAGGTACATAAGGATCTTAATTTCCCTTTTTTACATGACAGTATCCGATGGGTGAGTGGATATGGTGACTGCTTGCAGATTCTAGGTTGACTGTGAACCGGGTTTGCACCTCCGCCCGTCTGAAATTGTTACTTTCCTGCACTGATGAGAGCAATAATATTTATTTATATATATATATATATTACGGCTGCTGCTGTTCATTCTTTATGATGTCATCAATTTTCAAGTAAATATACTATAGTGAACATAATGCTAAACGTCTTTCTGATCATCAATACGGATTCAGAGAAGCACGATCTACCGCAAATATCCTAACGATCATTTCTGAACGCATATATCATACACTGGACAAGGCAGGTGAAGCTAGGGTGGTAGCGCTTGATATATCCAAGGCCTTTGACAAGGTCTGGCATGAAGGGCTTCTCATAAAACTGCACTCATATGGTATTACTGGACAAATATTTAATATAATTACATCTTTCCTAACAAAAAGAAAGATCCAGGTTGTCCTCGATGGCCGTTCATCTAAGCAACATGACATAAATGCTGGTGTACCCCAGGGATCCATCCTTGGACCTCTACTGTTCCTGATTTTCATAAATGACCTCCCTGGTGTCATTGGGACTGAGATAGGAATATTTGCTGCCGACATCACGCTCTGCTCTCGTCATGTGGGCAAAACCGACACGCACGTATCTGAAGCAATGGCTGAATCCTTAGAAAATGACCTCCAGTCTGTAGTGGATTGGGGTTAAAAATGGATGGTAACTTTTAATGCCGCAAAGACAAAGCTACTTTTCTTCAATAAGTACAAGAAACCTCCTCAACCACCGATTGTCATGGCAAATAACACCCTACCTGAGAGTTCATGATTCAAACTACTCGGCCTAACTTTCACAGATAACATGAATTGGAATAAATACATTGAAGACATTGCCAAGGCTGCTGCAAAGAAGGTGGGCTCCCTCTACCGTGCTAGTAAACTTCTCAGACCTGACATTATTCTGTATCTCTACAAAGCCACAATCCGCCCATGCATGGAGTATTGTTGCCATATCTGGGCTGGTGCATCATCCACTAGTCTCTCCCTCTTAGACAAGGTCCAAAAAAGAGTTGCCAACCTAATAAGTCCCATACTATCTACCAAGCTCCAGCCCATGTCCCATCGCCGCAATGTTGCTTCCTTGTGTCTGTTTTACAAGTACTTCAATGGATTGTGCTCTGATGAACTTGCTGCTTTGGTGCCCCCACGACGTAAATTCACTAGACCAACCCGACAATCTGCCAAATCTCATCCATTCACTGTGGAGGTCCCCAGATGCCGAAGAGCTTTCTACTCCAAAAGCTTCTTTCCTCGTGCTGCTCGACTCTGGAACTCCCTCCCTGCTCCCTGTTTTCCTGATGGTACTGACATGCAAAAATTTAAAACTAATGTAAACAGACATCTCGCTGCACAGCTTCCAATTTAAGTTGTCCCCCCCCCCCAAAAAAAAACTTCACCCCTTTTTCTCAGTAGCCTCTTACGTCTACAGTGGCGGCCTGCCTTGTTTGGGGTGAACTATGTTAAAAATAAATAAATAAATAATATGGTACTTTGTGCTGGAGCCGTTAGAGAGTTTTCGAGAAAATAGAGTTAGAAAAGGGAGGGGGGAGGGAAGAAATGCTGGAAAGGGCTAGGATTGAACCTGGAAAATTTAGTCAATTAAAATGGGTAACATAGAAATCATATAGATAAGGTGACTAGCCAGACCCCATACGAAGAAGGGTGGGGGGAGGGCACCTGAATCTCAGCTAAATAAGCCAAAGCTAATATGTTTTGGAGACAAAAATCGAAAAACATGTCTGAAAGAAATGTCAAGTGATCTGGAAGTTGCTGACCAGAGGAGGACTTAATTGAAAGAGACAAGATAAGACATGGAGAATTAAATGACCAATTTTAACTGATAAGAAAGCAAACAAGCAGAGAAAGAAATGGAAGGGAAAAATAAGAAAAGGAAGGGGAGAGAAAAAAGATAAAGAAATAGAGAAAGGAAAAAAGAAAAGCCTAGGAGGTGGGGTGGGGGGGGGGATCAGAAATAGAAAAAAGAAAATTTAATATTTTTTTTTTTTGGAGAAAATCAAATTGAAAAAAAAAATAAGCCCCCCACCCCCCGCCCTCCTCCCAGGCATTAGAGGGTGGTAGCAGGTGAAAGTGGGAGATGGAGCCGAGAGTAAGTGGCAGTAAAACGGAGAGAACCTTTTTGCTGAACACAAAAATAAAAGGATTAAAATCAGGAACCAAAGAGGGAAGGGTTGGATCTCGTTGGATGGAGAATGAGAGAAAGAAAGGCTAGAAGATTAACTAGGTTCACCCCGACTCAACCCACTCGAGGCTGAAATGGAATTTAATATAAGTAGACTTTGGAAAAATCAGTCCTGAGCTGTGAGGACTGGTTGTCACGTTTTGAGCCCTGTTTCAAACCCTGAGCCAGACTTTGAAGAAACTCGACACACAGATAACCAAGTTGTGAAAACCCCCAGCTTGCCAGTTTAAAAATAAAGGTGAAGACCATTGACATTGCAACGTAAAAAAATCAGAATTATTGTTATACTCAACCCTAGTAACACTCTTGTCACTTTGATAAACCTGCTATTATTCCTCAACAGAGTTGCCGATCCCTTTAGAACTTCCTCTGTAGCTAACACCAGATGTGACTTGGACGAAACACAAGGACTACCACATGCTCCAGTTCATAATTTCCGTCAACCGGGCTTTACACAACGGCCTTTTGTTCTACACAATTTGGGGACTGATAACTCAATAATTAGTATCAGTGGTGGCTTTTGCTGCTGATAGCAAAGATGATGACCATTTTAATTTAAATTTGTTGCTGATAAAAACATGGCTTCCTGCAGAAAATAGTCTGAGCAGTACAAAGTATATGAGCAAAGAAATTAAATCAAAGTACAATGTTTTCTTCATAATAACATGGACTAACGCTAAAGAAAATGAAATGGCAATTCAAAAGGAAATATTGATATAGGATGGAGGCTATTTAGGTTAAAGTTCTAAAATCTGACCCACTTAATTTTGTATATTAGAAGTAGGAGATACAATGTTGAATCCCGTTTCACTGTTGTTGGCGTGTAACACTGATTTGGCTCTTAGGTGAACTTTCCATTGGCAATTGGTTGTGCGTTTTGGCTCAAGATCAGAGTCACTTTGACTTTGACAGCAGCGATGAGCATTTCTTGGCTGTCTGTTCCTCACTGCTCGTTCCTCTTAAGGGTGGGTTTATATGAGCATAAACTCTGCCCTTGGCTCCACCCACTTGTAGTGGTTGGAGTATGATCCAGCCATTTTTCTGTCCACCAGCACTTGTCGGTGTGTGAGGGGGGAGGTAAGGTGGGTCTCAGAACATTCCTTTTTCTTGGTCAAGTAGGATTAAAATGTTTATTTTTCTATGGTCAAACCCAAATTATCAAGTATTAAATTCCTACTTGCCTCTGGCTAAATTATCCCCATTAGCTCTTCAACTTGTCCGTTTCTCATCGGGGCTGGCCTCAATTTCAAGTGTTTAATTTAGAGATGTTGTCTTGTTCTCTAAATGACCAATTGATAATTATGATCTTAAGTACATCTTCAATATCCCGTTAGACTTAATCCCATTATGCACCTGATCACGTAATATTTGCTCTTCGCTGACCGGGGACTCTTTCAGTTTCTTTGGGAGGAAATTCCCTTTGCTCACTTATGTAGCTTCAATCCCCAAAGTGCCTCCACTTCATTGAGGAAAACCGTTAGTCATATTCCTGTAGTCGCAGTTGTGATGTGGCAGCTGAAGTTCTCATCTTCTCTTCTCTTTGTTGTTGTAGACGTTTTCTTCTTTTTTTTTCATAAACGTTATTTAAGATAAAAAAGAACAGCAGAAATTCCTTGGGTTCCAACAATTTTTTTATTTTTTATATGTAGTATACATGTATACACATAAAACAACCCCCATCTCCTCCCAACTCTTTCTGGTGGTTCAGTGGAAGAGAAAATTTTCCCTGCTCATTAGCCACATAAAATTGGCGGCTTCCTGTCTATGAGGTCACAGACAGGACACGTAGCTCTTCTACGACATCTACTCGAAAAATTCCCCTCTACCTAATTTTTACTTTTATGTGGAACGTTACCATACTAACTATCTTTACACACCCTCATCTAAATATGATCAGACTTAGCCGCGTTTGGAACTTGCAGTGTCTAATTACTTAGTTTATAATCTTCATTTAAATGCTTCCACTTTTTATCAACTCATGAACATAGAAAATGAAATACATTGTTTTCTCAAATACATATCGGATCGTCCGCAGTACAAAAAGCACTTGACACATAATTCTATTCAAAATTATTCATTTCACCACTTCCTTGGTATTTTCTAAGTGCCAAAATCGACCGTGTCACAGCACTCCTCTTCCTTTTTGTCAATTATCCATAAGTGACACTCCCTACTTCATTCATCATCCTAGACGGGCGATGAAGTATTCTTTTAAGACTCACTAAACATGCAGCAAAAACAACAAACGTAAAATAAAAGTCTTTTTTTGTTTCGATTACGGACTAATAACACGTCTCTTTTCCTCAGTCATGCAATTAATTATTCAATCCATTTATTTGATAAAGAAAACATCGTAATAAGATTACCCCGAGGTGATCGGAAAAAGCAGGATAGTGAATAGGAATGATAGATGGTAACGTGATGTAGGTGTGGCTAGGCGTCGTATTTGGAATGCGACTATGATTGTTTTGATAAATGCAAGGTTGAGACTATAATCTAAATCGTAAACATTGTATTGTGTTTATTTACGTATGCCGATTGAGCAATGTATTAAAAACAATTGCAGAGTTACGTCACCAGTCGAGAGAGAATTGGGGAAAAAGATCAGAAGAGACTTGACGATCGAAATGAGCAGATGTTCTGCCTTTTGCTCCCCCCCCCCAGCTGGGGTTGGGGAATTTGCTGTATAAAACAGAGTGTGCTAAAAGGAATGTCGAGATTCTTCTTGCAAAAAATTGTAAGCTATATATGAAAATTCTTTCTTGTTTCGATTTTTACATTTCTGCTGCAACACTTTTTTGATTTGAGGACCAGTAAAGAACACATGGACAACGTTACATTATCGCAGCTCTTCCGATTTTACTAAATATGCCATATAGTCCCAAAAATTGTCTTTTTAATGAGATTTTTTTTCAATGAGAGTTCATAACATTCTTTAGAAATTAGTTCTTTTGCTGGCAAATTCATGTATATTTTGTCTTTCCTGCTCGGCCATCCCTTTTCCTGTAACTTGCAGTTTTTTTCTCCGCAGAGACTGGTTCCAATAAAGGTCTTATATCAGCCTCACTCAAACTTACTTTGATATAGAACACTCAATGATCCTCCTCTCAGTCTGAAATGCACTTAGAGCAACCTAACAAAACAGAATCGAGTTATTTCCCTTTAATCAAAAGAAAGAGTTATCACCCTTAGATAAAAGAAGTCGTCTGCCATGACAGTTGAAAAGTAAACAGAATGGCTCACACAATCAAACAAGCATCTCGTGTTCAGCCATTTTCTACATTTCATTTAATCGGTGTTTTTGTAAAAGGTTCTACTTCGTCCTTCCTTCATTTTTGAGTTGAAAATCGACCGCTCACCTCACTATCATATTCAGATAATTTATCCCTGCACAGGAGAACGTCCCGGACCAGTGTTAAGAGCGGACGCCTCTGAAAATCGACCGCTCACCCAGCTGTCATATTCAGACAATTTATCCCCGTACGCAAAATTTAAAAAAAAAAAAAAGAATTTGAAAATTAATGCGTAAGAAGTACAGCGACATTTAATACGGCTATCTACCAGACACCTAAGGAAAACCCCGGTCCAGCAAAGTTGATTGCGACGGATCAGTCAATCAACAGACCTCTCCAACGTCGAGATTACGTATATCTCAGGACCCTAAAACAGCTCATTAAGAACGGACCACAGAATCTAAGATTCTATAAAATATCCTTCTCTCTGCCGTCAAAACAAAAAAAAGGTATGTGTTACGACATAAGGACAAAACAAAAACAAAAAGAATTACCATGTTAATTCGTCCTAAATCAAACTTTCATATTGTTTATATTTGGACTTCTCATTTGTTTTCCTCGAATTTCATAAGAAAAAAAGAACTTTCCTATTTTCATTTTCATAAAAGGCTATAAGCCTTCTTAATTGCTATATTTGAACTAGTTACGGTCTCTTCACAAAAGAGCAACGTACCCGTGCAGGAACGCGTGAAATAAGTTTAACAATTATAACATTTGGTTTTCGACACAATTATAACTTTAATGTCAGAAAAAAGAATATTCCTATTTTCATTTTCATTTTCTTAATTGCTACAAATGAACATTTAATTCTGATCAACTTTCTCAGAATAACAAAAACCAGCCTCTTTTAAATAAATAAATACTTGTTATGTACTGTTAATTTAGTCTTGGTTGTTTATACAATTATGTTTATAATTTGAGATAGGATGTGTTATTCAGTTTATGGAGTACGGGTTGATTTCCTTTCATCGGGTTTTCAACCTTTGCACATTTTACATTCGTGGCTAAATTGTGTGTAGGTAACGTTCAGAGTCTTAGTACCACAATCATAACATTGTAAGTAACGGTCTCTACACAAAAGAGTAAAGTACCCACACTGAAACATAACATTGATGTCATGAAGCTGGTTTCCGAGAATAAACAAAAACTGTTAAAAAAAAAAAATTAAATAGGGGATTACCACAAAGATGGATTACTCCGGAAAGCATACCTGGCGGAGAGACAAGGGTAACTGATGCGTTCATGGTCCAAAATGGGGGGGGGGGGGGGTTGCTGCGTTATATCTACATATTTTGCCCCATAAGACATAAAAAGGGGAGAAGGGGACTTGTCGGCACATGTTCCCCTACCAATACGGAAAGGGGGTGCAGACGGTGAAGTTTGTCAAAAATGGGTCAACAGGATGTTTGACAGACGGCCTTGCAGGAGTCAGTCCACGCATTTGCGTGGGCGAAAGACTCAACCAATCAAATGAGGGAATGCTGTTGTTATACAGGAGAGCGTGAAAATCGAAGCGAGAGGAAAAACAAGGGAGTCGAGCTTCTGTGAGTGTCAAGAGAGGACGTCTCTGAGGAGACGGGCCTCGGCCCGGAGAGGAGCTTCGACCAGCGTTAAGAGCGGACGCCTCTGAAAATCGACCGCTCATCCAGCCGTCATATTCAGACAATTTATCCCTGCACGGCAGGAGGTCCCGGACCAGCGTTAAGAGTGGACGCCTATGAAAAACGACTGCTCATTCAAAGAATGTTTTTTATTCATTCAGCCCATTTAGCATAATGATAAGAGTGTTTGCTAATGGACCAGTAAACCAGGTTTCAATCCTCAGCGGAGTCATACCAAAGACTTACATAATTGGACATTTTATGCATGCCCCACAGCATTATAAGGTGAGTATCAAGGGTAAGTGGAGTAATGCTGAGAAAGGAGTGGCGCCTTTCCCAACACGTCGGTGTAGCAACTAGTGAAAAGGGGGCCTTTATGTTGCCATCGACTACGGTAGACCACTTTACATTTATATTTCAAAAGTGCTATCCCTATCTGTTATGGCCCTGTTTAGGGGCCGGAATGAGAACACGGACACAGGGTTTAGGTAAAACAAATACATTGGAGAAAAGTATATACAACAGAGGAACAAGAGAAGTAGACCGTCTGTCCTGACTGCCAGTGTAGACTGGGGTTTGTACAACAAGTGAGAAGCGTAATGCTTCCAGTATTTATTGAGAATGGACGAGTCCAAATATTCGTCATGGGTACGGCACCATAACTCCCCCCCCCCCTTCCAAGCCTGACCTTCTCGGGAGTCTAGTATTCTTTCCTTTTTGGATAATTGCTATTCTAAGGTTGCTTGAGATAGCTGTATGTCGAAAGTGATGTTTTGGGTAGCCATAACCTCCCCCTGGGTAATGCTGTCAATTTCTTTCGATAGTCGTTCCCTTATTTGGTTTAAGTTCAAACATTGGCACAGACATCAATACTGTCAACTTGTTATTCTCTACAACGGTAACACAACTTACGGCACAATAGTATTTCAGAGCTCTTTAGTGGGGTCAACCAGTAATCACAAATGGTAGAGTAATCTGGTCTATATTCTTTGCAGTAACTCCTGTAGATTACCTGTGGTTACTATGCTGGCCAACAGATGTCTCAATGACAACATGCTCTCGTAATATCCTTAAAGACTGGCTGGTCTTGCATACTCTCTCGTGATTATTGCCATTAATTGAGAATATTGTTTTATAAAGTTATCTAATTCCTGTACTTCATTCACCACTGACTCAGTTATATTGGCCACTTCACTTTGTAATTTTTGAAAGTCTTTGACTACTCTTTTTATGTTTCCCCTAATCTTAGTTAATATTGAAATTTACATAACATTCATTGATTGGTCAGTGGTTGTTTCCCTTATTCCTTTAAGGGTCCTGTGAATTGGCCAACGAGTAACCCAATACCTACATCCTTAGGGATCATGTGAGCCAGTCTATATAAACTCAAATGCGCGCTTCTCTTTTTCTAGTTTTCCCTCATTGGTTGACGTTGGCTTGAATGCATTATGACAGAAGCCCACAGAAGGCTGTTCGCGGGCAAAAGCCATTCCTTCCATCAAGAGCCAGAATCGATGGATGAAAGTGTGCATGCAGTTAACTGAGCAATCTTTCTCAAATAAATTCTCCCAAAAGCACGTATTAGTAAAACCTCATTCTGTACATTCACCATTTTCTGTTGTATATCATTCTTTATTACTTGCCCAACTAAAATCGTTAAATTAATATACACCGTTGTTATTCTTTCTCTCCAAGAGCTGTCGCTCCCATTTCAACGTTTATCTACAAGGATTATTTCTATTTTCTCACGTGCAAAAATTGAACTTTCTATCAGGCATTAAAATCCCCACATCAATTCTAGCCTTCTCACATTTACTATTGACACGCTTTCTCTGGTTTTGGGCCTTCTCTATCTCTTCCATTTTCCTTCTTATGGTTTTTACTCCTCCCTCAGACACAGTCCAAAATAAAACACAGTGCTTCACCCACTATGGGAGGTCAGTGCTCTCTTATATCTAGTATGTAATAATTAAACCCCCTTTGGTTATACATTCATATCCTTCCACTGATATTTCATAACGTTAATCGCCTGGTTCAAAGAAAACAAATAATTGGCGGTATTTCTTTGAATATACATTTGTGCTACCTGTGATCCGTCCTTTCCCAACTTAACTACTTCGCCCTTTAAACTGTCTACTAGCGTCTTGTGTAGTTTTAAGTCGATCACTCAAGTTATTAGACACTTTGATCTGGTAATATTAATTTGTGCTACCTGTGATCCGTCCTTTCCCAAGTTAACTAGTTCGCCCTTTAAACTGTCTACTAGCGTCTTGTGTAGTTTTAAGTCGATCACTCAAGTTATTAGACACTTTGATCTGGTAATATTAATTTGTGCTACCTGTGATCCGTCCTTTCCCAACTTAACTACTTCGCCCTTTAAACTGTCTACTAGCGTCTTGTGTAGTTTTAAGTCGATCACTCAAGTTATTAGACACTTTGATCTGGTAATATTAATTTGTGCTACCTGTGATCCGTCCTTTCCCAACTTAACTACTTCGCCCTTTAAACTGTCTACTAGCGTCTTGTGTAGTTTTAAGTCGATCACTCAAGTTATTAGACACTTTGATCTGGTAATATTAATTTGTGCTACCTGTGATCCGTCCTTTCCCAACTTAACTAGTTCGCCCTTTAAACTGTTTACTAGCGTCTTGTGTAGTTTTAAGTCGATCACTCAAGTTATTAGACACTTTGATCTGGTAATATTAATTTGTGCTACCTGTGATCCGTCCTTTCCCAAGTTAACTAGTTCGCCCTTTAAACTGTCTACTAGCGTCTTGTGTAGTTTTAAGTCGATCACTCAAGTTATTAGACACTTTGATCTGGTAATATTAATTTGTGCTACCTGTGATCCGTCCTTTCCCAACTTAACTACTTCGCCCTTTAAACTGTCTACTAGCGTCTTGTGTAGTTTTAAGTCGATCACTCAAGTTATTAGACACTTTGATCTGGTAATATTAATTTGTGCTACCTGTGATCCGTCCTTTCCCAACTTAACTAGTTCGCCCTTTAAACTGTTTACTAGCGTCTTGTGTAGTTTTAAGTCGATCACTCAAGTTATTAGACACTTTGATCTGGTAATATTAATTTGTGCTACCTGTGATCCGTCCTTTCCCAAGTTAACTAGTTCGCCCTTTAAACTGTCTACTAGCGTCTTGTGTAGTTTTAAGTCGATCACTCAAGTTATTAGACACTTTGATCTGGTAATATTAATTTGTGCTACCTGTGATCCGTCCTTTCCCAAGTTAACTAGTTCGCCCTTTAAACTGTCTACTAGCGTCTTGTGTAGTTTTAAGTCGATCACTCAAGTTATTAGACACTTTGATCTGGTAATATTAATTTGTGCTACCTGTGATCCGTCCTTTCCCAACTTAACTACTTCGCCCTTTAAACTGTCTACTAGCGTCTTGTGTAGTTTTAAGTCGATCACTCAAGTTATTAGACACTTTGATCTGGTAATATTAATTTGTGCTACCTGTGATCCGTCCTTTCCCAACTTAACTACTTCGCCCTTTAAACTGTTTACTAGCGTCTTGTGTAGTTTTAAGTCGATCACTCAAGTTATTAGACACTTTGATCTGGTAATATTAATTTGTGCTACCTGTGATCCGTCCTTTCCCAAGTTAACTAGTTCGCCCTTTAAACTGTCTACTAGCGTCTTGTGTAGTTTTAAGTCGATTACTCAAGTTATTAGACACTTTGATCTGGTAATATTAATTTGTGCTACCTGTGATCCGTCCTTTCCCAACTTAACTAGTTCGCCCTTTAAACTGTTTACTAGCGTCTTGTGTAGTTTTAAGTCGATCACTCAAGTTATTAGACACTTTGATCTGGTAATATTAATTTGTGCTACCTGTGATCCGTCCTTTCCCAACTTAACTAGTTCGCCCTTTAAACTGTTTACTAGCGTCTTGTGTAGTTTTAAGTCGATCACTCAAGTTATTAGACACTTTGATCTGGTAATATTAATTTGTGCTACCTGTGATCCGTCCTTTCCCAAGTTAACTAGTTCGCCCTTTAAACTGTCTACTAGCGTCTTGTGTAGTTTTAAGTCGATTACTTAAGTTATTAGACACTTTGATCTGGTAATATTAATTTGTGCTACCTGTGATCCGTCCTTTCCCAACTTAACTACTTCGCCCTTTAAACTGTCTACTAGCGTCTTGTGTAGTTTTAAGTCGATCACTCAAGTTATTAGACACTTTGATCTGGTAATATTAATTTGTGCTACCTGTGATCCGTCCTTTCCCAACTTAACTACTTCGCCCTTTAAACTGTCTACTAGCGTCTTGTGTAGTTTTAAGTCGATCACTCAAGTTATTAGACACTTTGATCTGGTAATATTAATTTGTGCTACCTGTGATCCGTCCTTTCCCAACTTAACTACTTCGCCCTTTAAACTGTCTACTAGCGTCTTGTGTAGTTTTAAGTCGATCACTCAAGTTATTAGACACTTTGATCTGGTAATATTAATTTGTGCTACCTGTGATCCGTCCTTTCCCAAGTTAACTAGTTCGCCCTTTAAACTGTCTACTAGCGTCTTGTGTAGTTTTAAGTCGATCACTCAAGTTATTAGACACTTTGATCTGGTAATATTAATTTGTGCTACCTGTGATCCGTCCTTTCCCAAGTTAACTAGTTCGCCCTTTAAACTGTCTACTAGCGTCTTGTGTAGTTTTAAGTCGATCACTCAAGTTATTGGACACTTTGATCTGGTAATATTAATTTGTGCTACCTGTGATCCGTCCTTTCCCAACTTAACTAGTTCGCCCTTTAAACTGTCTACTAGCGTCTTGTGTAGTTTTAAGTCGATCACTCAAGTTATTAGACACTTTGATCTGGTAATATTAATTTGTGCTACCTGTGATCCGTCCTTTCCCAACTTAACTACTTCGCCCTTTAAACTGTCTACTAGCGTCTTGTGTAGTTTTAAGTCGATCACTCAAGTTATTAGACACTTTGATCTGGTAATATTAATTTGTGCTACCTGTGATCCGTCCTTTCCCAACTTAACTAGTTCGCCCTTTAAACTGTCTACTAGCGTCTTGTGTAGTTTTAAGTCGATCACTCAAGTTATTAGACACTTTGATCTGGTAATATTAATTTGTGCTACCTGTGATCCGTCCTTTCCCAACTTAACTACTTCGCCCTTTAAACTGTCTACTAGCGTCTTGTGTAGTTTTAAGTCGATCACTCAAGTTATTAGACACTTTGATCTGGTAATATTAATTTGTGCTACCTGTGATCCGTCCTTTCCCAACTTAACTACTTCGCCCTTTAAACTGTTTACTAGCGTCTTGTGTAGTTTTAAGTCGATCACTCAAGTTATTAGACACTTTGATCTGGTAATATTAATTTGTGCTACCTGTGATCCGTCCTTTCCCAAGTTAACTAGTTCGCCCTTTAAACTGTCTACTAGCGTCTTGTGTAGTTTTAAGTCGATTACTCAAGTTATTAGACACTTTGATCTGGTAATATTAATTTGTGCTACCTGTGATCCGTCCTTTCCCAACTTAACTAGTTCGCCCTTTAAACTGTTTACTAGCGTCTTGTGTAGTTTTAAGTCGATCACTCAAGTTATTAGACACTTTGATCTGGTAATATTAATTTGTGCTACCTGTGATCCGTCCTTTCCCAACTTAACTAGTTCGCCCTTTAAACTGTTTACTAGCGTCTTGTGTAGTTTTAAGTCGATCACTCAAGTTATTAGACACTTTGATCTGGTAATATTAATTTGTGCTACCTGTGATCCGTCCTTTCCCAAGTTAACTAGTTCGCCCTTTAAACTGTCTACTAGCGTCTTGTGTAGTTTTAAGTCGATCACTCAAGTTATTAGACACTTTGATCTGGTAATATTAATTTGTGCTACCTGTGATCCGTCCTTTCCCAACTTAACTACTTCGCCCTTTAAACTGTCTACTAGCGTCTTGTGTAGTTTTAAGTCGATCACTCAAGTTATTAGACACTTTGATCTGGTAATATTAATTTGTGCTACCTGTGATCCGTCCTTTCCCAACTTAACTACTTCGCCCTTTAAACTGTTTACTAGCGTCTTGTGTAGTTTTAAGTCGATCACTCAAGTTATTAGACACTTTGATCTGGTAATATTAATTTGTGCTACCTGTGATCCGTCCTTTCCCAAGTTAACTAGTTCGCCCTTTAAACTGTCTACTAGCGTCTTGTGTAGTTTTAAGTCGATCACTCAAGTTATTAGACACTTTGATCTGGTAATATTAATTTGTGCTACCTGTGATCCGTCCTTTCCCAACTTAACTACTTCGCCCTTTAAACTGTCTACTAGCGTCTTGTGTAGTTTTAAGTCGATCACTCAAGTTATTAGACACTTTGATCTGGTAATATTAATTTGTGCTACCTGTGATCCGTCCTTTCCCAAGTTAACTAGTTCGCCCTTTAAACTGTCTACTAGCGTCTTGTGTAGTTTTAAGTCGATCACTCAAGTTATTAGACACTTTGATCTGGTAATATTAATTTGTGCTACCTGTGATCCGTCCTTTCCCAACTTAACTAGTTCGCCCTTTAAACTGCTTACTAGCGTCTTGTGTAGTTTTAAGTCGATCACTCAAGTTATTAGACACTTTGATCTGGTAATATTAATTTGTGCTACCTGTGATCCGTCCTTTCCCAACTTAACTAGTTCGCCCTTTAAACTGTTTACTAGCGTCTTGTGTAGTTTTAAGTCGATCACTCAAGTTATTAGACACTTTGATCTGGTAATATTAATTTGTGCTACCTGTGATCCGTCCTTTCCCAACTTAACTAGTTCGCCCTTTAAACTGTTTACTAGCGTCTTGTGTAGTTTTAAGTCGATCACTCAAGTTATTAGACACTTTGATCTGGTAATATTAATTTGTGCTACCTGTGATCCGTCCTTTCCCAACTTAACTAGTTCGCCCTTTAAACTGTCTACTAGCGTCTTGTGTAGTTTTAAGTCGATTACTTAAGTTATTAGACACTTTGATCTGGTAATATTAATTTGTGCTACCTGTGATCCGTCCTTTCCCAACTTAACTAGTTCGCCCTTTAAACTGTTTACTAGCGTCTTGTGTAGTTTTAAGTCGATCACTCAAGTTATTAGACACTTTGATCTGGTAATATTAATTTGTGCTACCTGTGATCCGTCCTTTCCCAACTTAACTACTTCGCCCTTTAAACTGTCTACTAGCGTCTTGTGTAGTTTTAAGTCGATCACTCAAGTTATTAGACACTTTGATCTGGTAATATTAATTTGTGCTACCTGTGATCCGTCCTTTCCCAACTTAACTACTTCGCCCTTTAAACTGTCTACTAGCGTCTTGTGTAGTTTTAAGTCGATCACTCAAGTTATTAGACACTTTGATCTGGTAATATTAATTTGTGCTACCTGTGATCCGTCCTTTCCCAAGTTAACTAGTTCGCCCTTTAAACTGTCTACTAGCGTCTTGTGTAGTTTTAAGTCGATTACTTAAGTTATTAGACACTTTGATCTGGTAATATTAATTTGTGCTACCTGTGATCCGTCCTTTCCCAAGTTAACTAGTTCGCCCTTTAAACTGTCTACTAGCGTCTTGTGTAGTTTTAAGTCGATCACTCAAGTTATTAGACACTTTGATCTGGTAATATTAATTTGTGCTACCTGTGATCCGTCCTTTCCCAACTTAACTACTTCGCCCTTTAAACTGTCTACTAGCGTCTTGTGTAGTTTTAAGCCGATCACTCAAGTTATTAGACACTTTGATCTGGTAATATTAATTTGTGCTACCTGTGATCCGTCCTTTCCCAACTTAACTACTTCGCCCTTTAAACTGTCTACTAGCGTCTTGTGTAGTTTTAAGTCGATCACTCAAGTTATTAGACACTTTGATCTGGTAATATTAATTTGTGCTACCTGTGATCCGTCCTTTCCCAACTTAACTAGTTCGCCCTTTAAACTGTTTACTAGCGTCTTGTGTAGTTTTAAGTCGATCACTCAAGTTATTAGACACTTTGATCTGGTAATATTAATTTGTGCTACCTGTGATCCGTCCTTTCCCAAGTTAACTAGTTCGCCCTTTAAACTGTCTACTAGCGTCTTGTGTAGTTTTAAGTCGATCACTCAAGTTATTAGACACTTTGATCTGGTAATATTAATTTGTGCTACCTGTGATCCGTCCTTTCCCAACTTAACTAGTTCGCCCTTTAAACTGTTTACTAGCGTCTTGTGTAGTTTTAAGTCGATCACTCAAGTTATTAGACACTTTGATCTGGTAATATTAATTTGTGCTACCTGTGATCCGTCCTTTCCCAAGTTAACTAGTTCGCCCTTTAAACTGTCTACTAGCGTCTTGTGTAGTTTTAAGTCGATCACTCAAGTTATTAGACACTTTGATCTGGTAATATTAATTTGTGCTACCTGTGATCCGTCCTTTCCCAACTTAACTACTTCGCCCTTTAAACTGTCTACTAGCGTCTTGTGTAGTTTTAAGTCGATCACTCAAGTTATTAGACACTTTGATCTGGTAATATTAATTTGTGCTACCTGTGATCCGTCCTTTCCCAACTTAACTACTTCGCCCTTTAAACTGTCTACTAGCGTCTTGTGTAGTTTTAAGTCGATCACTCAAGTTATTAGACACTTTGATCTGGTAATATTAATTTGTGCTACCTGTGATCCGTCCTTTCCCAACTTAACTACTTCGCCCTTTAAACTGTCTACTAGCGTCTTGTGTAGTTTTAAGTCGATCACTCAAGTTATTAGACACTTTGATCTGGTAATATTAATTTGTGCTACCTGTGATCCGTCCTTTCCCAACTTAACTACTTCGCCCTTTAAACTGTCTACTAGCGTCTTGTGTAGTTTTAAGTCGATCACTCAAGTTATTAGACACTTTGATCTGGTAATATTAATTTGTGCTACCTGTGATCCGTCCTTTCCCAACTTAACTACTTCGCCCTTTAAACTGTCTACTATCGTCTTGTGTAGTTTTAAGTCGATCACTCAAGTTATTAGACACTTTGATCTGGTAATATTAATTTGTGCTACCTGTGATCCGTCCTTTCCCAACTTAACTAGTTCGCCCTTTAAACTGCTTACTAGCGTCTTGTGTAGTTTTAAGTCGATCACTCAAGTTATTAGACACTTTGATCTGGTAATATTAATTTGTGCTACCTGTGATCCGTCCTTTCCCAACTTAACTACTTCGCCCTTTAAACTGTCTACTAGCGTCTTGTGTAGTTTTAAGTCGATCACTCAAGTTATTAGACACTTTGATCTGGTAATATTAATAACCGCTTCACTGGCTTTTCTGCAGACTGTATTCCAACTGAGCTTATTCATGCTTTTACTGCACTGTGTGTCAGGTGGTAGAAAAAAAAATATTAAAATTTGATATCACCAAATATGACTATATTATAGAGTGGACCGACAAGAGGTGTGAAAGCTGTGAGCTAAATCAGAAACAACCCAACAGAACTCCTATTCATTGTTGGGAGTATCCAAGTCAACCCTGGGAAAGGATTCACATTGATTATGCTGGTCCAGTATTTGGACACATGTTCTTGATACTGGTGGATGCCGACTCCAAATGGATGGAGGTTTGCACAATGAAGATATCCACTGCTACAGCCATCATCGAAAAAGGGTGAGGGGAATCTTTGCGACACATGGCTTACCACTGCTGGTTGTGAGTGACAACGACTTTTGTTTCAAGGGATGTTTTTATGTTTTTTTGTCTGTCCATCCTCTTCATGGTTTCCGTGAATGTACGCATGCTGCGCTCCGCCTGCCTTTTAAAAGAGGGATGGTAAGTAGCCGTGAATATATGTTTATGGTGATTTAAAATCTAGGGGTTATATGTGAAACGATGGGGGGGGGGAGGAAAGAGATTAAAAGCTCTTTTTAATAAAAAGAAATTATGACCTTTTGAACTATTTTTCAACAGGAAGTTCTTAGAAAGTAACTGTTTGTTGAAATTCTGTATGACGTTAGAGACACGAAGAAAGAACGGAAAGTTTGTCTCAGTCATGGTAAAAAGGCAAGTTCTTGCCGTGAATGTCTGAAATCTACCATGGAAATAATGATAGAATAGAAAAACTAGCAACAGCAACTAGCTATTCTGTGAGAAAGGACCTGTACAGAACAGAAGAAATCTCCACCCACTAGATTGCAAAGTCAATTTTGTACTGTCAAGGGAAGAAAGAGTGCTCTAAACGGCACCTCCCTAGATGTGGCAGCAGTACTCCATCTTATGATGTATATGACTCTTATATGGGTAGAGGATTTCAGCAGGGGTCAGATACTTTCTGGAACGATAGGATGATCCGACTATTTTGGCAGCGACTTAAGCACCAAATTTGATATAAGTCTTCCATTTTAGATCTGAAGTGAAATTCAGTCTTAGGAGCTTCCTCAGGGAGAGAGCCAGTCATTTAAACTGGGGCAAAACAAAGATTAAAGCGTTGGTGGTGAAAGGAGAGAAGCTTGGTTTTCAAGGTGTGAGAAGTAACAAGCCACTTTTTACCGCCATTATTCCAAAGGAAACTCTTCTTAAAGGGTAGAGCAGAGGAATCCTTTACTAACTGGCCGCACTTCCTCTGTCTGCGACCTGCATAAAGGTCCTACGGCGCCTTCTGCCCTCGCTTCTCTAAGACGAGGGGAGGCACTGGGTTCGTAGACAGTGGTCGAGAAAGTTATTAGTGAGGATTGCAGCTAAGGATCCATTCGTTGAATGGTTTGGGTTAGCGGAAGAGGAGATCGACTCCGAATGGAATTGGGTGCCAGGTTTGAGTTGTCTCAACAACTCGGAGTTCTCTCTGACCTGGCGATTGTCCCAGAACGCATTACTCCTCAATGTCATACAAGCCAGTTCTGGAATGGCGGACTCGTCCAAATGTCCTCACTGCAAAATGCACAAAGAAGAAACGCCTGATCACAATTTGTTCAGATGCTGCAAACTCGAAAGATTCTGGGGGTACGTCAATGACTGACGGCTTATATTGATCCTGAACATCCTCTGCCGCTAAACGTATCCTACGTAATTGACATCCGACCATCATGGGATAGAGAGAGACAAATCATGTTTCTCGCAATCCTGGGTGTAGCGCAAATGGTGATGTGGACGTTGTGTCTGAGAAGAACCCGAGGGATTGAATCTTTCTCTGATCAGGATCTGATTGCGTTCTTCAAGCATCCAACTGAGGGTCAAGATTAGATGTGATGGAAAAAGATTACTTTTGTAAACCTTGGTCTGTTTACTTTTTCACTCGGCAAGACTCCCTTTCCAAGGGCGATAACTCTTAACTTTCTGAAAATGGTGCAAGGGAGATAAATCGTTTTCGTTAGTTGTCCTAACAATTACATTCCTCGGAATTTAAAACAAAAAGGTGGATAAACGCAGTGAGCTTGTGTGTATGAAAAAGAGGTCAGTATGAGTATGTGTTCCCTGCCTGAGCACGGGGTTCTTGGTCCTGTCGAATCCCAGCCCATCGAGTAAAATAGCCTATTAGCTAGTGGAGTGAATGAGTCCCGTCCCTGCCTTTATTCCAAGATACCCACTCCTCACTGTTCATTTTTCGCTCGGCCTCTCCCAAATTGTATTTATCTTTGAAGGACACCTCCACCACCCCCCCTTATCGTTTTTCCTCCACTTAGATCCCACTTTCATTTAGAGATTGACCTGCTTGTTTTCGGTTCTGAACAAACTGGTTTGTTGTTTTATTTTATGGCATATCAACCCTTTTGGGCTATTTTAATGCCAAATCCGGTCATTTTAGTAAAAGGTTTTATTCTTTATATCTTCAAATATTTATATATAGTGTTTGGTTTGGCTGTTTTTTAGGGGAAAATTGTTTATTTTTTTTATTTTTGGTTTTGCAGAACTTGATTGAGTTTTGCAATAGAAAGGGAAAAAAACAATACCACCAATGTTTAGTGCATTTTAGGTCAGGAAGCCAATATTTTCAGACAGTCTGATCTGGTAGCACCAAACAAACTGTAAAACATTGGGCAGTTTATTATTTAGAAAGGGTTTGGAGGGTCTTACTAACAGTGTTTTTTTTTGTCTTTTGTTCTCCCATTCTCCACTGACTATGAATTTGTATATTGTAAGTAGAATGGCTCCTAGAGTAAATGTGGTATTGCGGTGACTGAGATAATTTAGCCAAGAATAATGAATGGAGACCAAGGATGACCAACTATCCTCCATTTCTCCACACTTTTGATGGCCTTGTGCCTAATTTGTTCTGAATGTAAACTTTTATATCTTGTCAAATAAATAATTCAAAGTGTAGTATCTGTTCTGATACCACACTACATCTTTTCTATCCTCAGTCATTGAAGGATAAATCCTTCTAGACTAAGGCAATTTTATATTTTTTTTCCCAATCCAGAGTATCCCTTTTTGGGGGAGCTGGATTTTGCCCAAATTAAAAACTGGGTACTACTCCAGGGGCTTTGCCTAATTTCCGTGACTGCTCGGCAGCAGCGATCTGACAGCTCACGAAAGCATCCGAGACGAAAACGAGGCTGTAAGCAAAACTGGGGAAAAAAAATGTCTGTCGCGCAATCCTAACCGGCGACTCGGAAGCCCAGGGCATACGATGGAAATAGACGAGTCTCTATTCAACCGCCAGAAAAAAAACAAAACCATGCTGGCCGTGTTTTCTCCAGTCGCTCTGGGTCTTCGGGGGGGATACGACCCCGCAGAGAAGGAGGGGTTTCCTGGTGACAGTGCCTAACAAGAATGCCAAAACCCTCCTTCCAATAATGAAGCCAGTACCTGGGACGACGGTAGTATCCGATTGCTGGAGGGCGTATAACAGTCTTTTGCTCAGCCTAACAAAACAAGCGGCAGCAAAAGTAGCAGTAAACCCTGAACATCTACGAGAAAATATACGTAATTCCCCCCCCAAAAAAAATCTATAAAAGAACTTGCCTAATTGTAAAATTGACTTCTTAGCTTTACGTAACACGAAGCACATAAAAAAAACATAAAAATGTTTCATTTTGCCCACGAAAACAATAAAAAAAAAAAAGTTTATTTATAGTTTTTCAGCTATGGGTTTGTTCATTTCTTTCATTTATAAAAATATATGCATTTTTTTCTTTCCGTATATTCATCGTCTTATATTGTCGTCTGCCAACCTATTTTTTTTTTTGCACGATTTTTTCGGTTTTGTTTATACAGCATCGTTTTCGTCTCGACAGCCTTGTTTTCGACTCGGCAGGTCTCGGACGCTTCCGCGACCTGTCGGGTCGATGCGGCCGAGCAGTCACGGAAATTAGGCGCAAACCCTGGAGTAGTACCAAAAACTGACCTTGTGTCTAATTCTGCCCTCGTGAGGAGTGAAACAAATAGGGATAATAACTTTTTGCCGAGTCACGGTGGACACAGTGATTTGGCTCAATACCCAAATAAGGGTATTCAGCCCCTGGAATTGAGTTTGGGAAATTTTTTCCTTCCCTTAATAAAATCATCAAATTCCGCTTCCAATGAGCATTCAAACACTTTCAAGGGATAATTTTCGGCTCAGATATGATTTTTTTCCCTCCCCATTTTCAGAAACAACAAACACACTGTGTACTGATAGTATCAGTAGCAGTATTGCGAGTGCTTTCTTCCCATCAATGTTTGCAAAGAGACGTGAAAATCATTGCATTACTCATGGGTTCTTTCTGACCTATTTATCATTATACGTTTTTTGATAATTTTTTTTTCTGCTTTCCACGCCGGCCGCCAGTGCCACACACGCACAGGTACCTGAGAACACAGGACACCATGTTGTAACCACTTTTATCAGGAGTCCCTATTTACTTGCCTCCACGCGAGGGTAAAGTTAAACACAAGGTCGTTTTTTTTTTTTACGCGGGGGGGATATCCAACTTCCCAAAAAGGGGCACTAACAAAAAGGAGCATCAACAAAAATTAAAATTCTACAATTGTATCCTCTCCCTCATCTTCCTCATTTCTCACCCCCCCTCTCTCATCAAGAAGGATTTCCCTTCCTCCGACCAGGGATAGAACAGATACTACACTTTGAATTATTTATTTGCAGAAAATATAGAAGATTTATATTCAAAACAAATTAGGCACAAGGCCATCAAAAGTGTGGGGAAATCGGTGTCGTTGGTCATCCTTGATCTAAAGTAATAAAAATATCTATCCTACTCTTAACTAGAATCATCTCATTCACCACAATACCGCATTTACTTTAGGGGTCGTCCTACTTCAGATTTTTTTAATTTTTCATAAATATGGTTTTTTATACAGAAATCATTGGAGTATAATGGGAAGTGGGAGAAAGAAAAGCAAACACCGCTTAGTAAGACCCTCCCAACCCTTTCTAAATAATAGACCGCCCATTGTTTTCCGGTCTGTTCAAAACCGAAAACAAAAAGGTCAATCTAAATAGGAGTGGGATCTAAGTAGGAGAAAACGAAAACAGTGAGGAAGAGATGGAATTTTGAGAATGGGTGGTGTCCTTCAAAGATAAATGCAATTTGGGAAAGGCCAAGGACAAAAAATTGAAAATGGGGAGTGGGCATCTTGGAGGATTTTTATTACCCGGGGGGGGGGGGGGTTAAATCATTCACTCAAACCACTAAGTGGCTAAACTTACCCAAAGGCAGGGAACACATACTCATACTTCACTCCCTTTCATACACACAAGCTCGCTACTTGTATCCACCTTTTATTCAAAGGCCGAGGAATGTAATCTTTTTTTTATCACATCTTATCTTGACCTTCAGCTAATGCTTGAAGAAAGCGATCAGATCCTGATCAGCAAAATGTTCAACCCCTTCGTCATCTCTCAGCACCATTAGCACTACAGCCAGGATCACGAGAAACACCATTAGTCACTACCTGTCCAACAGCGGTCAGACGTTGTCGATTATGTTTAGTGGCAGAGGATGCTTAGGATCGATACAAGCCATCATCCTGTTTACATACACCCAGTACCGCCTTTGTTCGCGACATTGGAAGAAAGCGTGATCTGGCATTTCTTCTTCAAGTATGTCGCAGTGAGGACACTCAGGCGAGTCCTCCATTCTGGAACTGTGTTGTATGGCATTGAGAGGTAATGCGTTCTGGACGAATCGCCAGGTCAGAAAGAACTCAAGAGTTATTGAGATGACTTGTCTCTGGCGCCCAATTCCATTCAGAGCGGATCTCCTCCAACCACCTGAACCGCTCGACGAACAGATCGTTAGTGCCCTCCCCCCACCCTTACTAATACTCTGTGGAGTTCTTTTCTAGAAGACAGAAAAGTCACTGGACCGAGGAAGCTTTTTGAGTACGGCTAAGCACTCTCTGAAGAACTGCGATTCGCCACTTGGTCTACGATGCCTTCAACCAAATGATTGAGAATGAGGTCAGGAAAGATGATATCGACTGCAGGGTTCAACGCAGATTACTCTGTCAAAGTTCGACTCAAGAAAGTCAGTCTCTCAGGATGAAGATGACACGTCAAGTCGGGCATTCCCAAGCCCCCCTCACACCAACGTTGAATACAGACCTGCCTGTGAACCCAGTGCCTCTTCCTGTCCCAGAGAAGCGCGGACAGAAGGTGCAGGAGGACCTTTAGGTGTTTTGTCGTCAGGGGAAATATAGCCAATCGGTAAAGGATGAGAGGAAAAACGTAAGTACCACACAACTCAGCTCTATCCTTTAAGAGAGTTTCCTTCGAAACCAAGTGTTAACCGACGCTTGATTTTTTATTGTACCTCCGACCAATTCCTCTGGAGCTGGAGGCCCGGTCTGAGTCACATGTCGAGGATTCGAACCGGGCATCTGTCCAGCAGAAAGGAGCCAGATGGGTAGTATCACCACTCCAGGCACCCAATTGCAGACCGATTAACTTGTTTCATAACGTGTAAGCGTCTATCATCTTCTCGATGTCACAGAATCATGACACAAAAACGGTGATTTCATAAGCAGACGTGGAAACCCGGTTCACGTTCCACCAGGTAAAGCAATTCCACATAGGACCGAACTTGCCTTCCCGCTCCTTAGCTTACGAAGTAGCGGCTCCAACACAAGGATGTAGAGCATGAGTGATAGCGGACAGCCCTGACCGGGAGATAGCAAAAGTGAAACAATGACTTGTGTTCCTTTTTCTCCCGGGCAACACGTTTTTCCTTCTTTTAACTGTATTATCCAACCGCATGTGAACTTCGAGACGTTCTCTCTACAACTGCAGTCAACCCAAAAAACACCGCCTTTTATTTAGCGTTCATGCCGCACCGGATTTGCATAATGCAACCCTCACTTTCTTTCCCTCCGGACCCGCGTGATGGCTGCTACACTCCCCCCTGATCTCTTGATCACACATGATGCAGGGTGGTGGTGGCCTTTTGATTCGTGAGCTTCTCCGAAGTGGGACATGTATCTCAGTTTCTGCTTCTGAATCGTCCGATGAAGTTTCCGCTCCTAAATCTACTGACAAAGTTTCTATTTCTGAACTTGCGGCTTCATTCTCGTGGGGATCACTGGCGCTGCCCATTAATAGTTCATCGCCAAACAACCTATTACTTTCCCCAGTAGTTGAATGGTCCGCCCCCAAAGCAGGGCGGAGATCGCGTATGTGTCGTGGAATTCCATCAACCAGGACTGATTGCTGACTGACTATGCCTGTCACTCGTCCACGTTTGAATTTGGTGGTACATCGACAGCCTGGCAGTTTCACCCAGACATGATCTCCCACATCATATGGCCCGTCCATCTCCTCATTGTCAAGTGACTGCACAATAACGATACCTTTTACTCGAGTCCAGTACGTGTAGATGGCATTCGCGGGTGCGATTGCCGGGGATATGCCATCCTTCGGCGTAACATTGTACCAGTATGTTGCTTCCGCAACAGAACACTTCTTCCTGGCAGCAATTCTCTTTATGCTGTGATGGCTTCTTTCCGCGATGCCATTGCCTGATGGTACGTAAGCGCATCGCAACCGCAATTGAACTCCCCATTCAAATAAAAACTGTCTTACTCGCTGGCTGCAAAATGCTGGGTCGTTATCGGCCAAAATCTCATGTGGTGCACCCCTTTCATAAAAGACGGACAATAGTTGTTGAATAACGCTTGCCGAATCTTGGCGTGCAATTGGTCGCCAAACTGCAAAATGGGTTGGTCCACAGTCGATGAGAGTAAGAAAGTGGTTTCCATTATAATGGGTGATATCCATTCCCACCCTTTGCCATGCATCACTTGCTTCCAGTTATCTTTTTTGCCACTGCACTGGTGCTGGGTCAATTGACTGACACATTTCACAGTGCTTGATGACTTGTTTCACCTCTGATTTTGCCACAGCTGGATTTACGCGCCTCACGAAATATAGGGTCCTCTTGACACCTGGATGTCTGCTCTGTCTGTGGATGTTTTCTATCTGCTGCTTGCTCATCGTGCTCACTGTAGCAGCGTATGTTTGCTGAACGGGCTCGGCACCCACCTTTATTGCATCGTACCATTTGCGAGGCACTCGTGTCAGTTGGTCAGCAATGTTGCAATATGACGGGACCAATGTTACGCTGACTACCAGGTTATACTCGCAGACCAGACTCTTTAACGTGTCTAGCCTTCGTCTTATCAACATCTCACTTGCTGCCTTAGTGCGTATTCTTGCTTTCCCAGTCAACGTGTCGGACACTCAGTGATAGACACAAAGGGAGTCAGTATGCAAGTGCAACCTCTTTGCTTGCCACTGTAGTGCTAGGTTAACGCCCTTCATCACAGCATCTAACTCAGCAAGATTGATGTGCTGGGCGGTGTTTTCAGACCGTAACCAGCAGGCATCCTCCAACATGGCTCCATCCTTCTCCAAACAGGACTCTCAATGCTAGTGAACTAGCGTCAACCCATACATTCATTTCTTCTCCATTGACACACCACTGTCCTCGAGCCGGATCCTCGTGCGTCGTTCTCTCAACACTTTCTGCAATCATTCGGGTGAGGAGGGCATCGCTTGTTTGATCATCCCACCCTTTTGTTACCGCATTTGCCCTGCGTTTTATTACACCCACTGCCACACGCAGCCAACCACACACTGGCAGGTGCCCCACAAGTTTTCCGCACAAGGAAAAAAATGGTCCTTCTTGTGAGAACTTCAGGGATGCCTGAAATCACATTTCCTCGTCTCCATCGCAGGGTGCCATCATCCCCTCTGACTTCCAGGCCAAGTACGCGTGCTCCGTCTCTAAGCCGCTCTGGGTCTTTGAAAACTGACAATTTTGCGCGGATGTGCATTGCCGACTTGACATCTTTATTGATGTAAATGTCGTCAAGGTACGCCGATGTTGCTTTTTCGACGGTCTCTTCCTGGGATAACACAGCACTAACGATGGTCTTCATGATCTGCGGTGCCACATTCAACCCAAAACCAAGTCTGGTTAGGCAGTATCTCTTGCCGCGAAATACCACCGTCTGGAATGGCCATAAAGTTTTGTCGACCCTCACTTGCAGATAGGCCTTCCTTAGATCGAGCAATGATACATTCGATCCTTCTTGGCGCCATTCCCGTAACTTGCTTGCACATACATCGGCATCAGCCGTGTAAGCCTCAATATATTGATTAAGCTCACGGTAATCCATGACTTGTCGCACCTTTGACTTATGTTGTACCACTGCCATTAAAGGGATAAGACCCTTTGGAGGTCCAAGCTCTTGGTTGGGGTACGAGATCAATCAGCCATCTTTGATCCAGGCGTCAAGCTCTTGTTCATATTCGGCTCTAACGTTCGCAGCCACGGGGTATTCTGTGACGCCATTCCGTAACTTGATTGGTACTTTATCGTCCGTTCATTTCCACGACGCAGTCCAGATCTTTCGACGTTGATCAAACTCCACCTTGAAGTCTGATCGATCAATACAAAGTGCGGCACACACCGGTGCCTTAGGGAATTTCAATTTTACAACTGGTGTAATGAGCACACCACCCAGTGCCTTAATAGCGTCATATCCGAGCAGTAGGTCGAAGCCCAGTATGTCTTTCTGTGTAACTAGGACATTTACATTAGCGGGTACACCAGAGTCTGTGCAAATCTTTACCAATGCTACTCCACAGCATGCCTGTCTCTCGCCATTTATTGTGGTTATTTTAATGCTCCTCTTGCTCCAGTTGCGGCATAACCTTGCACTCACTATAGTACGGGAGCAGCCTGAATCAAGAAGCGCTGAGCAAGGAGTTTGGTTGACATGTACTCTGATGATTGGTTGCACCTCGTTTACATCTTGTCTGGGGAGCAGAGCGGCGCTGACATCTTGTCCCCTGACTCGTTTCCCGAACAGCTTGAGGCCATGTGTCCGATCCCGCCACACTGGAAGCACCGTACGCGCCCCAATCTTCTATCCTTGCAATGTGACCACTTCGCCGACAACGGAAACAATTTACATTAGCATGCGAGTCCGTTCTCTGCAAATTTTTAAGCACTCTCTGGGCTGACTGCGTGGCCATTACGACATGCTCATCAAGTTCCGTTTCATCCCTGATGATAGCACGGGCACACTCAAGTAGCTGTTCTATCGGTGTCGCTTCTATGCTTACGGATGCCCTCAAGAGTTGCTTTACTCGAACAGGGAGTCCGGCCACAAATGCATACACGAAAGTCTGTTCAGGTAACCTTCCAAAAAGAACGGCCAGCTTTTTTAATGCAGCAAAGAAGACATCAACTGTTTCATCTGCCAATAGTTTCCGGGTAGTAAAGCGTTTGTATGCTGTGCAGGGGTCTATCACAAAAGCTTTGTAGAGCGCAGCTTTCGTCTGCTCAACATTGACCTTATCATTCTCACTTAACTGTTGGTAAACATCAAGAGCGCCTCCCGTTAGTCGAAGGGGAATGACCTGCTTGACCCCACATAAACGACAGGTTAGCTCCACTCTCTCAACACCACAGACGTAGATCCGTCAAACTCAGGGATGAGTTTACGGTCGAACATAGCATCCGCCATTATGTCACAAATAAACAGCACACAAAAGCCGAAATAGCTTGAAACAATGACTTGTGTTCCTTTTTCTCTCCGGGCAACACGTTTTTCCTTCTTTTAACCGTATTATCCAACTGCATGTGAACTTCGAGACGTTCTCGCTACAACCCAAAAAACACCGCCTTTTATTTAGCGTTCATGCCGCACTGGATTTGCATAATGCAACCCCAAAAGACACCGCCTTTCATTTAGCCTTTTTTGCCGCTAGTCTCGCGTCGCAGGTCCCGAGTACAAAGGCCAGGAAGTAAGGATGATGTCATCTAACTATTTATTATTACTTTACTCATGGTTTCCCCTTTTCCGAAGTCTTATTTTATCCTCCTCCCACTCACGCGATTCACCTTCGACTAAATCTGAACTAGAATTATAGACATTAATTTTTCCGGGGTTCTCACCTGGAAAATTCACTGTCTTTTATGGCTCTTCCCAACCCTGATTGAGTCTCCTCCCTCTTCCGATTCGCTATCTGTCTATCTCTTCTCGTTCTACCAGAGTTGCCGGTCTCGCCTTTCGCTTCTTATTCTTTCATTTGGGTACTTCCGAGCAGTCTATTTTTGCCAATTTTATATCGCTAGCATCAGGGTTGCAGAGTCGGAAGGTTCGACTCAGACTCTTACAATTCCAAAAATTCCGCCTCCAACTCCTTATTTTAAAGTGTTACAACATTCAAACTGTCTGCTGATTCTTCGGAGATTAAAAAAATCAGACTCCTAGTATTCTTACGAGTCCAACTCGGACTCTTTCCCAAATCTCCGACACTGCAATCCTGCTTAGCTTTACCAGACCAATTTGCTTTCGCTTATGTAAACCTTACTGGATCTCCCACCTTAACCTTTTTTTTTATTTATAATTACTTCCTGGTGTCGATGAGTGTCAGTACTAAAGTGTTAGGGGCAAAAGTTTTTGCTACCACCTATATGGAGTATGTTTTGAGGAGAGTCGAAGATGGTGGGTCAAAAGTAATATTTAGTGTTAGCTGAAGAAAAATAATGACAAATTTACTAAAACACGCTCGAGTGAATGAGCGTAATATAGTAGTGAGTTTTAGTTGCCTGTTGTGCATGTGGTTATTTTCCTATTCTTCAAAATGGTACAGGGGAAAAATCGTCTTAATTTTATATATTAGATTATGTATTCGTTCCACCGGTTCTTAGCACCGTCTGCTCCTACTTGCCAGTAAAAAGATCTTTTTGCTAGTCTAAGATCATCTTATGGTGATCTTCTCACATATACTTTCTTTGTTGATCACCAATGCTCTTCAAAGTGCTGCCATAGATAGTTGTTTTGTCTGCATAGATCTTTATTCATTCTCACTTGCTTGAAACTTGTTATGGATAGGGTCTGTCCCAATTCGTATTGCTTTATTGGCAATCAGCTTCGGGATGGTACCTGCCTACCGACTCACACAGCGATACTTCGTCCCCATCATTATACTTGACTATCGGTGTTATTTGGTACAGTTCTGACCACTCTTTCTTTGTGTCTATTTCCCCTTCACAGGAAATAACTATTCTGGAGGGCAATGTTACATCTTCCTCAGCCACCTGTGTCACAGATCTCTTCTATTCCTATCCACAATCAAAATTGTTAGGTTCGCAATTATGCTTAACGCTCTGTGAGCTGATCTTCCCCCAGTAAAATCTCACAGCACAGTCCGCGTACATCTTGTGGTCGCTTTTAGCTCCCTCTATTCTTAGTGATAACCACACCATTCCCTCAATCTCAATTTCATCAGCTTAGCTAACTACTAGGTCTGCCGTCTCAGCTTCTTCCTAAACCTAAGCTGTCAGATCAGAGAGATAGATACCCCTGTATTCACTTGCCTATTTCTTACTGTCAGATTACAGGTGAGCTTATTTTCTTCAGTCAGAAGGGGGGGGGGGGAAGACTCAAACAGACCGTATGCTGAATTTTGGCTTCTCCTTCCGCTAAATATAGGGACCCAGTAACCAAAATTTATATCAGCAAACCCTACCATTCTTCTCTCTAGGGATCGCTGTAGGGGGCCAGTGTCTTCCCTTTCCCAAAGGTGTCTGTGCATCCTATCCAACTGGGTAACACTTTTTTAGATGTCCTGCTAACATATTCTCTCTGAATAACTAACAGAGGGATGGTTGTCATGTGGCTGTCCAAAAATTGGCTTTGAATCTGATTGGGGTCACTCTACTTCTTACTTTCTGGAGGGCAGCCCATTAGCGTATCACAGGTTACTAGGCTTGGGGGTGAACCCACCTGATAAGGGCGGTTGGAACTGCCTCTAGGGCTCCTGCACCATTTCCTTTCATGCCCAAATAGATCACACTTGGTGTTGGTGGAACAATCAGTCGTTCTGTAACTCTCAAATCAGCAGGTCCGACATATTAGCCAGAGGCACCCCAGAGTGAGTCTATGAAAAACCAAGTCCCAATGTTTTCTATCGGGATCCACCTCCTCCTCCTAATTCTTTGGTCACTTTATATCTTGTTTTTACTTTACCACAGCACCTGGGGACCCCCCTGCCCCTTGCTACTGTGTCTCACTCTTGGGTCCTTGCTCGACTTTGGCCCAACCTCCCTCCTATCCTCTTCTCATTGTCCATCACTCTTTGCTGTACTCACTGCTTCAATCAAGTTGATGGGACCATCACAAAAGACATCTCTTCTGGTGTCCCCATTTCAAAGAGCACCGATGTAAAAATCTGTCAACTGGGTCTGAATCTTCATCGTATCCTCAGGGTAGGTCAAAACTGTTAGTCTGACTATTCTTTTTCCTAACTCTATTGTTCTCTCCCTGTCTAACTCTTACTAAACTCCTCATAGACTCTACCCGCATTTGTGTACTACCCGACTAATTTGTTTTCTAATTCTTCCCATGCTCATCATCATCATCATCATTAGGGGTTTTGTTCACTCCTAGAAGAGGAGAAACCCCTCCCTGGTTTCCTTTCACCTTGTTTTGTCCCTAGCTAGGCGTGGCCATGTAGGACTCATTTAGCTGTCAAGGTCGTCTCTCCAACAGGTTTTTGGCCTTCCTCTTGGTCTTTTCCATTGCCTCGAGGTCCATTCTGTCGCTCTAAGTGTCCACCTGTTGTCTGTATATCTTGAAAGGTGACCTGCCCATCTATGTTTAGCCGTTCGTATGGTGGTGATGATGTCGTTTACTCCAGTTTGCTGTCTGATCCAAGTGTTTCTTTTTTTTTCTCGTAGACTGATAATGCCGAGCATAATGCGTTCCCATGTGACCCTAGTATCATTCAGGTACAGTCTCTATAACTGTTTACACTGGCTCTGCCGCGGCATCAAATGTTCTTCATCTGCCAATCCATAGATGGATCTCCTTTATATGATAGGACCGTAACCATCAAATTTCTAAACTTTTATATACTAACGAGTCACCACTTATCAAGTCCCAAAGGCCACTCGAGGATAAGGGTTACTAAAAACAGTTACTTATAAGCTCCAAAACTACCTGTTAGAACTGCATCAAATTTAGCATGAAGCATACTAGATGTGTCCAGGGAGGAGGTGGGTGGGCAATTCTTATACTACTATTATCAAAAGTGATTAGATAGCTAGAAAAAAAAAAAAAAAAAAAAAAACTTCTTTTACTACTATTACTACAGCTGCTGTTGAGGGAATCTTACTTCTGTACCGAGCTCGAAAAGATTGTGCCTCAGGATTGTCTGGTCTGCATGAAGTCCTCTTCCTTGTCGGTCGCAGCTATTCGTTAAGCTGCATTGTTTTTCCTGTTCCATTATGGCAGCGATCCTTGAAGCAGCAGAGCCAACAATACTCATTATTATAAATTCTTTTTCTTTAATAAACTAAAACAAAATTTAGGTATTTCCTAGAGCATCCAACAGAAGAAAAAAAGGGGGTGAAAAATAAACAAAAAACAAATATTCAACAAATAACTGTTACCACGAGCAAGAAAGGTTACTTTTCTACATACCTGCCTAATGTTGTGTGTTTAAAGCGCTTTTATTTACATGTTTTAGCGCTCCCTGCTCAGTCTTGTGATTCAAGAATTTCGCCGTTAGCTTCCATGTGAAAACGCGAGGTCGTAAGAACAACTCCCAGAAATCGAAAATTAAAAAGAATACAGGTAATAAGAATATACAGTTCTGTTAAACATTAATGATTTTCGACGCAAACGTGGTTTTGCATTCGCCGCCATCTTAAATACGTAGGTTTTACAACGCTCCAAAGTCATCAATAAAATACGTAAACAAAAAAAAAAGAAAAGCGCTTAAAAATACTTTAAAAACACAAAAAAGGCAGGTAGGTAGAAAAGTAACTTTTATTGTCTGTGGTAACAGTTATTTTATGATTATTTGTTTTTTTTCACCCGTTTTTTCTTCTGTTGGATACTCTAGGAAAAAAAAAAAATTTTTCCTTTTCTTTTTACTATTAAGTTACTTAAGACAGACCAACTTCATGCAAGGTTCTATCAATTCAAGCATATTTTGGGAGAATGGCACAAAGTCAGAACTCAAGTCCAGAGTCATTTTTACTTTGACAGCAGCAGGCAGAGATGGATAGTGCCCCAACAATTTACCGCGAATGGAGAACAACTGACGTCTACTCATTTCTTCTTTCCTTTCATCAACTTAAGACCCAGCGCTGCCGTTAGCCAAAATCCCTTAAGATGTTCCACCACTTCCTCTGTCGATACCTTTGTCACATCTACGATTATGTCATCAATGTACGAATCAGTGGCCTCTTTTGTCTTATTTCCTTTCATTAACGCAGGTTTTAAAACGGCTGCCATAATTTTTGGTGCAACATTAAGCCCAAATCCTAACGGTGTCAGACAGTAGGTTCTTCCTTTATAGCAGACCAGCTGGTACTGCCAGAGTTCCTTTGCCACATGTAGCTGCAAGTAGGCAGACTTAAGGTCCACAATCGCAGTTCCTCTTGCCAACCGCCTCCATTTTCTCATCTTTTCATCACACACATCTATTATGTCGCTTCCCGTATGACACACTACAAAACGGTTCAATTCCTAAAAGTCTAACACTGGCCTGACTTTATCTTTAGTGGCCTGGAACACTGCCGTCAATGGTAACACACCTTTTCCTTCACCCTTCCATGGTAAGTGAATACTGTCTGCTATCCATCTTTCCACCTCTTTCTCAAACTCTGAGTTTTTCTCACACTTCAGGGAATTCTTGGAATATTTTACTTGGTTCTGCAACACTGGAGGCTCTCCCATCCATTTCTTTCCATCAAAATCTGCTTCAAAATGTTTGTCCTCGATTTTGCAAATGTTCGGCTGATGGGCAGCTACAGCACAGTATACGTCTCCAAATTTCACCTCAGTTTTGTTTATAGTCACACCTCTCATCACATTGATTGGTCGATCCCGTCAATCATGTGATCTATTACAATCAATTCCACCTTCACTCATACTCCACATACTTTTATCTCCACTTGCCGGGCTCCCTTACACTTTATGTCCCTTCCATTAACCACTTTCACAATGCTACTCCTACTACATACACTCACAAGTTTGGAGTTGGGTAAAGTGGTGGTACATCCAGTATCGACAAGCACCGTCATTACAGTATCATTTATTGCTACTTCTATCATTGGAAGAGGTCCGTACTGCGCCTTTATTCTGTTTCCGGGGTAGCTACTGGCGCAGAAGCTCCCACTTGCTCATTTCCCTGAACCTGAGAACAACATCTCGCAATGTGCCAAAATTTTCCACACTCATAGCACCTTACTCTGGCTCTAGGTGGCTCTGCGCAATCTTTAATAAAATGCGGTCCTCGACATCTAAAGCACCAAATGCTTGATGATTCTCGTTGAACCTCATTTTTCATCTTTGTGCACTCACCGCCACCGTTCCAGTCTCTCGCCTTTCTTTGCTAACTAAAAGCCATGCAATCGGTATCAGTTTACTGACATCCATTCTTTCTACATGAGGTACCTGTTACAATGCTACAGATACGTCATCTGGGAATCCCGTGACAGATGCCAGTTCGGCCGTATGAGCCAGCCCTCTCCCTAGGTATCCTGCTAGTCCAGCCAATCTTTTGATTGTATTGGCGTAAACGTCCAGCCAATTCTCCAGTCTACCTGAATCGTTTCAATTTTTCATAAGCTTCAAAAGGCCCTTTTGGTGAACGCTATCACTAATCTCATCTCTATCAGTTCCGCATCCAATTGGTCTTCATCTCTGTGCAGAAAAAGTGGAATAAAACTCGCAAGGTCTTGCACTTTCTGTAGTTTTGCTTCCAGTTTCACTTTTTTTCATCCACCCAACTACATCATCTTCTCCACTAAAAGGCGATATCACACCTTTGCTCAACCTTAAATTTCCAGACTCCATAGTCTCCTCTCTACGCCGAAATAGCTTGTAATCCGATAATGGCATTGAATTAACTTTTCTTCGGTGTCACGGGCACGAAAAATTTCAGTCTCCACTGTTCACTGTCAACTGCCCAGAAATCAACTGAGCTCTTCAATGTCAAAAGATCAGCTTTCATAGTAATAAATCCACCACCTATGCAACTTGACTACTAGTAAGATAGACTCCAAACAGCCAATCTGCAAAGGGGAGATAACTCAACAGATATTGTCACCAAGGCAAATTATCACAGTATCTTAAACCACAGAAGCATACCACGTGACAGCTATTTTTGCTTTTTTGATAAATAATACCCGTGGGAGACAGATTTTTAAACAAAATCTAATTTCGTTTTAGATTGAATATTTGGGCGTAGCTTGTGTTTTCACCCACGCCGTTGGTCAGTTAATATTATGGGATTGGGATACATGCCAACCTGATATATTAATTAATTTCATTCTTGCCAATCTGGCTAAATTATCCGCATTAGCTCTTCGACCTGCCCCTCATCTCGACTGGCCTTAATTTTAAGTAATTAATTTAGAGTTATTGTTCTGTTCTCTAAACGATCGAGTGATAATTATGATTTTAATTTCGTTTTCGCTGTTCTGTTAAACTTAATCCGATTATACACCTGACCACTTAAGATTTACACTTTGCTGACCGGGGAGTCTTTCTGTTTCTTGGGCGTAAATTCCCTTGGCCCATTTAGCCGTGTTTTGAACTTGCAGTGACTAACCCCTTCGTAATCTCCATTATCTCAGTAGTCCCTCATGAACATGGAAAATGAAATTCTGTTTTCGCAAATTCATACCAGGGTTGGCTGCAGCATCAAAATCATCCAACGACACACAGGATTCCATTCTAAATTATTTATGGAAATACTTCCTTGATATTTTCCAAGTGCCAAAAGCGACCATGTCAAACAAGTACAGAACACATGTCAAACACGTACAGAACACATGTCAAACACGTACAAAACACATGGCAAACACGTACAGAACACATGGCAAACACGTACAGAACACATGGCAAACACGTACAGAACACATGTCAAACACGTACAGAACACATGTCAAACACGTACAGAACACATGTCAAACACATACAGAACACATGTCCAACACGTACAGAACACATGTCCAACACGTACAGAACACATGTCCAAGATTCAGTTTATTCCAAGACGATATCATCTTGGTTTTACATCAAGAACAGCAAAAGAAAATAAGAACAATAGAAGAACAAGTGATACAGTAATGGAAATGAACAAGTAGTGGATTCAGTTTATTCACTTTCATTAACACTGTCACACATGAACGATAGAGCAACAAGTAATACAGCAATACAAAACACGGTAAGGGTTTAGTTTGGAGTTTTATAGCAAAAAATTATGTATAGGCGATGAAAATGGTTTTATGTCTTTTGTTTTTTTGAATAATATTAAATGAGGAAACATTTCGAGTAAAAATCTTATTTTTAAGACGTTTTATACATTTTTCGTTTTAAACACGCCATATCGACATGAAACATACGAAAACGTGGATTGTGAAACATGGAGTACTGAAACGAACTCTCGTAGTGAATTATAAAAATATTTTTTTTAAGAAGTTTCTTGATTTCACAACTTATGTTATCTCAATAAGAATACAAAAATTAATGCCTTTCACCTTTTCTTTTATCGTAAAGCTAAAGTGAATTATAAAAATAAGTGCTGGTTTCGTTTCGTACTTTCCATTCCGTTTTTCGATAGGCCGTACTTCCGGTCTGATCGCATTCATTTTCTTGCACTTTCTATGCTATTTTGTAGCATATTTACACATTTCAAACATGTTTTTCTTCCGATTATTCGCCTATACATAATTTTTGGTGCTTCTTTAGTTTCGCTCCGACATGTTAGGCATCTCTTAAAAAAATAGCTAAAGAAAAGTTTCAACTTTGTTATGTACTTACGTGGTAGCTGAAAAGACTACACAAAAAATTACGCAAATTCATCCAGTATTTATTAAATTTTAAAAAAAAAAAAAAAACGATTTTATCTATCGGTCGCCATTTTTGTTAAATTTCGAGTTTTTCCGAAAAAAAATGAGTTATCTCCCTTGCCTAATCAGTAAGCTGAACTGGGTAAGGAAAGCCTAGCGATACGTAAAATCGTTTTTTTTCTTTTACTTTAATAAATACTGGATGAATTTGCGTAATTTGTTCTGTACAACATAATATCCAGCTAACACGTAAGTAAATAACAAAGTTTATACATTTCTTTAAATATTTTCATGAAACTAAAGAAGCACCTTTAGGCATTTATAACGACAGCTAACAGAACGAAAAAGTGGTGAAAAAAAAAACAAATAGGCAACAAATAAATGGGACCAAAGGCAAAATAAGTTACTCTTTCACCTACCTGAGTAAGTTTATTTGTGTTTTAACTTATTTTTAAGCGTTTTTTTTAGTTCGATTTAAAACTAGTGTCGCAACGTCATGTTAAAATTGAAAAACAACATGGAACCATTTGCTACGTGACGTCCCGACACCAGTTTTAAATCGAACTAAAAAAAAAAATAAACTTATCCAGGTAGGTAGAAGAGTAACTTATTTTGCCTTCGGTAACATTTATTTGTTGCCTATTTGTTTTTTCACCCCCCCCCCCTTTTTCGTTCTGTTAGCTGTCGTTATAAATGCCCGCACCTTTTTTTTTTTACTACAAAACTCCAAACTAAACCCTCACCCAAAACACATGTACTGAATTCTTTCTTGTTACTTTTATCAAAACCGTCACACGTATAAGGTCTGTGTGAACAATAGAAAAACAATACAGCAATACAAAACACGTGATCTGAGTGTGGTTTATTGAGCAACACAGTAATAGAAAATATTAACGTGCAAGGAATTCAGTTGATTCATTTTCATTGACACATCGAGACGGTCTGTATTGAACACCGTCATATTCGCGATACAAAATGATGCGGCGCCGTGACCGGTGTCATACCTTTCAAAGAGTTCTATTGGAGGATTCATAATTTGTATTATTTGTATTATTTCGAAGATTAAATCGGCAGAACCGGGGTGAATGTAAGAACCAAGCTAGCAGTCCGAATAACCCAAACTTCCTGTAGGCCTATTGCTGTAACTTTTGTGTATGGGGTAACAAGACTTTCGGACCGACCTGAACAATATTCATGCTACCCCATATCCAAAAATCAAAAGTAATGTTTTATTTTTAAAATAAAAAAGCGTATGAAAAAAAAAGAATAATTTAAAAGTTGAAAGCTTCAAAACAAACATAAATTAAATACCTTCATAGTTGATTCAACCGTTTTTAACTCCCGTTCCTGGAAATTCATTTTTTTTTAAATCACCAATAAACCAAAATTATCATGTTCTTTCATCGGCAAAACGAATTACTTTGTCTTGCTTTTAATATAAAAAAAAATCCACCATCAAAAATATTGAATGAATGGAAATGAAAAAGTTGATCAAGAATGGAAGATAAAAGAAAAAAAAACAATATCAAAGTTCCTTTCCTTTTTCTTTTTTTCAACCAATCAGGAACGTCGCACGATTAAGTGCGATGTAGAAATCGACATTATTCGCTCATGAACTTATTATCCAATCAGAAAGCCGCAAATGATTTGTCTCGAGAGCCGCCATTGTTTTATGACTAAATCTATCTCGATCTCGTTTGTTTGTGTGCATTTCCACGTCTATTGTAACGTAACTTTTATAAATACACATTCAATTTTTTTTTTATATTTACTATTAATCGAATATTTATTGAAATCAAAAATAAAATAGGGGAAAGCTAAAACGATTTTTTTTTAATCGTATTTTTTAAATATTGTAAACATAACGAGCTTACATAAAATTGAGCGCACGTCTTTTATTCGTGTCGTCTGCATTTCTGAACACTATTCCAATAAACAGTTCATCTTTGTATTAATAAAATTATAAGACAAAATTTCTCGCCTATACGTAACGTTATTGAATTTTTTATCGATTAATTAATACAATCCGCTAAATCAACCAAGAAAAAAAATAAGATTCTACTTTTTTTTAGGTGACTGAACCTAAAAAAAAGTAGAATCCCTTGAAAAACTTGGCGAAAAAAACAAAAGAAAACAATTATTTTAGAATTTAGAGTAGGGATCAGTTTTATATATAAATTTAACGTAAACTGATCCCTCATTTGCTGACCATTCTACCAAATTTGTTTACCACTAACCCTAAGTCCGAGTGGCAAGGTCGTAAAACCACACGTAATCGCTTAAAAGCCTCTCCCCTCCAATAAAAACGCACAGAATTTATCTCCCATAGTAAAAAAAAAAAAAATGTTTACTGCCCTACAAACCTAGAGTGGTCCTGAATTTTATGTTAAATTTATATGCGAAACTAGTGATCTCCCACTCTGAATTCTAAGTAAATTGCGTTTTTGTTTTTTCTTCTTTCCGCCAAGTTTTTCCGGCTGTTTACACATAATCGACTAAAAAAAAAAGGTAAAATCTGAAGGGGGGAGGGGATTTAGCGGATGGTGTTAATCTACAATAATTCCATTTTTTGCTAGTTAACCAATCAGATTCTTTGTTGTGCTCTTGTCGGAATTTTCGTGTCGTTAACGAAAAACCGCTCTAAACGATGGTTATGTTATCTAGGAAAATTATCATAAAAAATTATAACAAGAGATAAGGAAAGCAGTAATACAAGATGTTCGTAAAAGTTAAAATATAGTTTTATTTACAAAAAAAGATAGCCTGGACTGCTTTTTTTTCCAAAGCTGGAATAAATAAATTATTCCTGGATAACATACAAAAAAAATAAGAATTAAAAAAATACAACATCAGTATCTCTGAACATTAAGGTTAGATACAACAAAAATTGACACAATCAAAGTTAAGGAATAAATCCTTTTAAAACATGAACTTACTATAAAGTCCGTATTCTTACAAATCAATCAAAAGTCTCTTTTTTTCTTTTCACCAAATTTACAATCAAAAGAAATAAAATTAACAAACCGTGCCGAAGTCCAACATAATTTCCACGATAAAATTAACTCTTTTTTATTTTATCAAACGTCTGTCCGAAAGTTCTTTTTCTTCTTCTTTTTTCAATATTTTCTTTTAGCAAATCCAACGCAACATGTATGGCACAAGAACAGTACACATTTCAAATAAACACAATACTCACTATTTTCCATCGTTCGTCTAGAATGGCGATCACGCGCAAATGTTCTGATTCGACTAGCATAGTTGAATATCTCAAATCGATCTGTGTTGCGAAGACGATCAATCTCTATGATTCTTAATCTCTGATTAGAATCTTCTCGACAGCAAAGTATTTCACTTCTCGGGAGCCAATCTCTTCAACATAGGCAATTTCGTTCCCGGAGCTATCTCTTGTCTCGTTCACATACTCCAATCTCCTTATTTCAAGTCTCTGGCTTGAAACAACTTCCCAAGGATATATTCTTGACCGAGGGGAAAATATTTCATAAACAACAGGCAATTCAGCCAAGAGATATCATATCTCTTTGATTTCTTCAAGTAGAAATTCTTGCAAATTTAACGTCCCCACGTGGACGGAGAAACAGTTTTAACACGTCTTGTCATTCCGGTGTGCGACTCTGTTCTTGAATTTAACGTCCCCACGTGGACGGAGAAACAGTTTTAACATGTGTCCTCTTCAACGACTTACTCTGTTCTTGAATTTAACGTCCCCACGTGGACGGAGAAACAGTTTACATGTCTTGTCATTCTGGTGTGCGACTCTGTTCTGATTAAATTTCGCGCCGATATATCCAGACACGACAAATTGCATCATTGCTAAAAATAGAAATCACGTGACACATGGCCTTCACCGCATAACACCTACGCAATATCCATATGACCTTCGACCTGCACGTAGGCCCCCCCTGACCTTTCAACAAAGGGAAGTAACCGTTGACTTACTTAGAAAATCGTCTAGAAATTTCCACACTCTCCCGACAAAGAAAAAAAATGTACAATGTCTATACATGTCTCATGTACACATCAATACCACAAATAATCATTATCCTGTTCACTCACCTTCTTGCGAGTTCGAATGGGTCTAGAATTGGAAGTCGAGGAATGATCTCCTCCAGCAACATCCGGCTGGACCACATCAGGAACCTCCGAGGCCTGATGGGAATGAGTAACCGACAACTCCATCGGAAAAAGGTGTCTCAAAGAATGTTCCTGAGAGGAACCATCTGCCTTCTTAATCAGGACAGATCTAATATGAGAATCATCACCTGGAGTCAAACCTATCACTCTACCCAAGGACCAATATGGGCGAGCTTTGGCTGGGTTCTTAACAAGAACCACATCGCCTATCGCGATGACATCACCAAAATCAGATTGGTACAGATCACCACTCAGTTCTCTCAAGCCGAGCAGGTATTCTTCGTACCATAAAACCTTAAATTTCTTTAAGAGAAGATCCCTTTGTTTCAGCTTCTCCAAAAGGTCACTCCTAGAAGGAGGAGAATTCTCAAGAAAACATTCTTCAGAATTTATAAAAACAGCACTATTACAATACGGGCGAATAAACGCGTTCGGAGATATAATATCCAAACCATCATCTCCAGAACATCTATAAGTTAGAGGACGTGAGTTAATAGCATTCTGTATATCAGACAACACAGAAAGAAGTTCAAAATAACCCAACTTCTGCCGACTCACTAACTTATAAAGACAAACCTTCACCGTCTTAACAAGACGCTCCCAAACACTGCCGAACCAAGCAGAATATAAAGGTATTGTCTGGTGCCTGATGTCAAAGGTACTAAACTTCTCTTCGAACTCGTCAGACACCAGCACTTGCTTAATCAAACCGCATCCAGCAACGAATGATTTAGCATTGTCTGAGTATATATGGGAAGGCACCCCATAAATGTTAAAAAATCTCACCAATGATAATATCACTGAGTGAGTAGACATGTCACCCACTAACTCCAAATGAACCGCCCTCACATTGAAGCACGTAAAAAGTAATATATACATTTTTTGCGGTCCCCTTTCATCTTCAACCCACAAGTGACCAGTAAAGTCTATCCCGGTATGGTTGAAGGGCTTCACAAAATTAACTCTGTGCTTAGGTAAATTGGTTACCTTGGGGTATTTGAAAGATACGGCATTGTATCTTTTACACAGAGCACAGGCAGAGATAACCGACTTCACTGCCTGCCTGGATTTATGTATCCAGAAACCTGACAAACGGAGTTTGCTGAGGGTAGCTGCAATACCCAAATGCTTACACCCGAGATGACAGTCCACAACAATCAAATCAGTTATATGACTGCCTCGAGGTTACAAAATCGGATGTAAAATTTCCGGAGGGTAAAGGCTGGCTTTACCAATCCTTCCCCCAGACCTTATCAAACTTTATCATCCAGGTAAAGATCCAACTTCGCCACCAACGGAGGAATCTCACGGTTGGAGGGGTTCAACAAAAAGGACTTTTCCCTGGGAAGAAGCAAGGATTGCTCCAACTTTAATCAAATAAATTTTGGCCACTTGGCCTGGTTCTTTCATGGATTTCCGCAACTTCAATACAAACTTAAACACGTAGGACAAAACTCTCATGAGTTTTCCCAAAGAAGAAAATCTCTTAAAATCCACTACCGGTGACAATTCCTGAATCACAGGAACCACAGAGATGGCATTAGTCAGCACTAACCTCTGACTGTCAGAACTCAAACAGTTCAAATCATACACTGGCCAGTTAAAATTCTCACCGACCAGCCACTGCGGCCCCGATAACCAAAAGGGCAATAGAGCTTTGAATTTCGCCAAAGAAATACCCCTGGTGATCAGGTCGGCAGGGTTGTCAGAAGTGTTCACATACTTGAACATCACTTCCAAACCTTGTTCACACAATTTATCCACTCCCACTCGAATATCTTTTAACCTATTTCGGACAAATATACTCTTTGTCACAACTGTCTCGGACAGAATCCAGGACAACACGACTTGTGCGTCCACCGCAACCACCATTTTCTTGACCACATCCTTTTGAAACACCTTCAAAAGATTAGGGATACATTTCATCGCCAAAAAGACGGACATCAACTCAAGTGACGGCAAAGTTCTCTTTGCCAAAGGTGCCACCTTAGCCTTGGAAAATATTAATTTAGCAGCCCCATACTGGAAAATGTAAGCTGCAAAGCCAAAGGCTTGTTGTGAAGCATCACAAAAGATTATTAACGTGGCAGGCGCAGAGGAATCAACAGCACATCTGGGGATCCTCACACTATGCAGATTCATCAACTCAGGAAACAACTTGTTCCAAGTGAGCTGCAAACTCTCCGGTATCTTCTGATCCCATGACACCTGAGTTTTCCATATCTCACTGAGTATTACCCTTCCCTTGATAGTCACAGGCAAAACAAGCCCCAAAGGGTCGAATATGGAAGAGTTCTGCGATAGGATGCCCCTTTTTGTATCAGCCGGCACATCCAAGGAACCGACCGCCACATGCAAATTATCCTGCACAGGATCATACTCATAACCCAACACCCTCTCCAGCTCTAAGAAAACCTGGCAGTAGTCCTCATATAGACCCTGCCTCGTCAAACGAGTGACAACCCTATCAAGCACATTCAACGACACTTGATGGTTGGAAGGAACAGAAGGCAACTTTCCCTCGTCCCATGGCAAACTAACATAGTAGCAACTGTCTCGGTACGAGATCGAACTGCGAAAGGCATCAATTTTATTCTTGTCATAATCACTTACAGAGTTCTCAGTAACTCCTAGTGTTTCCAAACTAAAGAGCTTGTCCACGGCTCTTTCCACAGAAGAATCAACAAAACTATCGAAAGGGTCGAAATATTGAGACTTCGGCTCAAGCACAAAATAAACATGTGTCATAAGACACCGTGAGTGTTCGGACACAACTTGGCTGTAATTCGCGCCAACAACGGAAGCATCCGTTTTCTTCATAACAGGACTCACAAAATTGGACATATATCCAAAAGGCACAATTCCTTGAGGAAACTCAAAAACAGACCCATTCATGAAGGGAGACAACTTCATGGGTCCCAAATACATCAGTAGGTCAACACCTACCAAACCATGTACAGTAATACAATCATTTTCAACATTTGAAAAGTCAGCAGCCAATTTCTCCCCACCCGCAATAATACTCTCAATAGCAGTAGACAGACCCCTGACGTGAAACTGAAGGTCCAAGCCTTCGTCCACCAAAAAGGGTATAACACACTCAGAGTTCGGCACTTTGACCCGCAACTCGAGTTCATTTAGGCTCCTTCTGGCCGTTCCGAGAAAAGTCTTAATAAAGAAGTCCCTTCTCCTTACAGGCATAGAACGGCAATTCAATAGGTCCAGAACTACATCAGACAAATAGGAGCGCTGGCTTCCTGAATCCAACAGACAATTGAAAGATTTTACAACTCCATTATTGACCACGTCAATTTTAATTATAGGCAGGAGAAGATTCACTTCTCCCACCTGGAGACAGGGGTTAGTATCCAGCCGAGACTTGTCAAAGTCAGGGCATAACGCACCTGCATGTTCGCAACTTTTACATTTCCAACAGGGGCGGAGACGACCACTTTTACCAGGGCACGCCTCGGCGTTATGGAACGGGCTAGTACAACGGGTACACAACTTAGCCAATTGGCATCGTTGTAACCGATCCCTTAGAGAGGGATACTTCCCGCAATAGTAAGCAATATGGCAGTCACTACTGCAAAGGAAGCACTTATGTCGACTGGGTTTAGTTTTTACAAAAAAGTTCTCCAAAGTGGAGGGCTTCTTAACAGCACTAGCGGGCCTGAATCTAAAGGAACCAGACGAACGCGGTTTGGCGACGGGCTTTACCGTTTTAACCATCCTGGGTTTGACGATGTCCAACGTGCGCAACACCTCAGAATAATTATCAAAGATATCTCCCAGAGATGGGTAATTACCACCGACGGTATGAATCAGCTCCCGTCTCACAGAAATAGGAAGTTTTTCAAAAATAATGCTGCTTAGTAACAGATTGCCGGGGGCCTCCTCCTCTAGAAAATCCATACCAAAGGAGTTTTTCAGCTCGTATATTTGAGCTTTCACCTTAGTTAGAAAGCTCTTCACCGAGTTAGTATCTGAATCCCCAAGAGGTTTAGCACTATGGAGATCTTTAAAAATAGAGTTTACAATAAACTTTTTATCTAAAAATTCTCTATCTAGGATCTCCATCGCTGCCTCAAAATTGGCATCCGAAATGGAAAGATGTCCCACTATTCGGTGGGCATAGCCCCTGAGGTGATTTTTCAGAATAATCAACCTCGTGGACTCACTGGGTATATTTGACACGCAATTTTCGAACTCCTTCGAGAAGTTGAGATACACCAATCTGTCGCGTTCCAAACTCATGGGGTCGAAAACAGGACAGACAAGCTTTGGTGTCACACTACAAAGGGACGCTTTAGACTTCTCCCCTTCTCCATTATGTGGGGAGCCCTCATCCTTCCACATGCTCTCCAATTCGCTGAAACGTCGATCCACATGGATACGATATAACGTTTCGCTCCGACAGTTCTCAGACATCTCTTCGCGAGACTCACTCTCAATATAGGCACTTGTGATCTGCTCATTGAGCGAATCAATGGACGCAAAGAGTTCCTTAACCCTAACCTTCTGGGAAGAAACAAATTCCCGGTTCTCCCCCTCGCCACCCCCAAGAACATCAATAATAGTATCGACTTTAATTTTTACAATATCTCGCCTTTCTACAAGGAGATTAACAGTGGGGGTAGACGCCATTATGAACAAAATACAATATGGCGATCAGGTGTGGGCTAACCTAAAATAGGCGCCAAACGTCTACTCAATGGCGGGAAAATGACAACGTAAAATTATCTAAGTAAGATTCCTACAAAAAAAAATGGAAAAAGGCTGTTCCATAGTTAACCAAAGTCGTTCAAATGTAATTCTAACAATTCCACTTGTCAGTCAAAGCAAAATTCTCAAGGGAAAAATAATTACACAAAAATCATTCAATATCCAACATTCAACAGTTCACAAAAATGGCGACTTAGAATACGCGGGAAATTCACAAAAATGACTCCACGTGGCGGACAAAAATGGCGATCAGACTCTTAAAAATGCAATTTTCACATAAAATACATAAAAGAAAAAGAAAAAAAGCAGTCAGCTTAAAACAGTATTAAAACCTGAACATCTCGCATTTGACTACGTTTTAATTGTAACGATGGGCTGCCGAATCCCGTGCACCACGTCTGACACACGCAACTAGGCGCCAAAGGCAGAAAGGAGATTATAACTTGAAGTAAGTTCCCTCATTGACTCAGTACCAAAAAACAGCAATAGAAGAAAATTAATCCAAATCCAAACTAGTAGCACATTTTCGAGTATTTTTTCCAACACGCGAAATATGAAACAAGAAGTAGAATGCTTTTAATAGAAAGAAATAGATATTATTCCAGTATATCGTTTCAATACGTCCATTGTAAAACGAAAATGGGACCAAAAAAAGAATGGCCGTCAATAACAAAAAAAAGCAGAATGTCGGAATTTTCGTGTCGTTAACGAAAAACCGCTCTAAACGATGGTTATGTTATCTAGGAAAATTATCATAAAAAATTATAACAAGAGATAAGGAAAGCAGTAATACAAGATGTTCGTAAAAGTTAAAATATAGTTTTATTTACAAAAAAAGATAGCCTGGACTGCTTTTTTTTCCAAAGCTGGAATAAATAAATTATTCCTGGATAACATACAAAAAAAATAAGAATAAAAAAAATACAACATCAGTATCTCTGAACATTAAGGTTAGATACAACAAAAATTGACACAATCAAAGTTAAGGAATAAATCCTTTTAAAACATGAACTTACTATAAAGTCCGTATTCTTACAAATCAATCAAAAGTCTCTTTTTTTCTTTTCACCAAATTTACAATCAAAAGAAATAAAATTAACAAACCGTGCCGAAGTCCAACATAATTTCCACGATAAAATTAACTCTTTTTTATTTTATCAAACGTCTGTCCGAAAGTTCTTTTTCTTCTTCTTTTTTCAATATTTTCTTTTAGCAAATCCAACGCAACATGTATGGCACAAGAACAGTACACATTTCAAATAAACACAATACTCACTATTTTCCATCGTTCGTCTAGAATGGCGATCACGCGCAAATGTTCTGATTCGACTAGCATAGTTGAATATCTCAAATCGATCTGTGTTGCGAAGACGATCAATCTCTATGATTCTTAATCTCTGATTAGAATCTTCTCGACAGCAAAGTATTTCACTTCTCGGGAGCCAATCTCTTCAACATAGGCAATTTCGTTCCCGGAGCTATCTCTTGTCTCGTTCACATACTCCAATCTCCTTATTTCAAGTCTCTGGCTTGAAACAACTTCCCAAGGATATATTCTTGACCGAGGGGAAAATATTTCATAAACAACAGGCAATTCAGCCAAGAGATATCATATCTCTTTGATTTCTTCAAGTAGAAATTCTTGCAAATTTAACGTCCCCACGTGGACGGAGAAACAGTTTTAACACGTCTTGTCATTCCGGTGTGCGACTCTGTTCTTGAATTTAACGTCCCCACGTGGACGGAGAAACAGTTTTAACATGTGTCCTCTTCAACGACTTACTCTGTTCTTGAATTTAACGTCCCCACGTGGACGGAGAAACCGTTTACATGTCTTGTCATTCTGGTGTGCGACTCTGTTCTGATTAAATTTTGCGCCGATATATCCAGACACGACAAATTGCATCATTGCTAAAAATAGAAATCACGTGACACATGGCCTTCACCGCATAACACCTACGCAATATCCATATGACCTTCGACCTGCACGTAGGCCCCCCCTGACCTTTCAACAAAGGGAAGTAACCGTTGACTTACTTAGAAAATCGTCTAGAAATTTCCACACTCTTAGCCAATCGTTGGTCTTCTCACGAACAAAGGTCCGGTTAGTTATTTCCTGTTTTATTGTTCTGTTTTCTATAGAGTGGCCTATATCCTGTTTCTTTGTCGTGTCAATATAATGGGTGAACTTATTTTAACATGTGGTTCCTTGTATTTCTATTTTAGGTTTTAGTTTTTAAGTTGTTAGGTTTTGGTTATGTTTTTAACGATAGTGTGTAATTGTTTTGGGAAATTATTATGTTGTTTGTGAAATTCTAAATCTTTAATTACATTTAAGAGGTAATTTTCAAAGCTAATCATGAGATCTATTGGTTTTGCGTTTACTAGGCTTTTGAATCCGTAGGATTCTTAAAAAACTTTCTTCTTGGCCTTTGGGCTAAGATCAAAGTGTAGTATCTGTTGGTCTTTTGGCTAAGATAAAAGTGTAGTATCTGTTCTCTGATCTTAGCACAAAGACATCTGCTCTTTTTCCATCCAACTTTAGTGATGGTCAGGGAAAGACAGTAACCATCTCATGCTTTCTTCTTGCTGTCAGTGGCGTCCTGACCGTTTGACCCACTTTGTCTATCTTCCTTCTCCCCCTCTTCAGGTTGAGATGAAACATTGACCTTCCCGTAAGCCTCGAGCGACAGGGGGGGGGGGGTCAAACCCACTTTCTATCTTCTTTTAACGCTCTCCCCCTCCCTCTCTCTCCAGTTCTATTCTCCCATCTTGCCAGTTTTGGCGCTCTGAGAGCGCGTCAAAACTGGCTCCCCACTAGAAGGAGACTCTGTTTTTTTGCTTTTCTCCCCTCCCCCATTATACACCAATGAATTTCTATACATACAACCGTATTTATTTATTTACAAAAAAAAAACTATGGAAAATTTTTAAGATTGCAAACTTATTTTATAATAGCCCAAGTAGGACAGCCTCTAGAGCAAATGTGGTATTGTGGTGACTGAGATGATTCTAGTTAAGAGTAAGATAAACAATTTTACTATCTTAGACAAAGGATACCCAACGACACACATTCCCCCATGGTCTTGTGCCTAATTTGTTTTGAATATAAATCTGTATTTTCTGCAAATAAATAATTCAAAGTGTAGTATCTGTTCCGATGGATACTACACCCTATAAATCGGTATCGTCTTGGCCTTTGGGTCTTGATTCAGCCGTTCTGAGGTACTGTTCTGTGCAGTTCTAGGTCCAACCTCCCAGGCTTTGTCTTCTCACCCTTTGAGAAAGGGGTTAGTTTATTGCCAGGGAATGCCGACGGGGCTGTCCAGGCATTTTTTGTAGGCCAGAGGGATCATCGTCACGGGCGCTGACTTTTCAAATCCCACTTTCCCGACCCTGTGTCACATCTTACCGCTGTGGGAGGAAGATAAATTTGTTTTGTAAATACTGAAAATTGATACATAAAAAATTATATCTCCTTATAAAATTTTATGTGGATACATGAAATAGTAATACAGGGTGTTTCAAAAGTCTTGGGAACATTACAAATGCGTATATCTCATGAACTATTCCAGGTAGAAAAATGAAACTGGTGCCATTTTAAAGCTTGCTTAATCAAGTTTTTGGTCATACTAATGATTTTCGTGTTATCTTTCCAGGTGCAGTAATGGCGTTCTCTAAACAAGACAAGGCATTTTGCGTCCTCCAATTTGCAAAGACTGAATCGTGGACATGTGTTCAGCGTGCATTTCGCAGGAAATTTAAAAAAGAAGCCCCTGAAAGGAAATCCATTGTCAGATGGCATGCTAAATTTGTGAAAGATGGGTGTTTGTGCCCAAGTAAGTGAACAGGTCGCCCTTCAACTTCAGAAGATGCAGTTGAGCAAGTTCGGACAGCCTTTCAGCGGAGCCCCCGTAAATCAGTGAGAAGAGCCAGCAGGGAACTTCAGCTTGCTCCAGCAACTGTCTGGCGTGTCTTAAGGAAACGACTGCAAATGGTACCTTACAAGCTCAAGTTGGTCCAAAAGTTGAAGGACACTGATAAGCCACTTCGCCGTGACTTTTGCATTGCAATGCAAGAGAAGTTGGAAGATAACGGCTTTGATGACCGGCTTGTTTTTAGCGATGAGGCGACCTTCCATCTGAATGGCAAAGTTAACAAGCATAACACTCGCATATGGAGTACTGAGAATCCTCATGAACTTCTTGAGCACGAGCGAGATTCACCAAAAGTGAACGTGTTTTGTGCAATTTCCAAGAAAGGTGTCTATGGACCGTTCTTCTTTGAAGAGGCAACTATCACTGGTGAATCCTATCTCAACATGCTGGAAGACTGGTTAATGGCTCAGTTGGAACAAGCAGAATCTGATGACTTCATTTTTCAACAAGATGGTGCACCACCACACTGGAGTCTTAGAGTAAGGCAGTTTCTTAACACAAGGCTGCCTGGTAGATGGATTGGGAGATCTGGGCGAGGTGATGACGTTCTCATGCCCTGGCCTCCTAGGTCTCCAGATCTTACCCCGTGTGACTTTTTCCTTTGGGGCTTTGTCAAGCAACAAGTCTATGTGCCGCCCCTTCCAAGAGATATTGACGAACTAAAGGCTCGAGTAACGGCAGTTGTGGGAATCATTGACGTCAAGATGCTGGAACGCGTTTGGCAGGAAATGGACTATCGACTAGATGTCTGCCGTGTGACGAATGGTGCTCATATTGAGCAACTTTGAAGATTCCCCACAAAACTTGAAACTTTAACCTTTCCAACGGTACCAATTTCATTTTTCAACTCCTAATAGTTTTTGAGTTATTAAAAATCGTTATGTTCCCAAGACTTTTGAAACACCCTGTAATTAGCTCTTCAAGCAGTTAAGCACTTTTTCAAGAATTTATTTCACCATTTACAAATAATATGGAAAAAGTTAACTTAGAAACATCACTTAAGAATATTCCAACACCTAGCAAACATGGATACATTATTAAACTAATTAAAAAAACGGACGAACTAATACGCCGAATGCGATGGCGAGTACACTTCTTCCTTAATAATAAAGATAAACACCTAGCTACAAAAATAATCCTACAGATTCAAAAGCCTAAAAAATGCAAAACCAATAGATCTCTTCATTAGCTTTGAAAATGACCTCTTAACTGTAATTAAAGATTTAGAATTTCACAAACAACATAATAATTGACATGACAACCCAGTCAGATGAATACAGACACTATTAAAACTAACCCTAACCCTAAACCCAGTCAGATGAATACAGATACTATTAAACTATTAAATCTAACCCTAAACCCAGTCAGATGAATACAGACACTATTACACTATTAACCCTAACCCTAAACCAAGTCAGATGAATACAGACACTATTACACTATTAACCCTAACCCTAAACCAAGTCAGATGAATACAGACACTATTACACTATTAACTCTAACCCTAAACCCAGTCAGATGAATACAGACACTATTACACTATTAACCCTAACCCTAAACCCAGTCAGATGAATACAGACACTATTAACCCTAAACCCAGTCTGATGAATACAGACACTATTACACTATTAACCCTAACCCTAAACCCAGTCAGATGAATACAGACACTATTAACCTTAAACCCAGTCAGATGAATACAGACACTATTACACTATTAACCCTACCCCTAAACCCAGTCAGATGAATACAGACACTATTACACTATTAACCCTAACCCTAAACCCAGTCAGATGAATACAGACACTATTAACCTTAAACCCAGTCAGATGAATACAGACACTATTACACTATTAACCCTAACCCTAAACCCAGTCAGATGAATACAGACACTATTAACCTTAAACCCAGTCAGATGAATACAGACACTATTACACTATTAACCCTAACCCTAAACCCAGTCAGATGAATACAGACACTATTACACTATTAACCCTAACCCTAAACCCAGTCAGATGAATACAGACACTATTAACCTTAAACCCAGTCAGATGAATACAGACACTATTACACTATTAACCCTAACCCTAAACCCAGTCAGATGAATACAGACACTATTACACTATTAACCCTAACCCTAAACCCAGTCAGATGAATACAGACACTATTAACCTTAAACCCAGTCCGATGAATACAGACACTATTACACTATTAACCCTAACCCTAAACCCAGTCAGATGAATACAGACACTATTACACTATTAACCCTAACCCTAAACCCAGTCAGATGAATACAGACACTATTACACTATTAACCCTAACCCTAAACCCAGTCAGATGAATACTGACACTATTAACCCTAAACCCAGTCTGATGAATACAGACACTATTACACTATTAACCCTAACCCTAAACCCAGTCAGATGAATACAGACACTATTAACCTTAAACCCAGTCAGATGAATACAGACACTATTACACTATTAACCCTAACCCTAAACCCAGTCAGATGAATACAGACACTATTACACTATTAACCCTAACCCTAAACCCAGTCAGATGAATACAGACACTATTAACCCTAAACCCAGTCAGATGAATACAGACACTATTAACCTTAAACCCAGTCAGATGAATACAGACACTATTACACTATTAACCCTAACCCTAAACCCAGTCAGATGAATACAGACACTATTACACTATTAACCCTAACCCTAAACCCAGTCAGATGAATACAGACACTATTAACCTTAAACCCAGTCAGATGAATACAGACACTATTACACTATTAACCCTAACCCTAAACCCAGTCAGATGAATACAGACACTATTAACCTTAAACCCAGTCAGATGAATACAGACACTATTACACTATTAACCCTAACCCTAAACCCAGTCAGATGAATACAGACACTATTAACCTTAAACCCAGTCAGATGAATACAGACACTATTACACTATTAACCCTAACCCTAAACCCAGTCAGATGAATACAGACACTATTACACTATTAACCCTAACCCTAAACCCAGTCAGATGAATACAGACACTATTAACCTTAAACCCAGTCAGATGAATACAGACACTATTACACTATTAACCCTAACCCTAAACCCAGTCAGATGAATACAGACACTATTAACCCTAAACCCAGTCTGATGAATACAGACACTATTACACTATTAACCCTAACCCTAAACCCAGTCAGATGAATACAGACACTATTAACCTTAAACCCAGTCAGATGAATACAGACACTATTACACTATTAACCCTAACCCTAAACCCAGTCAGATGAATACAGACACTATTAACCTTAAACCCAGTCAGATGAATACAGACACTATTACACTATTAACCCTAACCCTAAACCCAGTCAGATGAATACAGACACTATTACACTATTAACCCTAACCCTAAACCCAGTCAGATGAATACAGACACTATTAACCTTAAACCCAGTCAGATGAATACAGACACTATTACACTATTAACCCTAACCCTAAACCCAGTCAGATGAATACAGACACTATTATACTATTAACCCTAACCCTAAACCCAGTCAGATGAATACAGACACTATTAACCTTAAACCCAGTCAGATGAATACAGACACTATTACACTATTAACCCTAACCCTAAACCCAGTCAGATGAATACAGACACTATTACACTATTAACCCTAACCCTAAACCCAGTCAGATGAATACAGACACTATTACACTATTAACCCTAACCCTAAACCCAGTCAGATGAATACAGACACTATTAACCCTAAACCCAGTCTGATGAATACAGACACTATTACACTATTAACCCTAACCCTAAACCCAGTCAGATGAATACAGACACTATTAACCTTAAACCCAGTCAGATGAATACAGACACTATTACACTATTAACCCTAACCCTAAACCCAGTCAGATGAATACAGACACTATTAACCTTAAACCCAGTCAGATGAATACAGACACTATTACACTATTAACCCTAACCCTAAACCAAGTCAGATGAATACAGACACTATTACACTATTAACCCTAACCCTAAACCCAGTCAGATGAATACAGACACTATTACACTATTAACCCTAACCCTAAACCCAGTCAGATGAATACAGACACTATTAACCTTAAACCCAGTCAGATGAATACAGACACTATTACACTATTAACCCTAACCCTAAACCAAGTCAGATGAATACAGACACTATTACACTATTAACCCTAACCCTAAACCCAGTCAGATGAATACAGACACTATTACACTATTAACCCTAACCCTAAACCAAGTCAGATGAATACAGACACTATTAACCCTAAACCCAGTCAGATGAATACAGACACTATTACACTATTAACCCTAACCCTAAACCCAGTCAGATGAATACAGACACTATTACACTATTAACCCTAACCCTAAACCAAGTCAGATGAATACAGACACTATTAACCCTAAACCCAGTCAGATGAATACAGACACTATTACACTATTTACCCTAACCCTAAACCAAGTCAGATGAATACAGACACTATTACACTATTAACCCTAACCCTAAACCCAGTCAGATGAATACAGACACTATTACACTATTAACCCTAACCCTAAACCCAGTCAGATGAATACAGACACTATTAACCCTAAACCCAGTCTGATGAATACAGACACTATTACACTATTAACCCTAACCCTAAACCCAGTCAGATGAATACAGACACTATTAACCTTAAACCCAGTCAGATGAATACAGACACTATTACACTATTAACCCTAACCCTAAAGCCAGTCAGATGAATACAGACACTATTAACCTAAACCCAGTCAGATGAATACAGACACTATTACACTATTAACCCTAACCCTAAACCCAGTCAGATGAATACAGACACTATTAACCTTAAACCCAGTCAGATGAATACAGACACTATTACACTATTAACCCTAACCCTAAACCAAGTCAGATGAATACAGACATTATTAAACTATTTACCCTAACCCTAAACCCAGTCAGATGAATACAGACACTATGACACTATTAACGTTAACCCTATGTCCAACAAGCATCTTATATTACCCACAACTCTACACATTCAACATCTACATATTGAACACAACTTTCTAACCTGCTGTTGACTGACAATTCGAGGTTACTATGGCAACACTGATTTCTAGTTTATTTGTAAATATTTACATGTTATCACTCATGTAGTCATTAATATGAGGTTCGGTTGGCTTACACAGGCATGTCTAAATTTGCATAGTGATACATAGACAATTCAAGCATCACTGCGCATGCACACGTTTTTCCATTTCTGCCCAGACCGTTTGGCATCAATATGAACTATTGCCTGTAGCATTACCTCCCTTTCTCAAACACAAGTACAGACTCACCACCAGAGGGCGTTTTCAGTCCCGAGTTATCTGCCCTTTTCTCTGCTCTCTCACACACACACACATCTTTCTACTCAGTCTTTGTTGAACATATTTTCGTGAACTCAATTTTATAGCAAACACCATGTACGTGCGTATGGACACACAATTCGATACATAAACTTTTCCTCTCTACTTACGTACACATCATTTACAGATTTTCGTATATACATTCTCAATGGACACAATTTCACCGACATGCTTGTATATTGAACAAATAAATAGATATAGGATACCCGGCGCGGTCCAAGCGTCGGTTAAAAATCTCCTCATGCCCCCATACAACCACACACACATAGGAAAACAAATAGTTAAATCATAATTTAGTCACGTAAATTATTACTAGTGAAATGGGTTTGGTTACTATTCCAAAATAAATTGCACGATCTGCAAGCAGCTAATAAGTTATTTTAAACCATTAACCATAAAAAAATCGATTAAAAGCAGTGATGAAAAGTATCCTATCGATGTTTAAGTTTTAGTAAAAATGGCCGCCCCAAAAACTGACCTCGCCGGAAGTGGAGATTAGAGTTATCTTACTTTTCATAAATGTTTCAATTATTAGGGTATCTTTTACAATAATCCGCAGAGTCGCCAACGGGGTCCAAAAAACGAACGAGAACGGGTAAAAAAAATAAATATGCAACAAGTGACGGTGACCTACGTCGAGAATAGATACTTTCCTACTTGCCTATGAAATTTGTTTGTATTTTTACGTACTATGAATGGGTTTTTATTAGATGTAAAAAAAATGTCTTGTTTTTTTTTTGGCACGGATTTTTACTAAAAAAAAATGGCGGCCCAGCCTTACCTCGTTACGATACCCCCCCCCCCCCATCGCTTGTCCAATGTTCGTGTGACAAAAATATTGATTTCTAATAAATAGCAGTTGAAACGGCTTAAAAATACAAACAAATGTCACAGATAAGTAGGAAAATAACTTTTATCGGCTACAGTTACTTTTATTTGTTGTATTTTGTTTTTTGAGCGTTTTCACTCTGCGGATTATTGTAAAAGATACCCGTTATTTAAAACCATTAACCATAAAAAATCGATTAAAAGCAGTAATGAAAAGTATCCTATGGATGTTTAAGTTTTAGTAAAAATGTCCGCCCCAAAAACTGACCTCGCCGGAAGTGGAGATTAGAGTTATCTTACTTTTCATAAATGCTTCAATCATTAAATTAATTTTAATTTAAAGTGGATAAGTATCCCACCCGGTAAATATGGATTAATCTCTTTTTAAAACACCATCTGAACTTTAAAAAGTTGTGGAACTTATCGCGAATAGCTTATGCATCGCATTAAAAAACAAAAACATATTTTAAGATTTTACTTTACACAGATATGTTCAAAAATGTTATTTACAAAATTAAAATAAATATTTGGGACTTTTAAATGCAAAATCATATTTTTACATTTATTTTATTTTGGTGAACTTTAAATCCGTTTTCAACTTTTATGAAGGTCTTTTTTTTTCATTCTCCAACGCCGATTCCAAAATGAAGAACATATTTTCCAGTAAGAGTTATTTGCCCTTGTCTGACTCGAAAACAATTCGTTTTGTTGTTTGCCGGCTAACTGTGGATTGTGTCCGGCCACACGGCGCAATGTCCGTGATACCAAGGTTAAGCGTGTTGACAAATGAATTTACGACGATATTTTCAGCTTCACCAATGGTTTTGAATTTCAAATTTTATACACTACAAAACGTGAAGAAAAATCTCCATTCCTCATCTTCTGCGACAAAACCATTTTTCAGCCGCTTTCTGAAAAAACTCGTTTCACCTCACCAATGTTTACCAACAAGAAGTTTCCATAGGTAATTAAAAAAGAAAACCAACGTATATTGTATAACTCAATACTTTTTTTTTTAATTTTCTTTATTAACAATTCGCGCAATGCGAAACGATTTTTGTTTATTCTAAAAATTAATTAAAACTGAGAAATATATGTAAAAAAAAAAAAATCGGGCATTTTTAACAGGAGCCAACAAAACAAAAAAGGGGTCGAAAAAACAAATAGACAACGAATAAATGTTACCAAAGGCAAGATACGTTACTCTTCTACCCACCTGGATAAGTTTATTTGTGTTTTAACTTATTTAAAAGCGTTTTTTGTTCAAAACACACCTCTGCTCAGTTAGAACGAAAAACAAAATGGCTGGCCATGAGTCCTGCACGAGGACCATTGATAATCGCTCAAAAATCTAAAAGTAAACAAAATGCTGGTAGAAACACATCCAATAATGGTAAAACTGCATAACACTGCCCCCTGGCTGTGCGCATGCGCCAACAAATGGAAGCTCTAGTAGAATTCCTCATCAATGGGAGTATATTTGTGAATATTTGCTTAGAAAAGAACACAAATATGTTTTTACTGAATTAGTAAATAAAATCCACAATTTGTATCCAGTTTAAATTTAGATGTTTATTTTTTTTTTAATTTTTGCGCTTTCGTTTGTTGGGGCATGCGCACAGACAAGGGGGTCAGTGTTATACAGTTTTACCCCAATAAATGTCACCAATCGTGCGAAAATGTAATGTTCTATCAGTATTTGTTTACTTTTCAGTTTTTGAGCGATTATCGAGGCTGTCATTAAGTCGCCATTTCTTCTCCGTTCTAACTTAACAGACTGGACACTACTTTTGTATTAAGTAAAAACGCTTTAAAATTAGTTAAAACGCAACAAAACAAACAACTTATGCTCGTAGGTAGAACAGTAACTTATCTTGCCTTTGGTAACGTTTATTTGTTGTATATTGTTATATTTTCACCCCTTTTTTGTTTTGTTGGCGCTTGTTAAAAATGCTCCAAAATTCTTATCTTAAATGTTATAGATTTTATCCATCTATTTTTTTATTTGCTTCTGTTGCTTAGCCACGACATTAAAATATTTAAAGAAAAGTATAAACTTTGTTATGTACTTCCGTGTTAGCTGAAAATAAGATTGTACAGAAAAAAATACGCAAATTCACCCAGTATTTATTAAATTATAAGAAAAAGAAAACAAAACGATCTTAAGTTTCGTTAGATATTTTTGGTACTTGTTCGTCTTTTATCATAGTCCGTTTTTCACAATTTTGTACTGACCATTTTTTTTGTTCTTTTTTCGGTGTACACTTACCTGTCAGGCTGCTAGAGAATTCCGGGGTGTTTGGAAATTTTTGTCAAATATTTTACATTTTAGGAGGTGGGATCAGTTTCCAATGTAAATTCAACGTAGACTTATCCCCCTCTTTTTGACCATCTCAATTTTTAAAAAAATCTTTTTTCGGCGTACAATAACCTATCATGTCGCTAGAGAATTCCGGGGTTTTTGGAAAAAAATTCAACAAATTTAGAATTTAAGCAAGGGGATCAGTTTTCAATGTAAATTCAACGTAGACTGATCCCACTCTTTTTGACCATCTCAAATTCTTTTTCCAAAAACCCCGGAATTCTCTATCGACATGATAGGTAATTGTACACCGAAAAATATTTTTTTAAAAATTGAGATGGTCAAAAAGAGGGGGATCAGTCTACGTTGAATTTACATTGGAAACTGATCCCCCTCCTAAAATGTAAAATATTAGAAAAAAATTTCCGAACACCCCAGAATTCTCTAGCAGCCTGATAGGTAAGTGTACTTCAAGTGTACACCGAAAAAAAAAAACGGTCAGTAAAAAGTTGTGAAAAACGGACTATGGTAAAAGACGAACAAGTACCATATTTTCACAAGGAAGATAAATCAAATTTTGTTTAGGGCTTTAACAAAAATGGCTACCGAATGATAAAATCGTTTTTTTTTTTTTTTTTTTTTTAATTCAATAAATACTGGATGAATTTGAGTAATTTTTGGTGTACACAGTCTTTTTAGCTACCACATAGATACATAAAAAGTTTATACATTTCTTTAGCTATTTTTTTTAAGAGAGGTCTAACATGTCACTGTGAAACGAAAGAAGCACCTTTTTTTTTGGTACTGATATCGATCCTGAACTCGGAAGCGTTCGGCTGTCCTACGCAAACGCCCGAGTGTTGACGAGCCGAATGGTACCAGACAACAATGTTGATACGGTGCTGCGTCCTGTGATTGTAAGTTATATTTTCAAGAAATTTTCTAAAAGAAACAACAAAAAAAAGCAAAACATAGCGAAGTTACTGTTATCAAATAAATATTTTATTTTATTTTGATACGTTGCTGCGTCCTATAATTTTTAGTTATTAAAAAATAACAACAAAACAAGCAAAACAGAGCTAAATTACTGTTATCAAATTAATATTTTTAACCCTAAACCTTAAACCCTAAACCTTAACAACAAAAAAAAACAAAACAAGCAAAACATTATTATCATAGGAAGTAGCACTGTATCAAAATTGTCGTCTGGTACAAATTGGCTCGTCAACTCTCGGGCGTTTGCATAGGACAGCCGAACGCTTCCGAGTCGAACCTCACGAAAACTGGTTCAGGATCGATATCAGTACCCTTTTTTTTCATACTACGAAAAGAAAAGATTTAGTGTAGCTTCTAATATTTTCTTTATTTTCAATACAATAATTTACATTTCAAATAATTTTCAGATTTTGACACGTTTCCATTTCTTATTTATTTTGGTGCTTATCCAGTTTAGCGGGTACTTTCGAAAAAAACAAACAAACTGAGGAATATCTGTTTGATGTACGTACCTGTCACGGGCTGAATATATCCTATAACAAAACACACGTAAATTAATCAAGTAGTTTTTTTTATATATAAAAGAAAATTGAATTTTAGCGATTTACGAAGACGAAGTGCAAATATGAGAGCCATTTTGGGGAGTATTCAAAGGGGGATAATCGTAAATGAATTATGCTTATTCCCCTTTTAATAAATCTCTTAGAGAATTTAATAATAAGCCGTCATACTATTCCTTATATATATATATATATATATGATTATTTTTATTTACACATACATGTATAAAATCTGCGACACTGGCATGTCAATGTTATCGATCAACAGCTATTATAAACTGAGATCTCATCAGGCAGAGTTAAAATCCGATCTTAACCTTAGATCATATTTATATGATATGTATATATATATATATTATTAGGTACGTGCAAAATCAATGGCCGATTCCCAAAATGTAAAAACATTTTGACCCTTCTTTCACTTAAACATCTACTAAAATTCAGGAAATCAACCAATTTTAATGAAATTTTCAGTATTTATTAATCAACGATCGCGTAATATAATAAAACCATTATTTTTTTTTTTAAATCTTAGCGAAAATGTATTATTTTTTTTAAACAAAATACACTTTTACTAAAGTTATATTTTTATATATTAATAAAAAGAATGTATGAATTAAAAAAATTTTTTTATGAAAATAAAGCATTGTAGATGTTTAAAATAACAAATTAAAATAAAAATTATTTCGTATATATTACGAAAAAGGCCCCTAAATTCCGTGTTAATAAAATCACTATAACTCGAAGAAAATTTTTCGCTGTTTTGATAACATTTTCCATTCTATTTTTTTTTTCACACGTAAATATTCATTTGTTTTCTTTTAGATATTAACTTAATGCTTCTATCTTTCGAACACAATCAAATGTTAAACGAAAACTACTTTTAAAAATTACGAAAAGAAACTTTTAAGAACGAGAGTCAGTACAAGCGGCGGCCATTTTTGCACGTACCTATATTTTATTCAAAGTCAAAAACATTTTTTTGACTACAGGTTGAATCGAGAAGGAGAAATTACGGGCCGGCTGACTGGCTAGTTGGTCGTGCGCAAAACCAGATTGCCCTTTTTATGGCCAAATTTCACGAATTTGGTGTGTTTTGGCCATCGAAAATTCTGTTTGGCCTCTTTTGTGTGAATATTCTGGGGTTTGCCAATTGAAAACAAACACAAATACTTCGCTAAAAATGAAGAACAAACACAGAAAATGTTTTTTTTAAATAAAAACCAAAAATGAAAAAGTGCCCTTTTCTCGCAAAAAAAAACTTTTAAAATGTAACCAAGAGTTTTCTATATTCTGTATATAAATACTCGTGTCACTTCGCTAAAAATGAAAAACAAACACAAAAAAGAAAATTAAAAAAAATATAACCAAATATTCTGAAGTTTACAGACCATACCACATATATACATTTATATATATATATACATATATTTATATATATATATACATATATTTATATATATACATACATATATTTATATATATACATACATTTATATATATACATTTATATATTTATATATATACATTTATATATATACATACATATATTTATGTATATATACATTTATATATATACATACATATATTTATGTATATATACATTTATACATACATACATTTATATATATACATACATATATTTATATATATACATTTATATATATACATACATAGGCACCTTCAATTACACGTATTTGGACTGCTGTTTGTAACTTGGAGTAATTGTCTTTCCTGATTATGCTTCTCAATATGTATGACCTGGATGGACTATATGGATTCAACAAAAAGTATGTTTTTGGGTTGATATGTTTTGATGTTATGTATTTTTGTGTATATAATTTTATATATTTTCAAAGCGTAATTTTATTACCTGTAGTAGTATAACTGCGGTAATGGTCCTCTGAAGAGAAGAATTATCTTTGAAAACTCATGAGCTAAGGACTTAAGAATACTTTGCTTGAACTTTGAATTCTAATAAAATTTGATTGACACCTTATTTTATTACTTCATTTTATATTATAATATATACATTTATATATATACATACATATATTTATATATATACATTTATATATATACATACATATATTTATATATATACATACATATATTTATATATATACATTTATATATATACATACATATATTTATATATATACATTTATATATATACATACATATATTTATATATATACATTTATATATATACATACATATATTTATATATATACATTTATATATATACATACATATATTTATATATATACATTTATATATATACATACATATATTTATATATATACATTTATATATATACATACATACATTTATATATATATACATACATATATTTATATATATATACATTTATATATATATATATATACATTTATATATATATAAATACATATATATATATACATACATATATATATATATACATACATATATTTATATATACAGGGTGTTTCAAAAGTCTTGGGAACATTACAAATGCGTATATCTCATGAACTATTCCAGGTAGAAAAATGAAACTGGTGCCATTTTAAAGCTTGCTTAATCAAGTTTTTGGTCATACTAATGATTTTCGTGTTATCTTTCCAGGTGCAGTAATGGCGTTCTCTAAACAAGGCAAGGCATTTTGCGTCCTCCAATTTGCAAAGACTGAATCGTGGACATGTGTTCAGCGTGCATTTCGCAGGAAATTTAAAAAAGAAGCCCCTGAAAGGAAATCCATTGTCAGATGGCATGCTAAATTTGTGAAAGATGGGTGTTTGTGCCCAAGTAAGCGAACAGGTCGCCCTTCAACTTCAGAAGATGCAGTTGAGCAAGTTCGGACAGCCTTTCAGCGGAACCCCCGTAAATCAGTGAGAAGAGCCAGCAGGGAACTTCAGCTTGCTCCAGCAACTGTCTGGCGTGTCTTAAGGAAACGACTGCAAATGGTACCTTACAAGCTCAAGTTGAAGGACACTGATAAGCCACTTCGCCGTGACTTTTGCATTGCAATGCAAGAGAAGTTGGAAGATAACGGCTTTGATGACCGGCTTGTTTTTAGCGATGAGGCGACCTTCCATCTGAATGGCAAAGTTAACAAGCATAACACTCGCATATGGGGTACTGAGAATCCTCATGAACTTCTTGAGCACGAGCGAGATTCACCAAAAGTGAACGTGTTTTGTGCAATTTCCAAGAAAGGTGTCTATGGACCGTTCTTCTTTGAAGAGGCAACTATCACTGGTGAATCCTATCTCAACATGCTGGAAGACTGGTTAATGGCTCAGTTGGAACAAGCAGAATCTGATGACTTCATTTTTCAACAAGATGGTGCACCACCACACTGGAGTCTTAGAGTAAGGCAGTTTCTTAACACAAGGCTGCCTGGTAGATGGATTGGGAGATCTGGGCGAGGTGATGACGTTCTCATGCCCTGGCCTCCTAGGTCTCCAGATCTTACCCCGTGTGACTTTTTCCTTTGGGGCTTTGTCAAGCAACAAGTCTATGTGCCGCCCCTTCCAAGAGATATTGACGAACTAAAGGCTCGAGTAACGGCAGTTGTGGGAACCATTGACGTCAAGATGCTGGAACGCTTTGGCAAGAAATGGACTATCGACTAGATGTCTGCCGTGTGACGAATGGTGCTCATATTGAGCAACTTTGAAGATTCCCCACAAAACTTGAAACTTTAACCTTTCCAACGGTACCAATTTCATTTTTCAACTCCTAATAGTTTTTGAGTAATTAAAAATCGTTATGTTCCCAAGACTATACATACATATATTTATATATATATATACATTTATATATATACATACATATATTTATATATACATACATACATTTATATATATATATACACATGTATATATATATATATATATCTGTGGTATGGTCTGTAAACTTCAGAATATTTGTTTATATTTTTAGAAGTTAAGTCTACGTGCCGATGATGTCAGAGGCTACGGTGGTGTTCATTTGCGTGCCAAGAAGTGTGATAGTGCTCAGAGCATTAAACGCAAAAGACCCAAAAGGTGTTTAATTGTTTAGCCATTTATTTGAAGTGTTTTGCATGTTAAAGAAAGGTTGTATGTACGCGCTGTAGTGGAAAAGACATATACCAAAAGTAATGACAAAGTATCCATACATAATATATTTTATCAACTTTACCTCACACTTTCGTTTAGTATGGTAGTGTTCGATAAGTTGGCCTTCTTGCTGGTTCTCTAACTGGAAAGCAGGTATGCGGTTGTTTTAGTTTTATGCAAAGAAAGTAAAAAGGAGGTGGAAGCCGCTAGCAGAAATTTAGATACCTCTGATTTTTGTGAAATTTAGAAACCTCTGATTTTTGTGAAATTTAGAAACCTCTGATTTTTGTGAAATTTAGATACCTCTGATTTTTGTGAAATTTAGATACCTCTGATTTTTTTGAAATTTAGAAACCTCTGATTTTTGTGAAATTTAGATACCTCTGATTTTTGTGAAATTTAGATACCTCTGATTTTTGTGAAATTTAGATACCTCTGATTTTTGTGAAATTTAGAAACCTCTGATTTTTGTGAAATTTAGAAACCTCTGATTTTTTTGAAATTTAGAAACCTCTGATTTTTGTGAAATTTAGATACCTCTGATTTTTGTGAAATTTAGATACCTCTGATTTTTTTGAAATTTAGAAACCTCTGATTTTTGTGAAATTTAGATACCTCTGATTTTTGTGAAATTTAGATACCTCTGATTTTTGTGAAATTTAGATACCTCTGATTTTTGTGAAATTTAGAAACCTCTGATTTTTGTGAAATTTAGAAACCTCTGATTTTTGTGAAATTTAGATACCTCTGATTTTTGTGAAATTTAGATACCTCTGATTTTTTTGAAATTTAGATACCTCTGATTTTTGTGAAATTTAGATACCTCTGATTTTTGTGAAATTTAGAAACCTCTGATTTTTGTGAAATTTAGAAACCTCTGATTTTTGTGAAATTTAGAAACCTCTGATTTTTGTGAAATTTAGATACCTCTGATTTTTGTGAAATTTAGATACCTCTGATTTTTGTGAAATTTAGATACCTCTGATTTTTGTGAAATTTAGATACCTCTGATTTTTTTGAAATTTAGAAACCTCTGATTTTTGTGAAATTTAGATACCTCTGATTTTTGTGAAATTTAGATACCTCTGATTTTTGTGAAATTTAGATACCTCTGATTTTTGTGAAATTTAGAAACCTCTGATTTTTGTGAAATTTAGATACCTCTGATTTTTGTGAAATTTAGATACCTCTGATTTTTGTGAAATTTAGATACCTCTGATTTTTGTGAAATTTAGAAACCTCTGATTTTTGTGAAATTTAGAAACCTCTGATTTTTGTGAAATTTAGATACCTCTGATTTTTGTGAAATTTAGATACCTCTGATTTTTGTGAAATTTAGATACCTCTGATTTTTTTGAAATTTAGATACCTCTGATTTTTGTGAAATTTAGATACCTCTGATTTTTGTGAAATTTAGAAACCTCTGATTTTTGTGAAATTTAGAAACCTCTGATTTTTGTGAAATTTAGATACCTCTGATTTTTGTGAAATTTAGATACCTCTGATTTTTGTGAAATTTAGATACCTCTGATTTTTGTGAAATTTAGATACCTCTGATTTTTTTGAAATTTAGAAACCTCTGATTTTTGTGAAATTTAGATACCTCTGATTTTTGTGAAATTTAGATACCTCTGATTTTTGTGAAATTTAGATACCTCTGATTTTTGTGAAATTTAGAAACCTCTGATTTTTGTGAAATTTAGATACCTCTGATTTTTGTGAAATTTAGATACCTCTGATTTTTGTGAAATTTAGATACCTCTGATTTTTGTGAAATTTAGATACCTCTGATTTTTGTGAAATTTAGATACCTCTGATTTTTGTGAAATTTAGATACCTCTGATTTTTGTGAAATTTAGATACCTCTGATTTTTGTGAAATTTAGATACCTCTGATTTTTTTGAAATTTAGAAACCTCTGATTTTTTTGAAATTTAGAAACCTCTGATTTTTGTGAAATTTAGATACCTCTGATTTTTGTGAAATTTAGATACCTCTGATTTTTGTGAAATTTAGATACCTCTGATTTTTGTGAAATTTAGAAACCTCTGATTTTTGTGAAATTTAGAAACCTCTTTTTTTTGTGAAATTTAGAAACCTCTGATTTTTGTGAAATTTAGAAACCTCTGATTTTTGTGAAATTTAGATACCTCTGATTTTTGGGAAATTTAGATACCTCTGATTTTTGTGAAATTTTTGCAATAAGTATTGAACATCGATTAATAAATATTCCCCAAATTTCAGTTTCTTTGGATTATCTTAAAGGGTATAATATATGCATCACCTCCCCCATTTGAAAATTCAAATATATTAGATTTGCATTGAATTTGGTGCATAGTCTTTAGACCCCAATGAAGCAAGATTCCCTGAATTTCAATTTCTTATTAAGACCCCTTAAGCGTAAACCTTAAATTTGAGACATTTTCTAGAATAAAAATGATGTAATTAATTTTGATCAAAATTAGAATAAAGATTCTAGACATAAGGTTTAGTATCAATATTTCTTGATTTTAATCTTCGTAAGGGGACATAAAAGTGGTGCAAAACTGTTCTCTTCAGAGAATTTTACCCGTCCTGGGACGGGTATTCTATATATATGAAATAATGTCAAATTTTGTATTCTTCCAAGTTATAATATATATATATATATATATATATATATTATAATTAAATCTTGCTTGCTTCCAGATTTCCCTTGATCACTCGAGTCGTATGTGTGAAGCCGAAATATCACAATATTTCAGTGATATTACCCCTTTCTCAAGTGTTGCTATTTCTTTATCTCAAGCTTTTCTTTGCCTCATACGAATATTTTTCAAGACTACGACGTTGTTGATATTAGGACTGCAGTAAGTAAAATCTTTACTTTATGATGACATTCTTGTACATCCTTCAAGTAACAAATGTAACAGATTCATCCATTGTCTAAATTATTAAAAAATAAAATTTGAATGCCACATGATCTACCTGCACTTACCTTTGTGATCGAGATGCTGTGCATCGCTTATATTGACGAATGCAAGTCATTTGTTTTGTTCTAAATTAGTTTCGTTTTTCATTTCAGATCATCATCATTGAAATTGACGCAGTTGAATCCCGATGTCGAATTCTTCCGACGTGTTCTTCCCTCGAGTTGTATTTCTTTCTCTTCGGAGAAAGGCAAGCTAATATTTGCCGAAGCTTTGGCTTCCGGCCACATGAACTGCTATTTTAAGCTGGCCTCTCAGTTTCGCACTCAAGACGAACCAGCGTTTTGTGGCCTGTCCACTTTGGTAATGGTGCTCACAGCGTTAGACGTGGACCCTGGTGTTGTTTGGAAGCGACCGTGGCGATGGTACCATGAGAACATGCTCGACTGCTGCATCCCTTTAACCGCTGTCAAGACTGACGGCATAACTGTTGAACAATTCACCTGCATTGCTGAGTGCAATTCGCTCCAAGCAATTGTCGTGCGACCACGAATTGTCGATATGTCTGTTGATCACTTCCGACAAGTAAGTTATAGGATCATTTTATCCTAAACTAGCGTGATTGCCCGGGATGGGGCATGGGCAACAGAATAGAAGAGTTAAAAAGTGTGCAACATCTTTTTTTTTTTTTTTTTTTTTAATGACGTTTATCTCTCTATATCCCCCCTCTCTATCTCTTTGTCCCCTCTTCCTCTACTCTCCAATTCACAATTGTCATGTGACCCCAAATTATTGATATGTCTGTTAATCACTTTCAACGAGGAAATCATAGGGACGTTTTTTGTTTTTTTTAATCCTAAATGCATGCGCTTCTTCAATTAGAGGCCTCTCATAAAATGTAATACTCTTCAGCTTTTGTTTTAACAAACAAATTACATCTGGGTAATATATATATATATATATATATATATATATATATATATAATGTGTGATTTTATGAAGGCTTACCAAAGCATTCCTTTTAGGACACCAATGATCACCATTAAAGATATTTTTTCTTACAAATATTATTTATTCAAATTAAATGTTTTTTCCTACACGTGTTTAACTACCAAGCAGGTACTTGCTTGGCAGATCATCAGGGAAATTAAATGTCTGGAATAAGGGTTTCAACTGCCGACAATACACAATGTGGCGTTGCAATAGTTGAGGTCACTTAAGAAAAGAAGAGGAAAAAAATAAAAATAAAAGTGAAAATTATAAAAACAAGAAAGAACAACGATAAAAAAAGAAAGTCCTAGAAAATGTCTTAGAAAAGTAGCTCGTGCATTATTTCTGCCAGCAAGCAAATAATCGGTCCCAAATGCATTAAAAAAAACACAAAAAAAACAGGAACAATGTGCGATAATACACTTTCACGTCGGGCCGCACAATGATGAAGAAATCCCCCCCCCCCCGAAAAGAAAACATAAACTAAATTATTCAAGATACTGCTCACAAGTTACTGCTCACAAGTTACCATTCCAATCCAATGATAGTATGGGAATTCTAAAACTAATTCATGACAAGGAAAAGCAACATAAATGTTCGTCCGGGATGCCAGTGGTCAGACGAGCCTTATTTCAAGGGCTGACTTGTTCCCTTTCGAAATAAACACACGACGAGTTGAACATCAATCTCGCAGAAACTCTCCTTTATTTTAAGAAAAAATCTTAATTAATAGATAGAAACTATTTATTCAAAATACTGTTTCTAAAAATATCTATTATTAAAATTATTCTTTATAGAAATTAATTATCTAGTGTCTGGGACGTCATTTTACATTTTGGGAAAATATCCTTCATTTAATCAACTGCCGAATTATTATCGTGTTGTTGTTTAACGAAGCGAAAAAATCCTATCCCGCAGAAATTATTTAAAAAAAAATTTATTCATATATCAAAAATAAAATGTAATTATAAAAAAGTTTTCTACAAAAATCTAGTTATTATTTTAAATAATTTAAAATATTTCCTTAACGGCTGTGTCTGTTTGCAACTCTCTGGGGAGAATATTATTCTATATTCCATAAATAAATATTACTACGGAATATCGTTATCAGAAATCTATTTTCTATTTAAAAAAAAAACTTTTTTAATGGACGGGGTTATTTTATGCCACTTTACGGGAAAATATCACTCTAACTCGTTAAATGACGGGAGACTTTGTTATTACTAATTTAAAAACCCTGTACAAAATACTTTTTATAAAAATCCAATTGTTTCTATTTTTAGAAATTAAGTCCGTGTCGGCATGCATGTTTCTTTAATTATTTTTTCCTTAATTATTTTTTCCTCCATTCCTGCCACCCATTGTTTTATTTAATTTAATTTAATTAAAAACTAATTTAATTTAATTTAACCTAATTTAATTAAATAGTGATAGCATCCAGGTTGTTATTTCTTATTTTTCACTTAAAATTACTTGAAATTCCCAATGGATTTCGTATAATATATCTATTTCTGAGAATAATTGATTTATTATTTATTCCGTTATCTTTTTATATGTTACAAAATCCCCCCCCCCCCTCTATTCAGCTGAAGAAGCATTTACTATAGTTGACTATCAATGGGCCTTATTCCGATAGAATATTCTTACCTTATCACCCCCAACCTAAGTCCCGAGCCTACGCTAATAATCGAATCAAGTCATATCTTAGCATAAGTACGTGTTACTAACTCTAAGTCTCTATATTATCCACTAATTATTGCCTCAGGAAGGGCCCATCCTGCCCATCTCTACTGTAAGTTTATACTTTCCCCAATTCCCCTCCTATCCAGGTTTTAGGCTTGATAACAGGTAACGGTTTCTATGCAGACAGCATTGTAGTATTTCCTGCCTAGCGTTCAGTAAATTATCTCTAGATGTCATGATGTGGTACGACTCTAATGCACATAGGTTGCATTTCTTCCTTTTGTTCGGTTTATATTTGCTAGCCCTCCCCAAAATGGACCATTTCAGTTCGAAAGGGTCTTACCTAGCAATGAGGTTTCTCACAAAACGGCCAATAGAAGTCTTAGGCCTATCTATGTCTTCCCTTTGGCCTCCCCTGAATGAACTCATGTGATTTCTGAATCTATCTTTGAACTCACCCCCGGTGGACCCGATATATGATCTCCTACTACTTTCTGTTATCACATCGCATTTGTAGACAATGCTTGAAACTCTACAGTTCCCCCCCCCCCCCCCCACCAGTGGACAGATGTTAGAAGCTCTGCAGTTACAGTTGTGTGCTGAGCCATTGCTGGATGTTCTACTACTACGCATATTTACAACGGTGGTTCCCACTGAACTGGTGTTACTGGGATCAACACCAGAAGAGAACATGGCATCCCTTGTTTTAGTTATCTTAGAATTATTATATCCTATGATGGATGCGGCTATATTTCTACAGGTTGAATAATTTTTTTTACAGTATTTTTTGTTAATGATTCCCCCCAATTTGCTATCCCTTAGAAAGTTTTTTTCCATTATGCTATAAAAAATCTTTGGGATATTAGTCTTAATATGCTGGCTATGGGGGGGGGGGGGGGGGGGGGGGTTGAACCATGTAGTGGTCCTTCTCCTATTTTTCTTCTTACCTCCCCCCACCCCGGATTTGAGTAGCATGTGTGTTCAATTCGTTACTTCCAAACCCTTATTCCAGACATTTAATTTCCCTGATGATCTGCCAAGCAAGTACCTACTTGGTAGTGAAACACGTGTAGGAAAAAACATTTTATTTGAATAAATAATATTTGTAAGAAAAAATATCTTTAATGGTGATCATTGGTGTCCTGAAAGGAATGCTTTGGTAAGCCTTCATAAAATCACATATAAATGCTCTGTACTCTGTAATCGAGTATCATCGAGCTTGTTTTTATTGGAACAACCCCGGTCTTCACTGAATGATCTATTTTATAAGTGAAAAATCTAAATTTATATATATAATAATAATAATAATAATAGAATTAATGATAAGTGAAGTATCGTTAAAGTGATCTATCGTGATAAAGTAAAGCTCAATACATTGAGTAGAGCAATCGATTTAAAGAAGGAAAGATGAAGATAAAAAATTACATAAAATTGATACAAATTTTATTACATCGAAAGTTCAGATGCAAGGAGTTACACTAATCCTTAAACCATGGTTTTTCAAAGATAAAACTCTTCTCGTCAGAGGATAAAATTCGGTAATGTGGTATTTATAATAAATAAATATTACCTGTTCCATTTCACTTTGAAAATTGAAGAAGAAATAACAGAAAAGTTTGGGGATAAAGAAATAAATGGCCAAGAGGGAAAATGGTAGCAGTATTGAGTAGCCATTGCCGAAGACAAAAGGGGGCGCTATGGTGCAGATAGCAAAATAGCAAAAGATTTGAAGAAAGTTTTTAAAAAAATTTTTTACAGGGTTTCAAATAAAAGGCAGAGGGTTAAAAAATATCTCACTATATATATATATATATATATATATATATATATATATATATAAGGTATGAAAATATATTTATGGCAATTAAGCTACACAGAGGCTTCAGCGTTTCATCCCCGTAGGAATTGTCAGACTACTACCTAGCTCTACTGACGTATTGAGCACTGTTGAAGTAAATACTGAAAATCGACACATAAAATGTCATAATGAGATATATATTTTTTATGTGGATACATGAAATAATATATATATATATATATATATATATATATATATATATGTCATCCACATACGGACTGTTTCGCTGTATCATAGCTCTTCATTGTGGCTAGACACAATACTCAACTATGTCTCTTTCCATATAGGCAATACGTAAATGATTTTCTTCATCAGTATATTTCAAAATTTATCAATTTTCAAACACTGGTAACATTATATTGACATACCATAGATCTTTGAAGAACAATTCCAAGTTAGGAGATAATTTCAAATAAATCATAGATTTCAACAGATTCTTTTCAAATAATATCAAATAAATCATAGATTTCAACAGATTTTTTTCAAATAATATCAAATAAATCATAGATTTCAACAGATTCTTTTAAAATAAATCATAAATTTCAACAGATTCTTTTCTAATAATATCACATAAATCATAGATTTCAACATTCTTTTCAAATAATATCAAATAAATCATAGATTTCAACATTCTTTTCAAATAATATCAAATAAATCATAGATTTCAACAGATTTTTTTCAAATAATAGCAAATAAATCATAGATTTCAACAGATTTTTTTCAAATAATATCAAATAAATCATAGATTTAAACAGATTCTTTTCAAATAATATCAAATAAATCATAGATTTCAACAGATTCTTTTCTAATAATATCAAATAAATCATAGATTTCAACAGATTCTTTTCAAATAATATCAAATAAATCATAGATTTAAACAGATTCTTTTCAAATAATATCAAATAAATCATAGATTTCAACAGATTCTTTTCAAATAATATCAAATAAATCATAGATTTAAACAGATTCTTTTCAAATAATATCAAATAAATCATAGATTTCAACAGATTCTTTTCTAATAATATCAAATAAATCATAGATTTCAACAGATTCTTTTCAAATAATATCAAATAAATCATAGATTTAAACAGATTCTTTTCAAATAATATCAAATAAATCATAGGTTTCAACAGATTCTTTTCAAATAATATCAAATAAATCATAGATTTCAACAGATTCTTTTCAAATAATATCAAATAAATCATAGATTTCAACAGATTCTTTTCAAATAATATCAAATAAATCATAGATTTCAACAGATTCTTTTCAAATAATATCAAATAAATCATAGATTTCAACAGATTCTTTTCAAATAATATCAAATAAATCATAGATTTCAACAGATTCTTTTCAAATAATATCAAATAAATCATAGATTTAAACAGATTCTTTTCAAATAATATCAAATAAATCATAGATTTCAACAGATTCTTTTCTAATAATATCAAATAAATCATAGATTTCAACAGATTCTTTTCAAATAATATCAAATAAATCATAGATTTAAACAGATTCTTTTCAAATAATATCAAATAAATCATAGGTTTCAACAGATTCTTTTCTAATAATATCAATTAAATCATAGATTTCAACAGATTCTTTTCTAATAATATCAAATAAATCATAGATTTCAACATTCTTGTCAAATAATATCAAATAAATCATAGATTTCAACAGATTCTTGTCAAATAATATCAAATAAATCATAGATTTGAACAGATTCTTTTCAAATAATATAGATAAAAAAAGTTCAAACAAACTTCTTTAGTAAAACAGTTTTTATTTTTGAAAATCTTTTTTCTTTCAACCAATATTTTATTTAAAACAAGTCTTAAACTCCAACAAAATCCAATCCTGCTTAATTAGTGTCTATTGACTATGGATCAAATTTAATTAAAAGCTGAAATATTTGTATCTTCAAAAGGGACCTTGCGCACATATTATGCCTCCTAAAACCCTTTAAAATACTTCAACTAGCACGTGAAAAAATTGAAATGACTTTGAATATCTCAATAATGGCATACATCGAAAGAGCTTGATAATCTAAGAAAGAATCAATAAAATTTACCATATAAATGTATTTTTGTGCAAGGAATAAGAATATGGCACTGAAAATCCCCAGAAATTAATGGTTTCCAAGTAATCTGTAGTAATTACACATAAACATGCTGCAATACCTTAAAAATACCATGTATCCATTTACAAAGAAAAAAGAAGTTAGAGAACTCAAAATTGAATTCACTAGACCAACCCGACAATCTGCCAAATCCCATCCGTTCACTGGAGGTCCCCAGATGCCGAAGAGCTTTCTACTCTAAAAGCTTCTTTCCTCATGCTGCTGGACTCTGGAACTCCCTCCCTGCTCCCTGTTTTCCTGACGGTACTGACATGCAGAAATTTAAAACTAATGTAAACAGACATCTCGCTGCACAGCTCCCAATTTAGGTTGACCCCTCACAAAAAAAAACTCTCACCCTTTTTCTTAGTGGCGTACTGCCTTGTTTGGGGTGAACTATGTTAAAAAAAAAAAAATTTTAAATGCATTTTATGTACAAGAAACTGAAATCTAATGCTGGGATTGTCTTAAAATGAATACATTACAAGATTACCTAAATATTTTGCATGAATTTTACATTCTGCACAATTCTATTTCAAGATTTCTAAAACTAAGGCTTAACTTTCATAATTGGTTAATTTCGAAATGTTAAGACTTAGATTTTGAACATCAAATTACTTTTACATATGCAAACATAAGCAAATGATAGTGTTGGGGCAGGCCCCCACTTTAAGTCTTTCACATTCTTTACTAAAATTGACTTTTTTTTACATTTTCATTTTTCTAATTGCTCAATTCAATAAGCTCACACGATAAAATAAATATAGAAATACATAACTTTAACCTATATTATTTATAACTACATAACATTTTATAGTGAAAGTCTGAGTCATTATGTAAAAAAAAAAATTTTTTTACATTTTCATTTTTCTAATTGCTCAATTCAATAAGCTCACACGATAAAATAAATATAGAAATACATAACTTTAACCTATATTATTTATAACTACATAACATTTTATAGTGAAAGTTAGTGGTAGGGTTAAGTAATTTGATAATAATCAGAGTTGCATCGAAAAATCTTTATTCTGATTCCTACTCTTAGAAATTCTAAGGAATCTGACTCCTTCCGGCTCCACAACCCTTGTTTGAATCTGTATTAAAACTATGGCAGCACAAAATGCTCACTATATTTGACATTCAGATCCACAAAGCATCAAAAATAAGGTTTACAAAACCCCCTAAACATCAAAATAGTGAGCGTTTTATGCTGCCTGAGTTTTAACAACATGGCTCCACACATAATCTTATCATGTAATAATTAAAATCAAATCAAAACTACTTATGTTTTTTTAATTTTTGAGATGAGAATTGATAATATATATTTTTTGGATTGTTTGGACTACTGTTCTCATCTTGGGTGTTATTCCTACAACGTTTTTGCCAATGTAAACTCCCTCCGACCTTCTTACTGCACCCCATAGACTGGTATTGTCTTGGCCTTCAGGGCTTGATTTACGCCGGTCTATGGGACAGTCCTGTGCAGTTCTAGGAAGTCCACCCTCCCAAGTTTATTGCTTACTGCCTGAGGCGCCCCTACCGGGGAATGCCGACGGGGCTGCCCAGGCAATTTTTAAATGGCCAGAGTGCTCACCTCTCGGGCACTGGCTTTTCTAATCCCACTTTCCTGACCTTGTGTCACATCTTACCTTGTGGGGGTAGATAAATCTCTTCTTCAGGTGTATCTTGACAATGGCTCTCATTAGCGAATGGTGAAATGTTTTTGTTCTTTTTTTAAAACAAGCGATAGTCGTTATAATTCAAAACGTGCGATGCGTTTATGAAACAGAGCGTTGAGTCGTTTCCAATCCTCATCTCAAAAAATTTAGAAACTTTATATCAAATTGGTACGAACCCGAATTAATACGAAAATGAAAACGACTCAACACTCTTTCCATTTCATAAACGCATCGCACGTTTTGAATTATGACGACTATGGCTTATTGGAAAAAGGAACAAAAATATTCTTTCGACCATTCCTCAACAAGACCCATTGTCAAGATACACCTTAAGAAGTTCGGAGGTTACATCGGCCGAAACGTTGTGAGAATAACACCCAAGATGAGAACAGTAGTCCAAACAATCAAAATAGTACTTATGCTTTATCGACAAGCACCGAGATTCTAATAGTATATTTAAAAATAACTTATTTTCTATTAAAATGTACTTAATTACGTTTTGTTTTTCATTGACTTGTACGTTTAATGGGCCGAAAAGAAATAAGATAACAAGGACGTAGAGTTAACAAGAGTATGTATTTACAGAAAGTACAGAAGTAATGGGTTGTCAGAGACTGCTTTTAGAATGGTTGTCGCGACTCTCTCTCTGTTACCTCTGATGCTATTCATAGTGTCGGGAATAGTCCATGTAGTGATGCAATAGGGTAGATCAACACGATGAATATGTAATACATAATATATTATTTCTGATCACACGACAGAAAATAGTGTCAAACAGATTATGATCAATGTCTTCGTTGAATATCTGCCGAGCATTAATGTCTAATATGCGACATAATAACGTTGACACACCGGTTCCCGGTAGATCACCGAAGTTAAGCGACGTTGAGTCTGGTCAATACTAAATGGGTGACTATTTGTGAATACCAGGTGCTGTATGTGATCTTCGCTTATCTCAGAATTTTTTCCAGTCGTACTGGACGCCTCATTGCCATTGGGTTCAAATAATACCGATTCAGGAAAAGAGTAGTTTTGGATTGTGCAACCCTTGCTTCACAATTACACGCGCAGTTACCATTACAGGGGGTGTCCATTGTCTCTCCAAATTGAACGGTGGCCATGACATAATATATTTAGTACATAATATTTACAGTGCTCTCTTCTGTATATGTTGGAATTTGTTAAAGCCCCCCTCACTGATTGGCTGTTGCCATGTCCCTTAAGGGCCTCACGGATTGGCTGTCAGGCATTGCAACCCCTTTTTAGTATAGGTGTCACGTGAGCCATCCCTTAAAAACCCTTGTATACGGCTTCCCGTCCTCTTTTTCAACGACTCCACTCCAGTCAACAACACATCGGGCGGTCTTCTCAGTGATACAGCCCACGACGGCATCACAGAGAATGACCTCCCGCCGATACCAGAACTCTAAAACAGATAAGTTCTCGCGAACCACGTTTTCGCAAACCATCCGCTCTTCCATCCTCTCTATGATTTACCAATGCCTAAATGAACTTTTGAAACTGTAAATACTCAATCCAACTTTCTCTTTCTTACTAAATTGATATGAAATTACACCCTTGTGTTTTGTGTTCCTTCTTCAGACTTTCGTCCTATACATATCTTTGATGATTTTATCTGCACCTGGTTACCCCATTCTCACGTGGGAGAATTGAACTTTATTTCAGGATTATTTTAATCCCAACATATAAGATATTAACTTGATCACGACGACGACGGCTTTTTGTTTTTTCTGTGATTTATATTATTTCAATTGAATTGTGTTGACTGTCACTAAGTTATCTGTTTGAAGAATCAACCTTTGCCGTTTCACTTCCACAAATGAATGTCTTCTTTTCTTTCAGGTTATCAAAACATGTACGCAGCAAGACGATGTATTTCTTGTGGCCACTTACTCTCGGAAAGTCCTTGATCAAACAGGAGATGGACATTTCTCGCCGATTGCTGGTTACCATCCAGGTCAGGATTTGGTCCTCATCATGGACACAGCCCGTTTTAAATACCCGCCCCATTGGGTGAAACTGCCTCATCTTTTAGAAGCGATGAATGCCCTTGATAAAGATACAGGTTGGTGGATTATTTTATTTGTTATCTTTTTTATTTCATGGTTGAAATTGAAGTAAAATAAATAAATAAAACTTTGGTGCTGCTTTCGTTTCACAATGACGTGAAAATATTTAAAGAAATGTATAAACTTTTTTATGTACTTACGTGTTAACTGAAATAAGATTTGACTGAAAAATGACACAAATTCATCCAGTATTTGCTATAAAGAAAAAAATATTAAAGATCTTTTTGACAAAAACAATCCCACATCTTACTTTCATGCTTCAAAAAAATCGGACTCTACCAAAGAATTAAAAAAAAACAAAAAAAACTTTACATATATAAAAATAAAAATAAAAAGTCGAAACCCCCAAATTTCCATAAATATTCGGCATAAAATAACCCTAAGTTTTGACATGCTGTTAAAACTATAAAAATATAAATGTATTAAACAAAGCTTTTTAGGGCATGTTACCAATTAAAAAATGAAATCGTCCTACCCATAAAATACCATTCAACAACTTGATTCGGCATTAAATGACCCAAAGACGGTTGATATGCCGTAAAACAAACCCCCCCAAAAAAAAAAATCATCCAGTATTTATTAAATTATAAGAAAAAGAAGAAAAAAATGATTTTACGTATCGCTGGACATTTTGTAACCAGTTCAGCCTACTGTTAGGCAAGGGAGATAACTTGGCGACCCATGATAAAATCTGGTGATTGGTAGATTACAAAATGGCGGCTGACTGATAAAATCGTTTTTTATTTTTAATTTAATAAATACTGGATGAATTTGCGTAATATTTGGTGTACAGTCTTCTTTTCAGCTACCACGTAAGTACATAACAAAGTTTATGTATTTCTTTAGCTATTTTTAAGAGACGGCTAACATGTCATTGTGAAACAGAAGAAGCACCAAAAAATTTAATTACGAAGTTAAATCCACCAGAAGGCATTTCGGTTTATTCATAAACAAGTCATTTTAATCTTTTGTTAATAGTTGAAAAATAAGAATAAATTACTTGGTTTTGTAAACCTTGTAATTTAGGCTTACTCAATAATATTTGTAAAGAAAAATGGATAAAATATCAGCGGAAACTTTTAACAAATTTATTACAACTGAACACAATATAAAATAATGAGTTAATTGCCGCTGTAACGCAAGATGAAATATACACAGTTTCAAGACGTCGGTCTGTTTACTCTTCCTCCAGGCAAGACTCCATCGACAAGGGCGATAACTCCGAAATGGTCCAAGGGAGATAATTGCGTTTTCTTTAGTTGTCCTAACACTTGGAGTTTTTAAAGCATTTAAACTGTTGAATAGAAAGTCATTTCTGGCTTTAAAATTCTTAGCAAATCCTCATGTATTAAAAGATTTACAGTTTTGGAAGCTATTTACAGCCAATAATTTTATAAAACAACATTACCATAAGAAAATTAGTTATAGTTTTATAACAATTTGGTTCAGTTAATTTAATAAATACTGGATGAATTTGCGTAATATTTGGTATACAGTCTTCTTTTCAGCTACCACGTAAGTACATAACAAAATTTATATATTTCTTAAGCTATTTTTGTTTTAAGAGAGGCCTAACATGTCATTGTGAAATGTAAAAAGCACCAAAACTTTAAAAAACTGTCACCCAAGAGAAGAGTCTATCAGGCATGTGTACGCAGTGTGATGATCTATGGAAGTGAAACTTGGCCGTTGAGGGTTGAGAACATGCGTTGCATATGAGAATGATACAATGGATGTGTAGTGTGAGTCTTAAAGACAGGCTTAGATCTGATGACCTCAGAGGAAGATTAAATCTGAACAGTATAGGGAAATTTTATTTATCCTTAAAATTTTACAAAAAAAGTTCATGGTATAAGGAAATGTGTGCAGAACAGGAGACTTTGATGGTATGGCTACATTGAAAGAATGGATAAGAGTTCTTGGGTCAGTAGATGTAGAACAGTTAAGGTAGCAGGTCCAGTTCACAGAGAAAGGCCAAGCAAAACATAGGAAGAAGTGATAAAAATGGACTTGAGAGATAAATAAAGACCTGTCCAAAGATAGGTTCGTTTGGAAGTCAATTTCTCAAAGCCGTCCAAGACATGCCAGAATTTAAAACTGACATTAAACCGATGATGATGATGATGATTATTATACAGGATGGGGCAAAATGATCCAAACCATTTGTATAGTTGAATAAAAGAAAATTAGAATAGATAATGAAAAATTATTTTTATTTCCCGAATGTGCATATAATGCCATTTTGTTTTATATCGTTTGAATAATGAGAAAAGTATTTTTGTTGCTCATATAGATGAGTGCACATATGAAAAAACGCAGTTGCACAGGTAAAAATCGCAGTTCCAAATAAATCAACCCGAGTACTCTTTGATATAGGTATTGTCATGTTTCGTACCCGGCCCCTCTTTCCATCAGGGAGAGATTCATCCCTTCACCGCTTTTTCTCTTTGTTTACGTCTCATTCTCGCTACGACATGTTTCTTTTCGTCTTTCTTTTTCTTCATTCCTTTTTTATTCTGCGTTATCCTATGCGGATTTTAACTAGCTTTATCCTACTTTAATTCTTCATTTTCGATTTATTTATTCTAATAACAATTATCACCCACTCTCGTCAGCGTGACTTGCTAGAGACTTGTTCTTTTGACGGTTTTTTCAACCGTCGCCTTTTTCCTGCAGTTCGTTAAACGAAACACACGGGCGCTTCGCTCCGCAGATTTTTCCACCCCGCTAACATAACTTGATTTTTTACCTGTTTCATATGGAATAAAGGTTTTTTCTTAAATGGAATTCGTTTGTTTTTGTTGCTTCCTTTATCTCCGTGTGATTCCGAGTAAACTGGCTGTCTAGGAAAGATGATAATTACCATTTTGACGATGGCAGCGCACGGGTATATACACCAAAAAATATCGAGTAAAATTTTAATTAAAATAAAAAAAATTAGTCTTATATCATATATTTATCTGCCATTGATTCAAGCGAAAAACACGCAAATCAGGGGACCTAACTCAGTCTGTCATATTAACAAGTAATAAATCCGTGGCCATCACCTAAATACGATAAAACTGATTTTTATTTTTTAGTAAATTTATATTTGATTATTTTTCATGATTTTTGGTAAGGATACTTATTTCTGCCTTATGCGGAAGTATAAACAATAGTTTTTATTTGGAAATGCGTTTTTCACATGTGTCCTTATCTACATAAGCACCCTATTTTTATTTTCAAAATGATGTTACAATGAAAGCACGATGCTGGCGTTTCGTTTTCAATCCATATGGATAACCTGAGACGAAATAAAACAAAATGACATTGTATTTACATTTAGAAAATAGAATACTTTGTTCATTGTTCAAGCAACATAAAACAAAATGACATATGTACATTTGAAAAATAAAAATACGTTTGGTGCTTCTGCTGTTTAGGCACGACATAAAAATATTTAAAGAAATGTATAAACTTTGTTAGCTGAAAATAAGGTTGTACTGAGAAAATTACGCAAATTCATCCAGTATTTATTAAATTATAAGAAAAAGAAGAAAAAACGATTTTACGTATTATTAGACATTTGTAACAAGGGAGATAACTATATATTTTTTTGCCAATTTAGATAACTAAAATCAAAAAATATAAGTTATCTCCCTTGTTCCTTGACGATCCATAATAAAATCGGGCGATTGAAATATACAGGGTGGGCCAAAATAAGGGTCCTATCTTTAAATTTGAATAACTTGAATTTGAATAACTTCCACAAAATAAAAGTTAAACTCACCAAACTTTATGTGTGTGTAGACGACCCTTCCGAGATTTTTTGAAATAAACAAAACAAATTTTAGCCGAAAAACACTTCTTAAAACTTACAAAAACTAAAGTATTGTTTTTTACACTGTTTTGAGTTTTTTAAGCAAAAATAATGTTTTCTAAATGAGGGTACGTTCCTTAGGGCTAATACGACTCATGCTTGCTTCGGAAGGGGTCCTTTACTTATTCTAAAAAAAAAAAAAAAAAAAAATCAATAAATAAAAAAAGTTATGAATTTTTAAAAATAGGACCCTTATTTTTGCCCACCCTGTACAAAATGTCGGACCCGCTAAAAATCGTTTTTATTTTTAATTTGATAAATACTGGATGAATTTGCGTAATTTTTGATGTACAGTCTTCTATTAAGCTATCACATAAGTACAAAACAAAGTTTATACATTTCTTTAGCTTTTTATTTTTAATAGATGTCATACCTAAACAGCAGAAGAACCTGTTGCAGGGTGGCACCGACCGTCCGACCGACCAAACCAGTTGGGGTTAGGTGGTTGATCGTTCAATCGCCCCCCCCCACAACTAAGAAAAGGTGTGGACACAGGCAAAGAATAACGGCAATGGTAAAGAAGAGAATTGCAAACAACTGGTGAACAGTTTCAAAAAAGGTATTGTTTATTTACCATAAGGAAATGGTAACATTAAGAAGTGAATTGAGATTTGTGATGACGTCACTTAATCAGGAGAGACCGGGCAGGATGGAGTGACGTAACTGGTGGCAGCAAATTGGACCGAAAAGGAGTGGTGTCGTTGGTGAGAGTTGACAGGCACATTTGTGGTTTGCTGGCTGGGAAAGAAAGAAAGTAGTTGTCGGATTAGCCCTGATAAAGGCTGTTTAAATAAATATCGCAGTAGTTTGTAGCCCTGATAAGGGATGTTGGAAACGCAGGTGCAGGAGAGTGCTGGCACAGGAGTTCAGGACTGCAGGATACTGGTGCAGGAGAGTGCTGGTGTAGGAGTTGAGAGCTGCAAGGTGTTGATGCAGGAGCCAGAACTGCAGGGTGCTAGTGCAGGAGTTCAGACTGCGAGTGCAGGAACTCAGGACTGCAGGTGCAGGAGTTGCGACTGGTGTGTGCAGGAACTCAGAACTGCAAGGTGCTGGTGCAGGAGTTGCGACTGCTGTGTGCAGGAACTCAGACTGCCGGCGACTGGTCCATCAATGGACCAAGTCGGACGTGGGGACCTCCTGACCCCCGGACTGAACTGAAAATTTCAGCGAGGAGCTAGAGATCTCATGAACGTTATGTCAAGTTACTTTCGTCGGTCCTGTGAAAGGGATTAATTTTTGACAAATAAATTCCAACGAGATCTCTCACCTATTAACCTGGCCGACAGGCGCCGTAAATGTATTAGTACGGTTATCTGCATAGTTGCCGAAACGCTTGTGTACCCCTTGAAGAAAGATTAAGAAAAATATTCGCCGGCCGATTTTTGCTGAATCATTGTTTACAAAAATGGCGATTAAAAATTGGGTTTTTCCAATCTTCTAAAAATAACGTTAAAGCACAGAGAGTAGCCAGTACATTTCCATGGTTAAGAGAAAACAGCTGCTGCTGCCGATGTCCCGATCATGGCAAAAACAAACAGTTTTTCCAAGATGGCGTCTTTTTAAAAATGTAAACAACGTCGCGGTGTTGTTGAACCGCGACACACCATACGTTTTTCATTATTTAATCTAATGTGCTTTTATATCAAACCCTACAAATGTGCCGGATCATTTTGCCCCACCCTGTATATTATCTTCATCATCTGACACACATTGTCGTAGCCTTCAATAATAATACTTTATTTAATATGCACAATGCTTAAAAAAAACACTCTTAAAAAATGTTGAAGCTGTTCAACTTCCACGTTTAGAGCATATTCCTCCAGATAAAAATGTGTTGTTTTTTTTTAAATTTTTCTTTTTAATTTTTCTTCTATGTGTTTTTTTCTTTTTGTTTTGTTATTTAGGTTTGCCTCGAGGTTATATAATGCTGCGCCGCAAAGAGAATTCTAGTCCGCTCCTTTTGTTCCGAATTTCATCGGCTCTCACCTTAATGCTTCATTCACAACTACCGGCAGACATTTTGTTATTTTTGAAAAAGTGGCAGGATTTCTTGCGTGAGAAAATTGAACGCGAACAAGCGACGGAAGTCACCATTATCAACGCAGTCCAAAAGTTGTTGTCATTCACCGCAGAGCTAAGTCCGCAGCATAAACTTCTGGAGTTTCACATTTTAAAAGAGGATTGTCCTTGCGACCTGATTGAAGAATACAAGGAATATGGTTGTGCCATGCAAAAATTGTTGCAGGAATTGGAGGCTACTAAATTATTCCTCCTTGTTAGAGACATTATGAAACTAAAAAAAGATGGTGAGTAGAAATTTGGTTTCAGCGAGGAATACTTTTTCTTTGTAATAGAAGCACAAAAGAACCGTAATACTTGACTTTTTCTATTAAACTTTAATTTTACTCAAAAATTATTTCCTAATCAACAGTTTAAAGGCTTCAAAATCATTTTTAAAAGTTTTGCAGTCACAAAGTTAACACTATGCCAGCCGTTGTGATCTCTTAATAGCTCGGGTTCCACCTTGTTCCCCCTTTTAAAACATTCACAGCAAGTACTCGCTTTTCTATCACAACGAAAAATAACTTCCCTTTCTTTTTCCGTAAGCCTAACATCAGGCAAAAAATTTTCACAAACTTCTCGTCTGTGGAACACATTTCCACAGGACTGCTTCCCTGCAGATTATAACATAGTCGTCTTTAAATCCAATGTCATACACCCTTCCCACAAGTAATCAAACTTAGTTCATTCCGTTAATCACCCTCAATCCTCTCATGAGGTTCTTCATCTTTCAATGAGCAAGCACTCCATCTCATAAACTCTTATACTAAAGTGGCCTTTGACCTTGATAAGTGGTGACTCATTAGTGAAAAACAAAAGAAAAAAAAGGGATAAAAAATGTCGGGCATCTGTTTATTTTGTGACTGAAAAAATTGAAAGCGATTTTGAAGTCTTTAAAATGGCAATTAGGAAGTCATTTTTGGCGTAGAATGAACGTTTAGAAGCAAAAAACTAAAAACAAACTTTGTTGTTCATTTGTGCTCCTAAATCAAGAACAGTATTTAAGAAGTTATCATTTCTAATTTGTAGAAAATGTCTGAAAAGAGATTGATTTTTGATTTTGTTATAACAAAGACGTTTGACTCTAAATGTTCGGTCATTTCAAAAAGATCTTTTTAAACAAATTCAATTTTTTTCAGAAAATGTTATTCCTACAAAAAATGATACATTTATTTTCTTTTAAAATTTTATTTGATGTTAAATTTATTTAAAGGTTTTCCATAATTTTCAACATTTTTATTTGATAAAAATTCCAAATTTATGATCGTTTTCCTTGTTTCGGAATTTTTAAGATGAGAATTGAAAATTTGGATTATTCAGATAACTATTCAAGAATCTTCATGAACTGAACACTTTACTTAATCCATGGGGGTAAATTATTCTTGTTTCGTCAGCCATGATCAGGTAGAAGTCTTAAATAAGTAATGTTTATTTTGTTCTTAGTATTGCCTGTAGTGAGGATTGAACCTTCAACCTCCAAAAGACTATCACTTAGAACTGATTTTCACTTAAAACCTTTAGCCTTTGGGCCATATGTTCATGTGGAGGTTACAACGGCTGAAACGTTGTGAGCATAACATTCAAGATAAGAATAGTAGTCTGATTAATCTAAATAATACAAATTTTCCGACTTTTTTCAAAACTTGTTTTGTCAACAAAGCAAAAAAGACGTTTTTAATTGGACACAGAATTTGGACACAATTTGGTACGATTGAAACAAGCCCCAAACCTAAAAACTATTCATTAACTCTAGCCGACAATATTGTCTTTTAGTCATGAAATTATTCTGATGTGGGTATAGGCAACCTTTTAGTACCTGCAGTCATCATAAGATATTGCTTATCATAAATTGGACCCCAAATAACTGAAATCGTAAAAATGTGACCAAGTGGTTAGAGCAGGAATGTTCTGATCACTAAGAACCAGGTTCGATCCCATCCAGTGCCCACAATAGCATTTGATCGTTTGACTTTGACTTACTTGACTTATGTGCATACTCCAGCTGGGGGAATTTCTTTCACTTAGAAGATACCGGCTTCCTGACCTAAAGTCCATCAAACATTGATGTTATTGTTTTTTTCTTTTCCTTTTGCAAAACTCAATCATGTTCCTCTACAAAACAACCAAATCAAACCAAACACCATGAATAAATAATTGAAGATATAAAGAATTTAAAGCATAAAAACTTTTACCAAAATGACTGGATTCGGCATTAAATAACCCGAAAGGGGTTGATATGCCGTAAAACGAAACAACCAATCTCTCTCTTAGCTGGTGAGATTTCAAGGAGAAAGGACACATGGGTCCAGCATGCACGGTGTGACTATTCATCTATCTATCTGCCTCTCTCTCTCTCTCTCTCAAACAAGTTGTCTCTCTGAGGTTTTTCTGTGACTATCCTTTTAAATAAACCTTTTATAAAAATACCAGTGTCCGAGTGATTGTATTCAACAGATGATCAGCAACCTGGGTTACGACGATGACACGGATGTATAAAGGTTTTATACACGCTCGCTAAGTGAAAGTGCAACATTACGCCTTTTATGTGATAAGCAAACTCTTATTTTTTCATCATTGCATTTAATATTTTTACATTTAGAGCGGGATTTGTTTAAAATAAAAAAAATCTTCTGTTAAAAAAAATCCATAAATTAATCCTGCGTTCAATCTTTCTTAAAAACAAAACCAGGATTACGAAGTTGGAGGTTTTGGAAAGAGTCAGTCATACTTGTAAGAATGCTAGGAGTCGAATCTTTTAATCTCTGAAGAATCAACAGATAGTCTAAATATTGGAAGACTTTAAAATAAGGAGTCTGAATTTTTGGAATCCCTAGAAGTCGGGGTCTGAATTTTTGGAATCCCTAGAAGTCGGGGTCTGAATTTTTGGAATCCCTAGAAGTCGGGGTCTGAATTTTTGGAATCCCTAGAAGTCGGGGTCTGAATTTTTGGAATCCCTAGAAGTCGGGGTCTGAATTTTTGGAATCCCTAGAAGTCGGGGTCTGAATTTTTGGAATCCCTAGAAGTCGGGGTCTGAATTTTTGGAATCCCTAGAAGTCGGGGTCTGAATTTTTGGAATCCCTAGAAGTCGGGGTCTGAATTTTTGGAATCCCTAGAAGTCGGGGTCTGAATTTTTGGAATCCCTAGAAGTCGGGGTCTGAATTTTTGGAATCCCTAGAAGTCGGGGTCTGAATTTTTGGAATCCCTAGAAGTCGGGGTCTGAATTTTTGGAATCCCTAGAAGTCGGGGTCTGAATTTTTGGAATCCCTAGAAGTCGGGGTCTGAATTTTTGGAATCCCTAGAAGTCGGGGTCTGAATTTTTGGAATCGGCAGAGCAGACTTTATACCTTTCGACTTCATAACCCTAAATAAAACCTGAGCTGTGTATGGGAACTTTTCAGGGTGCAGCAGTTAAACATTGCTATAAAGTGTCAATTTCCACACTGAGAAAGTGGTTAGAAAGAAGAAAAAGTAGAATTAAAAAAAAACTGAAGAGGACCAGGTGTTCCAACAACCAAATACAAGAGCAGATGTTTTTACCAATCATTCTCTCTCGCACTAAAGCAACATTTATTTAATCCAGATCCGCCTTCATTTCTTTTCGTCTTCTTCGTAAACTCTACTCACTTAATGGAATTTTTGGTAAAGCTCATATGTTATTACAAATATATTTGTAGTGTCTCTGTCTATTCTCTCTGTCCGGGGATACAATTGAAAACAAAGCCCTATACCAAGATCAAACACAGCTTAACTTAAAGATTTTACAAATAAATCAATGGTGACATTAATTTTGTATTGGTGGTTTTTAAAATGTGGGTTCAGGGCTGGGGGTAGGAGTATATAAGGATTCTCATTCATTCTCAAGCAACATTGAATGTGTTTGCGAGTTATGAATGTTAACCTATGTCCCTTTTCTTTGAACTGCACATTTGTTTCTAGATTGAACACACAATCCCAAAATTGATCTTTCTATCTAGGTTTGACCCACAACCCCAAATTTATCTTTCTATCTAGGTTTGACCCACAACCCCAAATTTATCTTTCTATCTAGGTTTAACCCACAACACCAAAATTGATCTTTCTATCTAGGTTTAACCCACAACACCAAAATTGATCTTTCTATCTAGGTTTACTTCACAACCCCAAAATTGATCTTTGTATCTAGGTTTGATCCACAACACCAAAACTAATCTTTCTAGGTTTGATCCTCAACAACAAAATTAATTCTTCTAGGTTTTACCCTTGACTCCAAAATTGATCTTTTCAAAATTGTCTTTTGAACTCAAATAATTTGGAAGGAAGTGACTAGTTTACTAACTTGGCCAAAATATAGTATATGTTCTAATACTAAACTTTATCAGTTAGTGAAGGAGTAATCCTTCTAGACTGAGGCAATTTTTATATTTGTTCCAGTCCAGAATACTCTTTTTTAGAGAGCTGGATTTTCCCCACTTTAAAACCTACCTTGTATCTAATTCTGCCCTGAGGAGGCAAATAAATAAAACAAGTTTGACACCCAAACCTTTTCAAAAACATTTGCAAATTTTAGTTTATTAATATTTTTTCTTCTAAGTTTAAATGGCTTTGAAATGGAAACCTTATTTTAAATTTCTTTTTAAAGATTGTGAACATTTAAAAAAAATTTTTTTTTTTTACTATTTTCAGCTGAAAAACAAATGGCCAAATCCTTATGCCAGACATGTCGAAAGCTGTCAACTTTTGACGACACGCAAGAGCCGACGGCCCAAATCGTGCATGATGCCCACTTGATTACAATGCTACTCTTCAGCTGGCCGTTATGTTCGATCACCGAGCGAAGGACGTTAGATGACCAGCGTTATTTACCTATGAACAAAGTCCTGCATGACTATGTCGAGCAAGAATTAACATCCGGCCTACTCAAAACAGAAGTGACCGGACTCTCACGGCAGCTGTTGGTCATTTTAAGACTCTATACAAAGCAACAAACAAAAACAGAGAATTGAGTGACATATATTTTTTTATTTTCCAAGAAGACAATTACACCAGGTCGGGGGGGGGGGGGGGGTATTTTATAAATTGTTGTCACTGCTGTTCTACAATCTAGTGCCGCCCAGTTGTTTTGTCGCAATTGTTACCTATGTTACTCGGGACAATGAGGGTTACATACTGGTACTTGTCCCTTCTCTAAGTAATACACACCGGGTTGTATTGGCTTAAATGCAGGGCCGGATTATGACTTTTTGGGACCTCTAGGCTAATTGAAATAATGGAACCCCCCTCCCCTTCTGACTGGGCCACTCTCTAACTTTTCAATGTTTTTTTTACTTGTCATATATTTTAACGACCTTTTCATATATTTTAACGACCTGCTTATTTGGTTTGCAATACTGGTATTTCTTCAAGAATAATTTTTATTGCCAATAAAAATTATTCTTGAAGAAATACCAGTATTGCAAACCAAATAAGCACATATTTCAAGAACACAATCAAAATATTATGAAGCTATTTATTCAGCAATGCGGAGACTCCATATTTAGGCCTTCAAGTTTGTGGGATCCGTCTGCAGCCTATACTACCTTATAGTATAATCCGGCCCTGATTATATGGTACCAACAGCCTGATATTAGGGGTGGGACGTAATGGGTGAACGTTTCAGATTCATGCGAGTAGTATTTTTTTGTGTTCATTTATACATAAATAACACTAAACAATCAAACATTTTGAAAATTTTGCAAAATTCAGAAGGTGCAGGACAAAAATAGCCGTTAGGGCTCCACGGGACTCAAAATCCATCATTTTTCGGTGAAAAAGTGGTTTCATGCGACATTGCAGGTCCTAAAACATCCTCAAAAGCTATGAATGGATATAGATGGTTAAATCTGATATAGTACTTTAATTTAGGACCATTTTCAGGCTGTGAAAGGGTTTTCATGAATGTAAAATAGCCAAAAACTAGTGGCTGCACCTTCTGAATTTTGCAAAATTTTCAAAATGTTTGATTGTTTAGTGTTATTTATGTATAAATGAACACAAAAAAAATACTACTCGCATGAATCTGAAATTTTCACCCATTACGTCCCACCCCTACTGATATGATGTTTTCTTTGTGATTTGCCCCAGGATGAGGAGAACTGTGGGTATAGAAAGTGAAGTTCAACTGTCTCAGCCCAAATCGGAACTCAATTCACAATTTCTCGGCCACACCCATAAACCATCATGAAAATTCCATTATTTAAGCAAAAATTAACTTATCAAATTTATTTTCTGATTTTCTTTTTTTTCTTTTTTTTTTTACTTGAAATTTGTGAATTTATTCAAAGCTTTAATTTGACATTTTTAGTGAAAAAGACCAAGTTCTTTTTAATACAATAGCAAATTCTGTTTTTATTTTTTGATTTAAATGAAATTTTATTCGGAATTATCGACTGAAAAAATAATTTTATCAAATCGAAAAAATATATTTTTGTTTCACGTTTCACTTGATTTTAAGTTGATCAAAGCAAGACTTGAAGAAAAATTGTATTCTCCGGAATCAATGAACGAAACCTCGAAATTCAGATTTGATTCTCAGATTTTATCATTTTTCTAAACCTAAACTTTAAATTTTAAATTAATTTTAAATAGATAACAAATATAAAGAAAAAGAAAATTAATTTTAAATAATTCGATAAATATTTTCATCCCTAGAAAAAAGTGTTTTTCTTATAACAGGACATAAATTATTTAACTTTATTTTTTGAATAGGCTCAGCAACAAAAAATGTTATAAATAATTATTCAGCTTATCTAAACATTTTATGGCAGTTTCATGTATATACGTTCATTGGAAATCTTGGTATTCTTAGATGTATTGCGTCACGTGGTTGCCATCTTTAATTGCCACCTTGCGTGTTCATCGGCCAAAATGTTAACAACAATAAATGACAGTTCATGACTTTATTAAACTCTGAACAGGGTAAACATTTTCCTGAATCATGGCACACAATTACCATTAATATGTGCCCAAATTTTCAACTTCTTTGGGTCAGGAGGATTGTGCCTTATGGCACGCGAAACGTCCATTCTTGCTGTTCCCTCTCCTTTCTCACTGGTTATGTCACAGCCATATCAGACTTGCCCTCATCCATCAAGATACAACATGCTTTACTTACACTTTTTCAAAACTTTATAACAAGTTAAAATAATTTAATTCTAATATTTCTTAAAATGGCGTAATTTAACACCACGACTCATGCTACTAACCCTTGTTGTCGACGGCTGCCTTGAAAAGGGTCGACTGAAAGGATGTCGTGGTAGTTTTTGTTTTTTTCTGTCCCCTTTTTTTTTATTGTTTTAAAACATTTCTATAGGGAAAAAAAGTTCTGAAGTGATTCTTATGATTTTCTGTTTTATAATTTTAGAAAAAGACTAACTTTACCATCGATAATAATGGCAGCGCGTCCAATATTATTTGATTGTCTATTAAAATTTTGTATCTACAAAAATCTATTTAAATATTTGAGGACAAGGTATGATGTAACTATTATAAAGAGATTAAATGAAGTCATTGGATTGAGGGTGAAGACTATTTCTCTTGAATCCAAAGTGTCTTTTTTACGGGGTTGTTTAGCGAATCACGTCTTACCAGGGTATATCTCTAGACGTGTCTTGAAAGTAAAAGCTAACAATGCAGTGAATGTCGAACGTGCTTTTTTAAAAGATGAAATTGTCCATTTATCTGCAGTTTTGGTTTCAGTCAAAGGCACATATTGGTCGGTTTTGCCATTTTTTTTGACAAAATACGATTCTCCAGATATATTTCATCTGGTGATATTTCGAAGAAAGTCGGACGTACCCCGAAATTTTAAAGCATTTTGAGTTTTCTTATTAATAGGAAATTTGGCTCAGGTCAGACAAGTGAAAGACATATGTTCAATTTTTCTAAATATTCTTTGTCAGACGCCGATAGAGTTGTTCTCTCACATGGCCTTGATTTTGGTATACCGCCTTCACTTATTAATAAAGACGAGGTGTTTACTGAATTTGAAACTTAAGAGACATGTGCCCTCTTCGTCTGAGGATGCAACATGGCTAAGAGCACGTCTTGTTAATCTTGCCCATAGTTTTATAAGTAGTCCTATTTACTCAAAATCTTTTGTGTTGCAAGTCAACCGTTTCAAGTTCATTAAAGCCCTTAAGTCTAGTAAAGACATTTCTATTACTAAGACAAATCTAATGATTGCTAGTCTCAACCTGAATTCCATGAAAAGATCAGGAAAGTTCCCTTGCTTAGTCTGCCTGAGTGGTATAGGGAGAAACTCCATCTTTTGCCCCGTCTGTTCCTACTGAGTCTACAAGAGATGCAGTGGAATCAGTGGCCTACTCCGACCGGATCAGCAATACAGGTGTCCTCACTGTATTTGCACAGCTAGACCAATTGACGGCAGGCCAGTGAAAGAGGTCGAGATTGGGGATAGCAAACTGGAAGCTGTAGCTGAGTTCTGCTACCTGGGCAACTCCCTTTCAGCCAATGGTGGTTGTGAGACTGCTGCTATTACCCGATGCAAGTCTGCCTGGAGCGGCTTTAGAGAACTCCTGCACATCTCGACAAATAAGCATCTGGTGATCACAACTAGAGGACAGGTGTACACCAGCTGTGTGAGGAGTGTTATGCTTTATGGCTCTGAAACATGGGCTGCATTGGCGAGCACTCTCAAGAGACTGCAGCGTAAGGAAAAGGCCATGATTAGATGGATCGGTCATGTCAGGCCGGAAGACGACACTCTCCTTAAGACTCCGCTCTCTAGGCTTGGTATACGGAAAACAACTGATGTCCTTAAGCTGGGTAGGATGAGATGACTTAGACATGTCAAGCGAAGCTCCAGCTGAATCTTCCGGGTCAGAAACATGTCCATCGTATCAAGTCGGCAGGCCGGAAGACCGAGGCTTTCTTGGGATGAGCTGTGTAAACGTGACTGTGCAGCCCTAGGGATTACAAACTTAGATCCTCGCGACTGCCGAGCCTGGAGTGGGAGATTTCGATCAAGACTGACAGGCAGGCCCCACTCTCTTATAGAGGACTAATCAAAGGTCTGTTCAAAAATAAATTGGATGAAGAAGAAATCAGACAAGGGCTCAGGAGTCGTCATTCCCGACCACAGAATTTGAACATTTAGATTATGCCAATGTTAATGAGAGAACATTCAAGACAGAAACCAAATTACAATGTCGCTCTCTTAAGCTTCATAAAAGGGGATGACTTTCCAAAGAGACCTATGAGAGAATCTGCCCAGTGGGTTCCCAAGTGCAAAAAAGAGTCTAACCTAATAGTTCCAGCACTGTCTACCAATGTTACATCCTTGTGCTTGTTTTACAAGTATTTCCACAGAATGTGCTCCGATAAACTTACTGCACTCGTATCCCCTCAACATGGATACCCCGACAAACCTGACTAGCAGCAAAATCCCACCCCTTTACTGTAAAGGTCTCCAGATGTCGGAAAAGTTTCTACTCTAATAGCTTCTTTCCTCTGGCTGCTTGCCTTTGGAAATTTCCTTCCCTGCTCCCTGTTTCCCCGACTGTACTAGCATGCAGAAATTTGAATGTAATATGAACAAACATCTAGCTACACAACTCCCTACTTAGGATGGCCCCTATAAATCTGACCCCTAATCACAGTAGCCCCATATGTCTCAGTGGCAATATGCCCCCTTGTTTGGGGTGAATATGGTGACTAGCATTTTTTTGTGGCGTCACATGGTCTGAAGAACTCAAGGGGAGAAACCGCTGCCAGTCATCATCCACTGTTGACTCTGTCTACA